>OW026520.1:60952123-61091588 GCA_932274085.1 Protocalliphora azurea
TATAATATAATATAATATAATATAATATAATATAATATAATATAATATAATATAATATTATATAATATTATATAATATAATATAATATAATATAATATAATATAATATAATATAATATAATATAATATAATATAATATAATATTCTTTAAAAATATTATATTATATTGAATTATTACATGAAGCTTTAATTTTATATTATTAAATTAAATATATAATTGAACCACAACTCAGCAATTTTAAGTCAAGAGAAATTTTTGTATTCAATTATTATATAAGACTTGTTTTTTTGTATCAATAAAGTGAGAAATAATTAATCAATCATAAAAAAGGTTGTTTTCTTTCTCCTCGCCAAATAACCAAGTTTCAAGTGCTTGCGTTTTATTCGAAATTGTCCTGGTGATACTACCTTGATAAAGTCATAAAAAAATGCTTTACAACAAGATTCAGCAAACTAGCTGAACATAAAAAACACCTTTTTTACACAATAAAACAAAAATCAAAATTGTCACCAGAAATTCGGTATATATATATATATAAACCGGGCAATTTTTATGATGATCAGAATTGAGAGAATTAGGGCATAAGCAACGGTAGCGTGGTGGTATTGTATGTGTTTGATTTGCGATGGAAAGTCTATGGACACTTGTCGGTGTAGTTTGTTCAGTACTTCCGAGATATTCTTAATCTTGTCGACATAGGGTTTGATGTGAAGTTTTTTTACTTGTACCTCGTCCGAATAAATAATATCACTCAAGTGAGCAACTGCTGTGTGTGACGCTTGAAGTAGTGTAGAAACATTTTCATGCCCTTTGATGATAAAAGAATCGAATTTGAGTGTTTGTCTAGTTTTATTTTTATGAGTCCAGATCCTTTAAGATTTAATTGTGACAGACGGTGCTTATTCGGTTGGGATGTTGCATAGAATATAGCCATTAATGTCTGCACTCCAACTGTGTTAGCGGCGTGCTTTCTATGAAGGGCTCAATGTTACAATTCTTGCGAGTGTTATAATTAAGAAGAGAAATTTCACACAAGCATTTCTGGGCGTTGTAATTGAATTTTGGTTGCACGTGTGGACACAGGAATTCTTCTTCCTCAATAATTATGCACGAAGACCACTGTTTTTCGGTCAATACAAAATACTGATCTTTATGAGCATTTATAGTCAGAAAATCGCCACATTGTCTTATGGTAAGCATTGTGTCATTGATTAAGGCAGGAATTGGATATGGCTTGAGAAGTTCGATTATTCCGACATCGGCTAATGGAATGGATATACGAGAAATGACGTGGTCTTTCGTTGCTCCTCTTTTTACCTTCATAATCTTGTACAGTTGAAGAATATTATCCTGTTTACTGGCAATTCTAGCGATGTCGGAAGATGATTTCTCACTTGCACTAGTTCGGCTTGATGTTGAGAGGGTGATAAAAACATTGGACTATTTTTTCCATAGTGATAATCTGTTAATGCTGCTATGATTTCAGGTTGGATTCGCTGCAACCTGGCTGATGTCAAGGAAAGTTGAACGGATAGTGACATGAACATTTGGAACAATTTTGCTTGCTACTTTTCTTTAGCGTTTTTATGTAAATTTGACACAACTTCCATTATTTTATGGTCTAGGATGTTGAATTTCTGCTTGATGTTGTCTTCGTTTTGTTACATTATGTTGAGAGTAACATCAACAACTGAAGTTTGATTTATAAGAAGTTGTTTAAAATGATTTTCATTTTATTTAACAGTGTTGATGGCGTTTGACATTTTCTCGGCATAATTTGAGTCTAGAACAAAAAACAGTGAATTAGCAACATTTCCCATTAAAAGCGCCGCGTTTAACCCTTCTTTTTAGCAAGAAGGTTTTATCCATTAGATCTGCTAAGCTGAAGTCGAACATCTTTGCAAGTTGCCTTCTGATTAAGAAGATGGCATAGACGGTGCAATGCTGTTGTTTCATTCATGAAAATAGCTACTTCTTGCCAATATGGTTTGAAGTTATAGTAGGAAATTATATTCCATTCCGATCGCGATACTCGTATGTTTCCAAGGCTTTCGAAGTATAAGCCGATATTGAGATCAAATTTAGTTATTTCAGTGTTGTTTGCAAACATTAGCGGAAGTATAAGCAGGAATGTGACTAGAGTAGTCGTGGTCGTATTTACTAATGTCCGCGTTCTTTCGGCATGCGGCCCTTTATCACATGAAGGCTTGGGATATTGGTTATCTACGGTTAATTCCCCAGGTATTGTGTTTTGTGTTCTCAGTTGTTGCTGTTCTTCATGTTTGCCGTTCAGCCTGGGAAGTGGGGCTAGATAGCCAATTGCTTGTTTAAGTACATCTGATGCTGTTTGAACATCTGCAACTCTTACAACTACTTCGTTCTCCTTGTAGACCTTTATTATACGTCCTAGGGGCCATTTCAAGACTGCCACGTTATCCTCTTTAATGATTACGATTGCCCATGGTTTTAGATTTTTTGACCGTTCTCGCCGGTGAAATGGGTCTCAAATTAAGTATTGCTTCAATTTGAACAACCGTAGTTTTAAGGTCTTCGTAGGTTAAAGATGCATTCCCCAAGGTCCTTACTAAAAGATATTTTGCTGATTTGACAGATGCCTCCCATAGACCACCAAAGTGTGGAGCCCTTGGGGGAATGAAATTAAATTGTATGCCCTTTTTGCCGCAACCGTCAATAATGGCTTCTTACGCGTCCCCTGAGTGTATTATTGTTAAAAGTTCAGGCAATATATTCTTTGCTCCAACGAAGTTTGTTGCATTATCACAATATAAATTCTGGCAATGTCCACGACGGGAAATGAACCGTTTGAGTGCACCAATAAAATGTACAGCTTTTGTAGCAAAACAACAAAGTACAACAATGTAAGCCATGTGCGGTCGTTTTACTCGAATTAAACCGTTTTCATCCAAAAAAGGTGTTAGATTATGAATGTTGCTTGTTACCTCTAGTTCTCTATATTTTCTAAGTTGCTTTATTTCTTCTTTATATTCTGAGTTCCTCAATTTTTTGATAATAGTTGTCGGTAAAATATTTGTGGTTTAGGTGCAGCTTCTCAAGACATCGTATTTTGTTGTCGGTGGATTCGAATTCAGACCATGCCGTGTTCAATCTGTTGATTCTCTCTTTATAATAGCTGACAGTCTTTCGGGCAGCTGGATCCTTTTTAAAATTTCGAATGATGGTTTCTATTATCTCTCCGGTTATGCGCAGGGAAGTCCTCAGTTGATCCATCCATTCACTCGGGTGAATCTTCTTTTCTGGTAGCCATTATGTGGTAAAAGCAGGAACTGTATTTGAAATCAGAGGTTTGCGTTTTCAAATCACCAAAATGTTGGGGTCACCAAAATGTTATGTTCAGCTAGTTTGCTGAATCTTGTTGTCCAGGCAGTATCGCTAGGATAATATGTATTTAACGAAATTGAAAAATAATTTTTTTATGACTTTGTCAAGGTAGTATCACCAGGACAATTTTGAATATAACGCAAGCACTTGAAATTTGGTTATTTCGCGTGGAGAAAGAAAACAACCGTTTTGTATGATTGATTAATTATTTCTCACTTTATTGATATAAAAAACAAATCTTATATACTAATTGAATACAAAAATTTCTCTTGACTTAAAATTGCTGAGTTGTGGTTCCCACGATTAATCATATATATTTAATTTAACAATACAACGTTAAAGCTTCATGTAATAATTCAATATAATATAATATTTTTTAGTATTAAATTGCTGAATTGTGGTTCCCACAATCAACAATAGTTAAAGAAACAAAAAAATAAAATAAAAGAATATACTTAAACAAAACAATGCAATGAATATTTTTGTACAGCAATAATATTTTAACTTTAGAAAATGGAATTTAAATAGAATACGAATTTAAAATTCCTAGCAAATGCTATTTGAAAAAAATTTTGTGACAATAATAAGTAAATAAATTAATAAATAAATAAAAAAATAAAAAGAAATAAAAATCTTGAAGTAGCTACACACTGTTTAAAACGAAAACAAATATAAAAGTAAGAAGTTATAATTATTACCTTAGCAAAAATAAAACTAATTTTGATCAAAAAAATACAACGCATAGTACTGGAGAATTTTGTTTTCTATAAAAATCAATTTCAACAATTATAGTTTGTTTTGTTATTCTTATAATGGTATAATAATATCTTAAAATACAATAACATTTTCATGTAATATTTAATTAAATTGAAAGTTTAAGAAATAAATTGACTACTTTGAAGCTACACAAAATTCACATGTCATTAAGAAAGGCATAATCGCGTTGGTGCAGATCAAAGTATTTTAACTTGTAAAACAATAAAACATATGTGCTTTGTCCTATACTAGCACACGCTATATTATTTGATCAATTAGTAAATAAACAATCAAAATTTTTATATTTTTTTATATTGTTTTTATAAGCTGTATACACATGTACAAACGCACATATTGCTTTTATCGGATTTCTTCACAAGCAATACACATATGTACACACACATGTATTGCTTTTAAACTCTCACTCTATCTGTTTTGATGGTGGATTTTGTTTTCTTTGCTGAGTTATTGCAATGCTTTTATTTCCAACTAAAAACATCCAAACATACATAAAAAATGATTGTGCGTATGCATATAAATTAAATTACTTTATTGATTGAGTACTTGACTGCAACTGCATTTATTTTATTATTTCTTTAACTTTGCAATTTTGGTTGTTTTAGTTTTTTGCTTACTATAACTATTCTTATTGTTAGTAAATAAAGAGTTTGTTTTTTAAAAATTTTGTATGTTTATTAAACTGAATTTCGATGCAGACATTTGGCAGCAATATTATAATTCAAAAGATAAGTGAAAAAGTAATTTAATAATTCGCGGAAAAGTAAGTAAATAAACTTTTAATTTTTTATTGATTGTAAAGCTAATTTTAGTTCTCTTAACTCTTCCCCTCCTAAATTCCAAAGTCCGCGTTGGATGGGTAATGCGTGTAAGTACTTGATGCCTCAACCGAGTTTTCCAGCTTTACTTCGGTCTTAATTTCCAAAGTAGATTTTCTTTTCATTAATGTTAACATTATGCCAAATATTAATACCATCGTTAAAAGACCAAATAGTCCAATGCCAATTTTATGATTTATAACTAGCTTTTTTATCACGTCAACGTTGTTAATGTGTAGTTCTTTCAGCATTTCCAGTGATAGCATTTTTCCATATCTTTCTATAGTATTAGGTGCTTTTACTACAGCCGGCAAAGGTTTCATCATGTTTATTTCTTTATGAAGTATGACCTTTTATCTATGGTAAACGTGGTGTTGTGATATTTGATGATATAGGTACCATGCAATAAGACTTCCTTATTTTGTACCAATATTGACCCATTATAGCCGTTTAAAAGTATTACTCCAGGCGATATTTCATTTACTGATGGTAGATGTTGATGGTTTGTCGTAGGGCATTTGGATGGCATGCCATGTAATAGTTTTGGTAAACAATTTGATTTTGTAATATCTTCTATGTTATGGTTTTTCAAATGGACACATCATTAAACATTTTACAAGGTTTTTTAATTTCAAAAACAGAATTTTTACATAGTATGAACTTTTCATTATTTAATTTAATTGTTACATTTGAATTACTTTTTACAGATTTTATAAATAGGCTTTCACATGTTTCTCTTTCTGTTGTAGGCAAATCAATCATGTAAAGGATTGTAGTTTTATTCATCCCAATCTTCACTTCTCCAAACTCCAAAGCTTCAATTAGATTGACATAGGGCATATTAAGTTCATTGAAGCGTCTTCTAGTCATATTCAGTTCGTATTCAGATAAAACAAAAGAATTTATAATTCCTGCTTTTACCCACTAATTGAGTACCAAAGATTTGTAAGTTCATTTTTAACTATCTCCAATTTTCTTTCTACGTCCTTTACGATTTCATGTTCAAATGCATCGTTCGATCCTATGTTATTCATTATGCTGTTGGTTATATTGCACAGTGGGGCAAAATCGAAATTTTTTGGAAATAAATCTGTAACTTCTGACCGGTCGCTTGGATTTTCATTAAATTTGATATAGGCGTAGCAGAGGACTGTACAATGTTATGTTTGGAATGGGGGCACAACAATATCCTCAGGGGCTGACATAAAAAATTTGTAATCGCTTGCAAAATTTTTGTTTCTCGTCCGATTTCAAATATTTTTGAATTTTGAATTTTTAAGCACCATAATTTTGCATGTTCTTGGTTCAGTTTTTTTCATATATATCCTAGTATTTTTTCTTAACTAGTTAAAGAACAAAATTATCTATTGAATAAAAAAAATTTGAAGTCGATATCTTTACCGAGTCCAAAAATAAACGATTTTGAATTTGAAAATTGCAAAAAAGACGACTTTTTGTGTTTTTTTAGCCGAAAAAGTATCTGCACTCTTTTTTTTCTAAAATAAAATTTTCTTTAGCAACATATAACAATTTTGCACTTTTCTGAAAGGTAACTTCACAGAGATGATTTTAAGATAAAAAACAAGCCCAATAACTCAATTGGTCATGGTACACACCCTCCCGAATTCGACCCATTTTATATGAAAGTTTTGATATTAGACCATATTTTCTCAAATCCCAAAGCACGAGTCGACAAGAGGAATATATTTTATGAATCTTCGATATGTTGCTAAAAGTTTTAAATCAAAATCTACGGGACTTCGGAAAAATGTGGGTTCTATAGCCAAAAATGTAAAAAATCCCATTTTTGGGAATTTTGATTAGTTTATTTGGGAATTCAGGAAAACCATACCCCTGATTGAAATTTGGTTAACGCGCTTTTATTTATGTTAATAAGATCCATTTTTTGTTTGTTTTGTTATTTTAAATTCATTAATAGAAATATATGAATGCTTATAAAAAGATAAATATTTACTTAAATTTGGGAAATGTGGCAACCCTATTAAAAATAAAAAATATTTATTAACTACTTTTATAAAAATATTTTGTGTATAGATATTAGTAAAAGTATACAGAAATATTCATAATTTTTTAAGTAATTATTCACGCAAAACTGAAGGCAAAAGTTGAAAGTTTGTAAAAATTTAGTCATATGTACAATAAATTGGAAATATAAAAGTTTAAGGGCGCATATTTCTGAAATGAGGCGTGATATTGACTTGAATCTTTTTGCAGAAGATCGGAAATTATATATGCTAAAGGATAAGCTTAATTTAGAATACATATTTTTAAAATATCTTTCGCTATTTTGAAATAAACCAAACAAAAGGCCCAATTTGGGGTTTTTGGAGAAAATAAAAATTTTTTAATTGTAATAACATATTTGTTTATAAAGATATCTTAATAAATAAAATCGCGTTAACCAAATTTCAATCATTCTTTTATCATCAAAGGGCATGAAAATGTTTCTACACTACTTCAAGCGTCACACACTGCAGTTGCTCACATGAGTGATATTATTTATTCGGACGAGGTACAAGTAAAAAAACTTCACATCAAACCCTATGTCGACAAGATTAAGAATATCTCGGAAGTACAGAACAAACTGCACCGACAAGTTCCATCGCAAATCAAACACATATAATACCACCACGCTACCGTTGCTTATGCCCTAATTCTCTCAATTCTGATCATCATAAAAATTGCCTGGGGAAGATTGTGTTGCAGAAGGGTAAATAAAAATGAAATTGAAGTATCAGTAACCTAACCTTGTAATTTAAGTAATAAGTTGAGTTTTAAATATATATATATATATATATATATATATATATATAAAACTTCAAAGTAACAGTCCATTAATGTGGTTTAGACCACTTGTGTAAGGAGTGTATAAGAAATGTGTAATTTCTAAAACTCTACAGGAAATAAAATTAAAAAAAAAAGAATTATGTGAACATCTTATATGACTAAGCCGTACCTACAATTTAAATTTTGCGGATTTCGGCGAAAAATAATTTTTTGCAGTTTTTTAGTTATAGTGAATCATTTTTTTAACTGATGATGATGCCTTTAAGCTGCATGCTTTATTCGAACTTTTTTGAAATGTGTTTAAAAAATTGTTAAAAGTTTAAAATTGGAGTTTTGCAACAATTTAAAAAAAATCAACTTTTTTTAACCATTTTACTAATACTTTTATATTAATTTCATGTATATATTTTTTTTAAAGGTGGCAATATTTTTTCACTTATAAAGTTTATTTTTTGTTTTGGCCTAAACGCAAAGCTGGTACTAAAAAAATCACGTTGAATAAATACCTGCACATGTTGAGAAAATACACAAAAAGTTCCAACTTCAGATTAATAAAATTTTTTTTATCGAATCTACATATATGCATGATTCTTGCAGCAATATTAAGTATTTTGTAAGGAATCTGGTAAATATTTAAGGACCAATATAGAGCCCTCCAAGTAAAAAAAAACGAGGCTAAAAATGAGAGAAAAATTTATTTCGACCTTAATATCTTTTAAATTAAAAGAGACAACCTACATTTTTTGCAGAGAGTTATAATGACTATATATATATTTTTCTTTTAAATCATAAATAAGTTGTCTTTATTTACACCAACACACGCACTTAAATGTTACTCAATTAAACTGTTTTAAAATTTGCAGACAATGGCAACTTCACGGCTCAAAGATAAATTTACTACTGACTTGAATCAGCAACCTACATCCGCATATATACTAGTGTCTAGGCTAAGAATTAGCTTCTACAATCTTCTAGCAATTTCAAGAATCATAACAATCCGCAATTCTAGTTAAATATTTAGCTAATCACTAAAACATAAGCAATGATTTATAACAGCTTTTATACTAACAGCCGTTTTAAAAAAATTTAACCCTCTAATGCTCAAGGCTGCCTCAGGGCATCTTTTCTTAATTTTAATTTATTTACTTATCTCTTATTATTATTATTAGTATTATTATTATTATTATTATTATTATTATTATTATTATTATTATTATTATTACATTATTATTAAGTTAAATTATAACTAATAATTTAGAAAAAAGACGATCCAGCGAGCACTGCTGTGAGGCAAAGTAAAAATATAAACAATAAATTGAAATAAATAATGATATAAGTATCCATCGAATCTGCTATTTAATTTTCCCAATCCTGTAAAAAAAGATTCGGTATTTGATGTTTTAAATAGTTGCTAATAAACTTTATAATTAACTTTAGTTTCAATTAAAAAGTAATTAATTTATTCATTGCAAAAAGATACCAAAAAAGGATTGAGATTTTTGCATATTAATAATTTTAAACTATGTAATAAAATGCTTATTAATGAATTTTTTTGTAATGAAGTTTTACAGCTGCATTTTTCACACAATCTGTTCAACTGTTGAACGAAGTGGACGTGTTATTTATTTTAACGTATTATTTCGTTATTTCAATGATA
The DNA here is from genome assembly GCA_932274085.1 of Protocalliphora azurea. NCBI lineage: Eukaryota > Metazoa > Arthropoda > Insecta > Diptera > Calliphoridae > Protocalliphora > Protocalliphora azurea. Next base: position 60,961,541 of record OW026520.1, read on the forward strand.
TCATTTAAGAAATATAAATAAAACCCATAATAAATATTTCACGCGAATGGTTCCTATAATTATATAAAAAATCTAAATAAAAATCTGAATAAAGCCTTTATTACTAAAAAAAATAATAACATATTTAAATATGTGTTAATTTTGTATATCTCTTTGTGTGTTTGTTTTTCTTAACATAGAGAAAACAAGTGGAATGAAAAATAATTGAGACTAGTGTTAATCAAGTGTTAATTCTAGTGTTAATTCTAGTGAGCGAAGGCTTAGTGCAAACAGCAAAAATACTTATATGACTGTGAATACTGTGAATTGTTTTAATTGAAATTTTGTTAAAATTTAACAATTTTAATGATTTTTTATTCTAAAATGCGTGGTTTTTAACTCGAAGCTTACGCAATTGATTAATGGAACCTAAATCTACGACGTTTTCATATTAAAGTACTATTTAGAATTATGTGGAAACAGCAAATAAAGAAAACGTCAAACATATCCGATTGTGGCGAACATGGGGTTGACATGCAGGCAGCCGGAAAGTTCATATTTTAATACAAAAACACACAGAAAGTATATTCTTTTTGTTTACTTTTAATGAAAAACTAAGAATACAAAGAATGGAAAGCCTGTCAAAAAACATAACTTTAAGATTTTGTTAGTAATATTTTATTTATATTTGAAAATAATTCTGTAAAGCTTTTATATTTGTTTTAATAACGCAAATAAAGCGTGATCCATTTCCCTACTTTTTTAAAGGGAAAAAACACAGAAAATTCAAATTTAATGGGGAATGTTTATTATCATTTGAAAGAACATTCTTTGCCATTTATTTTTTGAAGATTATGTCTATCAAATGTTGGCCGCTGCTACGTCGCAGATGGTCCATCCGTTGAGTCCAATTTTCGATGACTCGTTCGAGCATTTCGACTGGTAACTGGCGAATGACATGCGTGATGTTTACCTCCAAGGCCTGAATCGAAACGGGTTTGTCTGCATAAACTTTAGACTTTACATATACCCACAGGAAAAAGTCTAACGGTGTGATATCACACGATCTTGGTAGCCAATCGACCGGCCCAAAACGTGAAATTATGTGCTCACCGAAGTGTTCTCTCAATAAATCCATTGATTGATGCGATGTGTGGGAAGTGGCACCGTCTTGCTGAAACCAAATGTCGGCGAGATCACGAGCTTCAATTTCAAATAGTCGGTTATCATGGCATGATAACGGTCGCCATTGACGGTTACTTTTGCACCGGCATCATTTTTAAAGAAATATGGACCGATGATTCCACCGGCCCACAAACCACACCAAACCATTGGTTTTCTGGATGCAGTGGCAGTTCTTAAATATCTTAAGGTTGCTCTTCGTCCCAAATGCGGCAATTTTGTTTGTTTACATACCCATTGAGCCAGAAATGGGCCTCATCGCTGAACAAAATTTGCCGCGAAAACGTCGGATCTTCTTGGAACTTTTCAAGAGCCCATAGAACGAAACGATGTCGCTTGGGAAGGTCGAGCGGCTTCAGTTGTTGCACAAGCTGTATATTGTACGCTTTCAATTTAAGATCTCGACGTAAAATGCGCCAAGTCGTTCCATACGTCAGTCCGAGTTGTTGCGAACGGCGCCGAATCGACTCTCCACGGTCTTCGTGTACACTCTCAGCTACGGCCGCTATATTTTCTTCACAGGGTGCTGGACGTGGTATATTCGGTCGAATATTATCCAATAATGAATGCTGGGTCTCAAAATGGATGATGCTGCGAATAGTACGCTCATTAGGCCGATTATGTTGACTATAAGTTGAGCGAAGTGCACGAAACACATTCCTCACAGAACGTGAATTTTCGTAGTAAAGTTGAACGATTTGTAAACGTTGTTCAGACGTAAGTCTTTCCATTATGAAATGACAAACAATACTAAACAAAAATAACATGACAGCATGACACGACTCACACGTGATCTGTCAAAAAAGGCTTTTGAAAAAAGTATCTCTACTTGAATCACCCATTACGTATCCTACTTGTAAATAGGTATATCACTAAAAATTCATTCTTATATTGTAAATTACAAGTTATGAGACAATTTCAATAAAAAATTTTAACTAAAGTAGTTTTAGTTAGAAAACTTCACATATAAAAGCTCTAATTTTTGAAACATTATTATATGAAAATATATAGGGTATAATTATTACTTTTAAAATTTTTTCCCAATTTTCACATTAAATTTTCAATTAAAATTTCATTGCATTAATTAAAACTATTTTACATTTTTTAAATCTAATATGCAAATGCACTTTTTTAAGCAATTTGATTTTTAGTGGACTAATTTGTGAGAAATGCTGTTGTACAATATAATATTATAGTTTGTTTGACTAGTCGTCGTTATCATACCTTCTGTATGTAACACGAGCTTCATACTTTGTAGAAGCAAAAATTTCCATACCAGAATATGCTAGCTTGCACATTCTCATCGTCTACTTAAAATTAATTTGATTACAGTGCATTTCTCACTGTATTAGTATTAGTGTAGAAATAAGCGTTTAGTTTTAATAACTTGAAACAAGAAATAAGAACATTTTTGTAACTCAAAGACAACGGTCGCACAAGCGGCCGGTGTTTTAATATATAAAGTTAAATATTATTATGAAGTCAAATTGGTGGTTTTAATAAAATAATAATAAAATATTATATGGCGATTCTGCCAAAAAAAGAAAATTAAAAAAATATATAATATAATAAACAATAATATAATAAATAATATTTATGGTGATAATGATTTCAATATCTAAGAGAATTAATTAAATACAAGGCCAATATCACAAGCAATATAAGTTACTAAACAATTTTTGGAATTACAAAAATTAAGGAAATAATGAAAAAGAAAGTGGACACTAGAACCAGAAAAGGAAGGAAATTACGCTACATTGTACACAACAAAATAATCAACTTATAAGAGCCTCATAATAATACCACCTGTTCTGCAGAATCTATTGATGAGTTAGAAAACTTTTGTACACAACAAAATAATCAACTTATGGCTCCTCATGATAATACCACCTGGACTACAGAGTCTATAGACGAGTTAAGTAAGTCTTTGTTTAAGTAAGTTTATAAAAAATAAAATAAAAAAAAAAACAAATTTTAAAATTGTCTAAATAAATATTTTTTTAAATTGAATCTAAATAAATATTTATTGAAAAAAAAATATTTAAAATTTAAAATTTTTCAATTTTGAAAAATCGCATGCAATTTTTAATAATTATAGAAAAGTCTATAAATTCAACAAAACTTTTCCAAAAATATTTAAAATTTGTTTCATGGTCCAGCAAATTTAATAACATTTATATATAAGACTGAAAATTAAAACAAATTAATAATTATAATATTAGATTATATAAAATCGAATAAAGTCACTTTGCAATTAAAATATATTTAAACATAAATTTTGCTAATAATATTATATTAGTTTTCAAATTATTGTTCCTAAATTAAGTTTTTATTAAATTTTGTTTGAATTTATGCCATAAACGTTTACATTTATTACAATACAAAATTTTTGTTAATAAACCAATAATGTTAATTTGGAATAGATATACAAAAAAAATATTTAAAAAATAAAAAAAAAAACAAAAAAAATTTTTGTTAAAAAAATTTTTATTCATTTAACTTTACGTTGTTCTTATTACCATAAGAAAATATTTTAACTAAAAATAACAATAAGAAACAAAAATGATAAATAAATAAATAACCACCGCCAAAAGCGGTATAACATAAATAAAAACTTCACATAAAAACATTTTACTAAAAACTAAATAACTGCTGTAGTGGTATAATATAAAAGGGTTGAACCGTTTTCGATCATCAATTGGTGATGACCGACATATGTAATTGCCACTATTCACCTTGCAAAAACATGGTGACGGTCGTAATGGCATAGGTACCCTTAAATCTAAGTATTAACACGCCCCAGGACGAAAACATAATAACCAGTCGCTGGCCGTGTAAACTTAGGTTAAGTAAAATTATTGTAAACTTGCCATTTGCTATTATAAATGGTCACGCAACTAATGGACGCATTAGTTCTAATGGTTGTTAGAAACCCCCTTTATCCATTGTTTTTCATAAAATTCCTTATCCATTGTTTTTTTTTTTTTATATAAAATGTTTTTATAAAATCCCTTATCTTCGTAAAGTAAACATTTTTACCGTTTTGGATTTTTTATGAATTAAAAATAAAAAAAATTCAATTTTTTAGGCAAAAAATAGTTTTTTCTTCATACATTTATTTATAACTGCGAAACTGTTGCTTATGTAGCGAAACGTTGTATGAACAGATTAAAAGAATTGTAATTCCTAATTTAATTTAAATTTGTTTCAGCAAAATCGGACTGGTGGTTCTCGAGTTATGTCAAAAAAAAGACCACCAAAGGTCACAATTTCCCCTATATGATAGTTACTAACTTCAAATCGATATATCTCGATTCCTAGACGTGACCCAGCGAAACACGTATAACTTCTTTTTTACCGATACAACTTTTCCCGTTGGTTTCATCCCATCCCGATTTTGACTGTCGCATAGTGTTATAAATATAAAAGTTTAAAGGCGCATATTTCTGCAACGAGGCGTGATATTGACTTGAATCTTTTTACCAAAGATCAGAAATTATATATGCTGAAGGATAAGCTTAATTTGGAATACATATTCTTAAATTTTCTTTCGCTATTTAAAAATAAACCAAACAAAAGGACCAATTTGGGGTTTTTGGAGAAAATACAAATTTTTTAATTGTAATAACATATTTTTTTTTTATAAAGATAATGAAATTTGCAGGAAATGTGGATCTTATTAATATAAATTAAAGTGCGTTAACCAAATTTCATTCGGGAGTAGAGGTTTCCTGAATTCCCAGAAAAAACTAATGAAAATTCACAAAAATGGGATTTTTTACATTTTTTTATAGAATCCACATTTTTCCGAAGTTCCGTAGATTTTGATTTAAAATTTTTAACAATATATTCGAGATTCTTAATATGTATTCGGTTTGCCGATTCGTGCTTTGGGGTTTGAGAAAATATGGTCTAAAATGAAAACTTTCATATAAAATGGGTCGAATTCGGGAGAGTCTGTACCATGACCAATTGAGTTATTGGGCTTGCTTTTTACCTCAAAGTCAACTCTGTGAAGTTACCTTTCAGAAAAGTGCAAAATTATTATACGTTGCTAAAGAAAATTTTATTTTAGATAAAAAAGAGTGTAGATACTTTTTCGGCTAAAAAAACACAAAAAGTCGTCTTTTTTGAAATTTTCAAACTCAAAATCGTTTATTTTTGGACTCGGTAAAGATATCGACTTCAAATTTTTTTTATTCAATAGATAATTTTGTTCTTTAACTAGTTAAGAAAAAAACTAATAAAATCGGTCGGAAATACTAGGATATATATGAAAAACGCAAATAACTCGAAAACTGTAAGAGATAAATAGGACACGTAAGCCTGTTTTTTATAGCTCTTATCAGGGCCTACAACAATGTATAAAAATATTTGAAATCGGAGAGAAACAAAAATTTTGCAAGCGATTAAAAATTTTTTATGTCAGAGGTACCAAACTTTGAGCCCCCTTAGCTCCGCACTTGAGGGGTTTGTTATGCCCCCTTTCCAAACATAAACAGTGTACACTCCTCTGCTCCGCCTATACCAAATTTCATGAAAATCCAACTGGCCGATCAGAAGTTACAGATTTATTTCCAAAAAATTTCGATTCTGCCCCACTGTGCATCATAGCTTATTCATTTAGCATTTCCTTCAATACATAATACGGATTCAAAAGTTAAAAATCCAAATGCGAACGTCGTAAACGACATTGTGGTCAAAATTAAATTACCTACCGTACATCTCATAATAATAATTTGTTTAATAGCTTCGCAACTTTTAGTAACCTTATACCAGTTACATGAAAGGTCTTTAAGAAAGACATATACTAGAGCAGCATCCTTGGCTACCTATTTAGGTAATGTCTAATCATCGCCACAGTACTCTGGTTATGTACTAATTATTAATACTACTTGTGATTTGCTGAAAAAAAAGAAAAGTTCATAACAATTCCTAAAACTATATATCTTTTTACAACATTTCTAACACAACTTTGCGTATGAATATATAACCTAAATTTATCACTTAATGGAAGGGGAAACTATTGTATTTAAAGCAAAAACTATAAAAGAATTTTTGAAATCATATAAATGCTTAAACGTTGATAGGGGGACAAAACCTGCAACTGTTAATAAGCATATCAATATTCTTCAAAATCAGCTAGAGAAACTTAGAGTACTGAATGCGAATTACAGTAGACTAACAAAATCTCACCAAACCTCTGCTGATAATTTTTATTCTGACCTATGTGAAAAACTAATTTCCGTAAATTATAGAAAAAACTTAAAAATACTTGTACCCCTAAGATGCCACAAACTTTAATAGAATTTTTAAATACTGCCTCTAGGTTAATTCCAGATTTCGACGGAAATTCTGAAAACATACATAGCTTTATCGATGCCACTAACTTAGTGGACTCCGTAAAAGATACTTATGAGTCGGTAGCTATTAACCTAAGCAAAGCAAAATTGAAAGGAACAGCAAGAAATTTAATTTCCTCAGAAACGACACTATTACAAAAAATTAAAAACAACCGTTAAAGGTGAATCCGTTGATGTCATTTATGCCAAACTAATGAGCACAAGACAAACCGGAAAAAATGTTAATTCCTATGCCAAAGAAATGGAAGAATTAACAAAGAAATTAGAAACTGCTTACATTAGAGAGATGGGTTACCCCATGAAATAGCCAATAAATCGTTCAGCTGTCACGGCTATTACCAAAAATGCTTCAAATGATAGAGTCAAACTGATCATGGAATCAGGATTTTTTAACAGTATGAACGAAGTATTAACAAAATTTATAAGTAGTTGTACCGAAGTATATGGTCAAGAAAACCAAAGCAGAAACAACAATTTCAACCAAAACAGAAATTTTCCCCATCATAGAAATAATATTCAAAATAGGAAAAATAACGGATCTTATCGTAACAATAATAACATTGGCAACCGTTATAACAATAATAATTACAATAACAATAATCCTGGTTCTTATCGTAATAATAACGATAATCTAAATCTAAATCGGTATTGGTCAAGGCTTAATTTCAACTTTAGGTAGTGTAAAATCACAATTAAAATAGACAAATATCTTATATCTCATACATTTCATGTAGTAGAAGATGATTTTAAAATACAGGCAGATAGAATAATTTGAATGGACTTCATACGAAAGTATAATTGTATCTTAGAATATTCCAATGATAAAGATATAATAATTCTTAGATCAAATGAAATTGACCATGGTACTGGAGTATCTCTCAAAAATGGTCCAACCATTAATTCCATAGCAATTTCTGCCAGATCTGAAGTGATAAGATCCATAAAATTTGAATCATCAGAACAAGATGTATTGATACCTTATCAAACAATCCAAGACAGCGTTTATGTCGCAAACACTTTAACTTCAAAATCAAATCCTTTAGTAAAAATAGTAAATACTACTGAATAACATTTAATAATTTCTGATATTAAGCTTGTAACCGAAACTTTAAAGGACTACAAGATTGTCAAACAAAATTTTAAGCCTGACAAAACCAAAGAAAAAACGGAAAGACTTTCCAGAAACTGAAGATATATCTGTCAATAATACAGTGGCAGATGCGCTGTCACGCATAGAGTTTCAGGATATCAAAAATATTGAATTCAATACAGTGCTAAAAGTCACCACCAGCCTACAGGCAAAAACAAGCGGAACAAGTACAAATAAAACTTCGATACCGCTAGTAGAATGTATATGAGGCTATAAATGCCCATGAGCACCGTAAAATACCTCGATTGTATTTTGCTAAGGATAAAGTAATTATCCATAAAGGAAAGCAAGTACTTTCCGAGTTTAAGTTGAAAGAGCTTATTATTAATCGAAATGTCGACTTAGGTCACCTCTTCCTAAAGCTTGAAAAAATTGATAATATTATTGGCCTTACAACATTGCTACTCTCACTAGATGACAGTATGCTTAATTACCTAGGAACTAATATTGAAACCTTCAAAAGTAAGGGTAATGAAAGTTTCACCTGATTCTGAAAAATTGAGAATTATGCAAAAATATCATGATGATCCCATTACAGGTGGATATCTAGGCATAACTCGAATGATTAGAAAAAAAAAATTCCAAGAGAGCTTGATCTTACCAAAACCAACCGCATAGAACCCCTTTACAACGTTTACGCTTATGAAAAGGAAGTTAAATTTAGACTCCAAGTAGCCCAATTGAAAACGCTAAACATCTAAGACAGAAAACATATAATGATAACTCAAATCCTGTTACATTTTACGTAAATGATTCTGTTCTAGTCCGCAACGAAGCAGGAAATAAGCTAGATTTGGTCTACAAAGGACCATTCACTGTTAAAGAAATTGACATTTCAAACAATGTCACCTTAATGAACACTAATGGCAATTTTTTCACCGTCCAAAAGAACAGAATTAAAAAACTCCCTAAATAAATGCATACCGTAAAATATGTTGTCTAGCAGTTAACCAATTTAAAAAATGTTGATAAATAAAGGTATGAAATAACACCTTAATATACTTAAAATATACTTTCAATAATATTTTTTTATATATTCTTAATACTTTTACATATAGATCCTAAGATATCCTAAGAAGATGGATTTTAAATATTCTTACAACTAAATAAGGTAATACGCAAAGTCTTATATAAACGTATATCTTAAAATATATAAACAATCTTACTGTATTCCTACACATTTATATATAATAAATCATTTCGTTCTGTAGATTTGTCAAACAATATTCTGAAAACTTTGATTTGTACGATTGATAACTGACTTTATCGTAAATATTTTATCCAAACAGTTAAAAACGCATTCTACCATCACATCGTTATTATTGGTAATAGGTGATGGATATTTTTGTTTCATTTTCTCTTGTGTTATGGTTTCCATTTAAACTTGTCTTGATAGAATATTTTAATATTTTGTCGTAAATAATTTATCCAAACAATTAAAAACTCATTCTACCATCACATCGTTATTACTGAATAATGATGGATATTTTTGTTTCATTATCTCTTGTATTATGGTCTCCATTGAAACTTGTTCAAATATATAATTTCTTTTCTGCATTAATGACTTATCATATTGTATATAAGTTACTTTCGCCACTACAATTTGAATTATTTTTTTCATATTGCATTATTTTAGTGACTAGAATTTAAACTAAAATACTAATAATATCATTATAGTTTTTACGAATTCTCATAAGAGAAATATATTTTAATTCCCGTAAAAGATCATTAGATCCTCAAAAAAAAAAAAATATGGAAGGGAGGAAAATAATAGCAATTAGAACTAGACTAAATAAAAAAATACATCAAAGAAAAAACTTTTTCTGTATGAAAAATCATTTGTATTATATAAAAGAATAATCAAACTAGTATTGATTATTCTTTTCCGGAAAAGGGAGGCGTAGTGTGTTTGACTTGTCGTCGTTACCATACCTTCTGAATGTAACAGCAAAAATGTCCATACCAGCCAGTCTCATCGATGAGAATATGCTAGCTTGCACATTCTCATCGACTACTTAAAATTAATTTAATTACAGTGCATTTCTCACTGTATTAGTGTAGAAATAAGTGTTTAGTTTTAGTAACTTGAAACAAGAAATAAGAACATTTAAATATACAGGCCTGTCACACATTACGATCGGAATGGTTTTGATTCCGTACTTGCAATTCCGATCGAATTTGCTTTTGCTTCTTCAGATTTCGGTCGATTTTGTCAATTTGCAAAAGTTCATTTTTTCTAGATCCATATGGCAACGTTGCATAAATCGAAACAAAAACTATATGTTTTAATATAAACAAAATAAAAAACAGAATTGGAAAAATAAACAATTTATTATTTATTTTGTTTTAAAATTAAAAAAAAAGTGAAAATATGCCGGGAATATCTATAGTTAGTGTAATAGAGTCACAAAAAAAACATCAGCACTCTATTGAAAAATTGCGTCGTCGAACTTTAAGTATCTCTTAAAGTTCGGATCCATTATCATACCCAAATGCAGTATAAGTACATTCATACAGTATCAATATCTTATAAAATTATTTTTTTTTTCTACATTTATAAGTTATTACCGACTAAACAAGGAAGCCTTCATAATGATATTAAAAAAACTTAGCCCACAACTCGGTCTTCTTTCACATAGCCCGTGGCTATGTCCTGGTGGCACTCCATAAATTCTACAAATATTTTTTCTTGGGCTGGATTTCTGTGCTCTTCCCTTAAATAATAAAAAAGGTTAAAAAATGTTTCAATAAAATATTTAATACTTACATTTTGTTTGAAAACTTTTTATAAACTCAAAATTTTTTTTCATAGAAAAATGTGGTTTGTGAGAAAAAATAATGTGGCAACAATTTGTTAAAAAGTGGTTTCGTTTATGTAAACATGTGGTTTTCATTGCATTTATGAAAATACGTTATTTTTAATCAAATAAAGGTTCATTACGCTAATTTTATGAATACTAAATTATTAAAATAACATATTTTATAAATACTAAGTAGTTATAAATACTATTTTTAAGTTTAAATCACTACGAAACTCAAAGTGGTTTTTTAAAGAAGCTAAATAAGGAATCAATTTCACTTTATTTTAAATTCTGTTTTATTTTCAATACCAAAAGTAGCAACTCTGTACGTTTAATTTAAATTTCAACATACAAAAAAGGAATGTCAAAAATATTAGAAAATTATAAAATTTTTCTCGGTTTGTGGAAAATATTCGTGTTACTGGAGTTAAAATGCTATAAATGTGCGAAAAGTTTTCTTTATTTTGAGTTGTTTTGCTTTTTCACAAGTGTGTTGAATTTTCACTTGTATATGAGGATATAGAAATTTTGTTGTTGTACGGAAGACACCTTCTTTCCATTCTTTGTATTCTTTAATGGAAAGTATCTGTAGAAAATATCCTATCCCTGAATTCATTTAATAAGTTCCTGAATTGCCATAGTTCCATATACTAATTAAAAAAATGTGCTATTTTTGGCTAAAATTTACGAATGAACCACAAACAAAATATTTTTTGCCATGAAAACTGTAACTGAAATGTAACTGAAAATTTAAAGTAGCTTTAAAGTAGTATTTAAAGATAGCAATGAGGAGACTATTATTTCTCAAGAAGACACCCACTTAAACCCTGACTTTGTGGGTAATTTTTTTTTGAACGGGTGGACGAAGTAGTTGGCGAAAACGCCCTCTAGGACTCGGACCAAGATGACGTCAACGTCACAATCACCCCCACAATCTTCACTACTCTAAAGCAGCTTCGGCTGCGTTGATGCTCCGGATGGGTGAAAGAGGAGACGAGCTTGCATTTGTCCAAAAACCCAGGATCGCAAAACAGTTTGCGGACTTTCTGCGAATAATTTTATGCTGCTACATGCTGCAGGGTCAGATAGGATACGATCGTGCATAGTGGCAAGCAGAAAATTTAGTATCTTCATTTTCTCTGATTTTAGTGATGAAGACACGGTTGTAGCGGCTTGGAAGACAACTCATGGCACCAATTATATTTTCTGCATTTATATGGCCCATGATAGCAGCGATCCACCACCAAAGTTCGAGCAATAACCAAGGCGGAAAATGATAAGAATATACTGCTCGTGATTAGAGCCGACGCCAACGCCCACCATATCGTAAGTCTCTTCGATTTTGTCCTTTGTAGTAGTTTAGATATTTTGAACAACCTTTGTAGTTTCTAAAAGTAGAGATGTTCTCGATTTTACTCTAGTAAGTACTAGACATTCGAACATGATAAGAGAATGGAGCGTGTCAAATTATTGATCATTCTTCGATCACTTATACATTGACTTCACTACAGAAGTCCCTTTACCTGGGATAAGCCCGATTAAGAAAACAAAATGACGTTCAGATTCATATAACAAAAGATAACTAAGATGGGATCTGAACAGCTTTGCCCCTTTTAAGTGCCCGGGTTCAGATGGCATCATACCTACAGACTTACAGTATAATGTGGGTATTATAGTTCCATGGCTGTTTCAGATATACTCGGCTTATTTATCACGCTCTTATGCCAAAAGCGGATAAGACCTCCCATACAAGAACGAAGGACTTCAGACCTATTAGTATATCTTCTTCTTGAAAACTTTGGAAAGGCTGATTGATCTGCACCTTCGCAAAGCAATCAAACTTAACCTTTTGTCAGTGTCCCAACATGCGTACATGACAGGCAACTCAGTTGAGACAGCGTTGCATTCGCTTATAGGGTATATAGAAAGTGCTCTCGAACACAAGGAATATGCATTAGTGGCCTTTCTTGATGCAGAAGGAGCCTTCAATAATGTGGCCATGGATACTATTAAAATGGCTCTGGAAAGACTGAACATACATCATATGGAGACTTCTTACCAACAGAATTATAACCTTCACTATTGGGGCGGCTACCATATATAGAGCAGCAAATAGAGGGGGAGTTCTATCTCCACTTCTTTGGAGTATTGCCGTTAACACAATGCTCAGGGAACTTTAATCCCTGAGGTTCAAAATCGTCGCGTATGGGGACGATGTTGCGGTGGCAACACCGTCCCACCGCCTTCAAACTGCTCCTACTTAATAAATGCAATACAAATAGTGGCCTTAGCGTGAATCCAGGAAAGACGGAACTAGTTCTCTTTTCCAGAAGATACAAAACTCCATTTTTTGCACTCCCTTGCCTAAATGGAGTTGAATTAAAAGTGTCGGAGGATGCGAAGTACCTGGACTCCAAACTGTCCTAGCTCGAGAACACAAAAGTCAGAGCTTCAAAGGCAAATATTGTCCTTTAAATGTGTAGGAAGGCCACATGTAAATCTTGGGGCGATGGTATAGTGGAAAGCGATGGAAAAATCCACCTTCTGTGGAATGTACAGCACCATCCAGTTCTGATTAACTGGATGCCAGTGGATTTAATGGACAAACAAACATACTCAGTACCATAGGTGCATGGAATTGTAGGAGCTATGGCCATGCAACCACTTTGGGAATTTTGGATAACATCTCTGACAATATTGACTATTGTATTCCTAAAACATTTCTCGACAGAGGTTCTCAGGGATTGGCCACTATAGAAGCCGGATCGGTTCAGGTTTATACTGATGGATCCAAATCTTCTGAAGGGGCTGGGGGATGTGTCTTCACTCCCGCATATAGGAAGAACACTTCCTTTTAATTTTTGGATCACTGCAGTGCTCTGCAAGCGGAGATCTCGGCCATTGGGGGAACGGTAAATTGGGTAATGTACTATAGGGAATTCGAAGTGGATATTCAAATTTGTACCGATAGTCAATCCGCGATTAAGTCTCTTTCGGTACGTGAGTGCAGGAAATTTCTAAATGAGATGGCGAGACATTCAAACCTAGAGTTGATCTGGCTAAGAGTTCACTCACGTACCCTTCTTCAAGGTAAAGAAATGGACCAACTAGTTGGTATACCGCTGTTATCTTGCAGATCTATGATACTGCAGTACTTGTCGAGGATAGCTCAATAAGTATAAACAAACGAGACAGATATGGCCCCAGTACGATCAAAAACGGTCGAACTTCATTCTGGGATTGCCAAAGCGTCAGCTACGAACACTTGTGTCTATTATTACCGGGCACTGGATTGCTGGTGTGCAAGCTAGGAGACTAGTCCTTTCTTTTTACGACTATTGCAGAAGTTGCTTTAATGAGGAGAAGAAGTAGAACATTTTCAGTGTCACTATCCTGTTCTTGGGAATATTAGGACTACAAAATTTGAGAGTACACACATGCATGGATTATCTGATCTCTCTGCAATTGATGTCAGAGAGATTAGATCTTTTATTCACATGATCGCTCAGGGTAACACAACGGAACCAATAGGACCCAAGGAATTACATAATTGTTAATATATACCTAGCCACCAAAAATTCATTTCACCAATGTCAACACACTCTTTTAAATATTGTTTTAAATCATTAATATTCCACACAAAAAAATCACGGACCGATTTAAGATGATGTGCTGAGATATATCTAATTCGAAGCTTATGACTATAAATAAATACTTTTAAATTTAATATACTTTTAAAAACACCACTGTTGCATTAAGGCTGTAGTATCCTTTCTATATAAATACTTAAAACGTTCTTCCATATTTGATGCTATAATCTTTATGTGAGTTCCATCAATGCAGTCTATTACACGAAAGAACCCTGCTTTATTTTAAAAATATTCCTTTACCTCGTGCTTATCGTTTTCATCTGTTCGAAAAGAAATCCACACTGACAAAGTTCATCATAACTAACATTGTAGTCATTACCAGCACCTTTCTGATAATATCCCTCAGCCAATATTAGCATTGCTGCTGCAAGATTTGTGATATTGTATATAGCAGTATCCATGAAAATTTTTTTAAATTATGTGAAATTTTTTCCAAAACATTTTCGTAAACCTTAGTATTAGTGTTTAGTTCAGTATTCTCTTAGTACTTCTTTTCAGCATCAAAATGCTGATTTAAGTGATTCAGTACTTGCTAAGCACTGCAATCTTTTTACCTTTAGAATGATTCTGTTTTTTATTCAATAATTTCATTCAATCAATTTTCACATCGATTGAACATAGACTTAATGAACTAAATGAAATGTGTTGTTGTCAACAGAAAGACAACAAAAAAATATGATCATATTACAATGTATTTAAAATAATAATAACAAAAATGCTTAGTCGCATTGTATGCAAAGTAAATTAAATTATGCCAAGTTCATGGTCAAATAAAATTATACTGATATTAGTGTATAAAATATAAGAAATACTTTTACAGTGTGTCTTAAAAATAACAAAATAAAAATAAGAATTGTGTTTATAATGTATACACACTACACCCTCACCCTTTTAGATTTGTGCATATTTAAAAATTAGTGGATTAAAATACATTTTTACTTAATATATTTTTTTAATATGTTTTTATATAAAGTTTTTAATTTTGATTTTTCTATTTCTTTACTAACTACATGATTTATTTATATCTATTACCTTATATGGACCCTTATATGGATTTTGATATTTTCTTCCATTTTCTACTTTAACTAAAACTAAATCTCCTATTTTAATATCTATGCTATTTTGTTTCTTTGTTGATTCTAACTTTCGTTTTTCTTAACTCACGTGTTTTTTGTAGTGAATAACGTAGTCTAGCTTTTAATTCGTTTGCGTAATTGTCAGGATTGTATGTTTTTTGTGGTTCTGTCAATTCGTCGTTTGGTAGTCGTGGAAGTTTTCCAAAAATTAGTTCAAATGGTGAATAGTCAGTGTCGACATTTTAAAAGCAAACGTAAAGTATTGTATCCATTCGTGCCAGTTTTCGTCTTCTACAAAATTTAAGAGATTAACCGTTTAATGCACGATGGTTTCGTTCTACTGTTCCTACAGTTTCATGATGGTAAGGAGTAGAAAATTTTTGTTCTATTTTTAATAATGCGCAAATCTCTTTCATTAGTTCGTTGTTAAATTCTGTGCCTTTATCCGTCTTTAAATCCGTCTTTGGCTACTGATTTCGCATCTTTGGATTCTATAGGACAAGCAACTACGAACTTTGTTAGTTCACATTGAGCAGTTAGTATATATGGAAAGTTTTTAGATGGTCGTAAAGGACCAACTGTGTCGAAACTTTTGGTGATGTATCTGTTATAGTCAGAGGTGCTTTTGTATGTTCGATCTGTTTTTTCTTCTGGCAAGAAGAATAAATTCTAACGTAATTTTAAACCATTTTATTCATGTTTTCCCATAATTATTTATGGTTAAGTTTGGCTAGTGTTTTTCTGATTCCGAAGTGTCCGTTATGTGGTAATTCATGAAATTCTTCAATCAATCTATATTGTTTTATATTGTCAATTACTCTTTTTGGTGTTTTGTATATAATTATATTAATATCATTATTCCGCAGTTTATTATATTTTTCTTTCATATATTTGAAAATTTCATCATTATCATAGAGTACGTATGTTTTAAATTTTAATTTTTTTAACTTTAATAAAAGTTTCTCCAAGAATGTTTCTGAAAACATAGGATTTTCGCTTTTATTACATACGCGTAATTTTTTCATTTAGTTCTTTTTCTTGCTGCAGCTTTTTTTATATATAAACTCTATTTTTTGAAGCTTCTTTATATCATATCGACGTGCATTCCCACATATGAAGGCTTCTGTTGAGATATGCCGTCCTTTTCATAATTTTAAACGTTCTCTTTATTTTGATCAATTATTTTATTCTTATTTAGCATTGCCAGAGTTATCTTTTCTTTTTCGTCAATACTGATTGGAATCATGTTTTTTTAAAATGTCCGAGTCAATTTCTAATCGTGATAATGCATTTGTCCCTTTTTGTATATTATGTTGAAATCATAGTCTGATAGTTCTAGTCTTATTCGAGTCAATTTTGAGGGTGGGTTTTCATGTGAAAAAAGGGCAACTAGTGGTCTGTTCCAACAGTGAATCTTCGTCCGAAAAGATATGGTCTAAAAAATTGTATGCTCCAGTGAACGCCTAATAATTATTTTTCAGTGACAGATTTATTCTTTTCATGTTTGTTCAAAGATCGGCTTGCATAGGATATCGGTAAGTCTTCTCTCATTATATTCTGTGATAAAACTACGCCAAGACTGTAGTTTGATACGTCTGTAGTCAGTATAAAAGGTTTTTCGAAATTTGGATACTGAAGTATTGGTGGAGTTATTAATTTATTTTTTAGTGTTTCAAATGCGGTTTAACAGTCTTGAGTCCAATTGAATTTTGTATTCTTTTTTAAAAGTGTATTGAGACACATTGCTATACTAGCGAAGTTTTTAATAAATCTTCTGCAAAATGCTACGAAACGTCGTACTTCGTCTTTGTTTTGTGGTACTTTGTAATTTTTAATGGCTTCAAACTTTTGAGGATCTGCCTTAACGCCTTCTGAAGTGATTAAGTGGCCGAGTTATGTAACTTCATGTTGTAGAAAACAACTTTCTGTGCATTCAGTTTTAGGTTGTATTTCTCTAATCTACTTAACACTTTTATACGATTTTTATTATGGTGCTGGGTACTACAGCCGAAAACAATTATATCATCTACGTACAATAACGCTTCTGATTCTGAACTTGATAACGCTATAGTGAGCATACGTTGAAAGCGTTTAGATGATATCTTCAGTCCGAATGGTAACCTTGAAAATTGGTAATGACCCGTTGGTGTCGAAAATGCTGTGCAAGGGCGAGAATTGTTAACGGAAATTTCTCGTTAATAATTTTTTCGTTTAGTTTTCGAAAGTCTACTACTATCTCCATTTTGATATATCAGTATGTCCTTTTTTTGGAACTAAAAGGAGAGGTGAATTATAAGGACTTGTGGATGGTTCTATTATATTTCCTTTAAGCATGTCTTGGACTTTTGAATTTATTTCGTCAGTATGTATATGGAGGAGTCGATAGTTTTTTATATATACAGGGTTGCTGTCTTGCAGTGAAATTTTTTTGTGTATAAAAATTATTTGCAGTTAGTTCGTCATCTTCCAAATGAAAAACATATTGAAACCTTTTAATTGTTGAAACTATATCACTCTTATCATTGTTATTTATGTTGTCCCATGAATAGTTTTCTAAAACCTTCTTCAAGCGTTCTGTATTTTGCGTTTTGTTTTGACTCATTTGCTTATTCAATGGCACGGTTTGAATCCTTAGGTTTTCTATAATTACATCTGTGGTATTGTATATTCTTTTATTATTGTTTTATTGCGGTGTTCCGGAGAAACATGATGAATGTCATCCGGGTCTAAGGAGTTTCCCTTTTTGATAGTTTGATTAATGTTTCTATTTCTATAGTTGTGTCTATTTTCAGTATTTGACCTAAAATTAGAATTTCGGTTTTGTCCGTTGCGAGGGGCTGTGTTTTTGTCCGAGTTGTTTTTGTAATAAGTTTTTCTATGCCAATTGTTGTTGTTATTGGTGTATCTTTGATTGTGTTTAGTTCTTAAGTTGTTTTTGTCGTAATTGTTGTGAGACTTATAGTTATTTCCGTAGTTATTGTTTCTCTGTTTGGTTTTCTGGTAGATGATGTTTGTTTGAATTTTAGTGCAGTCGGCTTCCTCTGCAATTTTTACTGCTTGTGAAAAGGATTTTACCCTACTGGGATCTATAGTTTTTATAATATCTCCGTCTGTTGGGCCGTTTTTGAAGGCATTAAACGCAATGATGTTGTTTGATTTTATTACTGTTTCTCTGCTGTTTTCGCCTATACTAGAAATTTGAAGTTCATTTAATTCTGATATTAAACTATTGATTTTATCTGCGAATTTTCTAATCTCACTTTGTTGCTTTATGTTGTTTTGTCTATTAATATATTGTTTGGTGTTTCTCTTGATTTGTAGCATTTCTTTAATTCTATAATTAATTGACCTAAATCTGTTGGTATTGTGTTTTGTCTTATCCTGTTTTGTACTTTCTGAGCTAACCTTACTCGTAAAACAAATTGGAAGAAACTAGTTTTCTTTGCTTCCTCTAGAGTTTCTTCTATCAATTCTAGGTTCGCAATGAACTGATTGAGTTCCTCTTTTTTGCCCGTGTATATAGGGATTAATTCTGAAATTGAAGCTAGTTCTGTGGAGTTCATTTTGACATGTGTAGTATTTGTGGTTCCTGTTGAGGTTGAATTTTCTGGCATTACTAGTAATTTCTTTTTGTAATATGTTTTTTCATGCCAGGAATTTGGTATGTCTATTTCTATACCTTTTCTTGTTTTGACTCTAAATAATTTTTCCCCAACGCACAGTGGGGTCAAACGCAAATTTTTTGGTAATAAATCTGAATCTCCTGAACTACTAGTCGGATCAAATTGAAATGTATGGAAGAGTTGTAGAGGAGGACCTAAGCTTTCAGAAAAATCATCTTGTAGTCACCCTGTGATAACACGAGATAAGCTACAGGGTGTCAAAGTTGACTACCTCGAGTATGTAAAAGTTAAAAAAAATCGTAACTTGTACAAATGAAGTCCGATTTTAAAGATTTTTATATTTCTGGAAAGTGCTTGGCAAGATAAAGAAAAAATAAGCTTACTCATCTAAGTTATCTCTTACAGTTAAAAAGATATTTACGCTTGAATTTTGAATTTTTGATTTTTTGGCTCGACTTTCTTTCGTTTTTCGGGAATAAGTCCGGAGATATATGAGGCAAAAATTTTTTAAAAATATTCTGTAATTTGCTACATATTTCAAAATAATATGCTGAAAGAATTTTTGGATTATCTCAATTCGTCTAGACGTGAAAAATATTCAAAGTCAGCACTCTGAAATTGGCATGAAAAATGGCTATTTTTTTACAAAAATATAGTACAATTCATTCACTTTTTTCTCAAAGTTCCGTTAATAAAAAAATTTTTTCCTTATTAATTTCAAAAGATAAGGCTTCATAAATGGTTAATAAAGAAATTTTGAATTGATTTAAGTTTGCACCCTACATCCAGCATTGGCCGAAAATTGTCAATTTTTAAAAATAGTTTCATTTTTATCGATTAATAAAAAAAAAAAATGTCACGCGAGCTTTTTTAAATTTGGTACCCATATTTTTTATAGAAATAGATTTAGAATGATTTAGCACTAAACTGGTTCCCGCCCGGCCAAAAACGAATGCAGGAGTGGAGATTTTATGTTAAAAGTCAGTTTATTTAACGACTATTTTTAAAAGCATATTAACATAATATTTTTAATATTATTTCTTATGTAATGTATAAAACACAAATCGAGCTTTCATTCCTAAAAAAATCAATAAAATAGCTCCAATAACCTATTTTTGGTAATTTTTCAAAAATAAATTTTTTTTCCAAAAATAGCTGAAAATCCAAAAAAATTTAATTTTTTTAATACAACTCCACTAATTTTGCAAATACTTTAAAAATGTTAAAAGAATATAAAAATAGACTTATTTACCAATTCAACGATATATAAAATGTTGATATAGGTCATTTAATAATAGTAACATAATGGCCTCAAAACTACCAAGTCACGTCAAAAGTTGCAAAATTCACTATTTTGTTCCGTATTTCTATATGTGTGTATACGTAACATTCAACTGCATTGCTTATTTTTGTTACGAGATAATAATATTTATTAATGAATTTATTTAAAGTGTTCATAATTTTTTTCTACTGAAAAGGTTTTTAAAATTACCTAAGTACATAAATAAGTATATTTTCCTTCGTTTTTTATTACATTTTTTTAAGTTTTTAAATAATTTACCTAGCTACTTAATTAATGTATTATAACAAAAATGATTTTTTTTACAATCGCATAGGTACATTTTTTGACGTACCTGTTTAACACTACAGGTCATAAAAATAAACTGAATGAAATTGGGGGTTTTGAGCAAAAATTTAAATTTTTTAATTCATTTTTGCCTGTCACCATTTACCTGATATAAATATTCTTTTTCTATATATAAGTATCCTTATAAATATGCAGATTTATTAGTGAATTTGCCATTATGGAGATTACATTAAAACACTTTTCTATTTGCAAAGTAATCTGGGATAATCTATCTGATATTATAAATCGTCCAGATAAAGTAAGAAAACTCATTGATACAGTAGTATCTTTTGGTTTAACTCTTACTGCAGAAGACAGTTTAAAGCTCGAAAATTTTTATAAATCATACGAAAAAAGGATGCAAGCTTCAGATTGGTCAATACCAAAATTCTAGAAGAAAAATGAAGAGTGGTTGGAGGGAGAAATACCAATTTTCATCGGAAAGCAGAAAAAGGGTCGACCAAAAAGAAGTTACGATGAAGTTCAGCTAAGAACAAAGAGGACCAAACAGGAATCTATTCTAAACTCACATACGAATGTCGAAATAAAAGACACATTTAAAGCTTTAGTAACACGTACGCAACCAAAGGAAGTAGAAAAAGTTATAGATGTGTTACCAACAGCTTCTCCCAATCGATTACATCGGATAATCGAAAGCATAGTGACACCGAAATCAACATCGTCCTTTACCTCTGAAGATGCTTTAGCTCTAATATTAAATTTAGGATTATCAAGAAACCAATACGAGATTTTGAGGAAATCTGTTAGCGAAAAAGGATATGATATCTTTCCCAGTAGCAAATCAGTGAGAGAAGCGAAAAGTAATATTTTACAGCCTATGGAGCACCCGGTTAATGCTTCTGTTAAAAGTGCTAAAGTTAATATATTGCAATTACTTGAAAATACTGCCTCCAGAATTATATCTACCTTCAGCAATGATAACATTGAAAAATGCAAAGACTCTGAACTTATTTTAATATTCAAATGGGGCTGCGATGGAACATCAGGATTTTCGGAATACAAACAACTGGATGGAAGTAATTCTGGAAATAATTATTCCTCGCTGTTTATAGCGTCTCTGGTACCACTTCGAATGCGCTTAAATAAGCCTTCCTCATCGACAAGAAATGACTCGCTTTTTGATGATATATGGATAAATTTAACTCCAGGTTCCAAATTTTTGTGCCGTCCAATCCTTTTTGATTACACAAAAGAAACCACGGTTACAATAAACAGCATTGTCAACCAATTGGAAGAAGAAATTAAAGCATTGCCCCCAATATATGTAAAAGTATCAAACAGAACTATTAAAGTTAAATTTCAACAACAATTAACGATGATTGATGGAAAAGTTGCAAACGCTATAACAGATACAACATCTACATGGAAATGTAATATATGTGGAAAAATAAGTTCACAATTTCAGGATAATTCTGAAGTCCTTGTTAATAAAAATTCTTTAAAATTTTGAATATCACCACTCCACGCAAGGATAAGATTTTTGGAGTTCTGCTTACATCTTGCATATGATATGAAGTACAGAAATATTCCCGGGCAGGAAAATGCTACAGTAAAAAACAATTTGGAACTTCACGAATTACGAAAAGAGGAGAAGAAAAGAATTCAATTAGAATTCAAAGAACAGCTCGGATTAATAATTGATAAACCTCTACATGACTATAGAGGCTCAAATGATGGAAATACAGCAAGACGTTTCTTTGAAAATCCGGAACTCACATTTTTAATCACAGGCATTGACTTAAATATTTTGAAGCGTTTTAAGATTATATTGGCAGCCATTAATAGCAAAAAACAAATTAATGCGGACAAATTTAAAATTTTTGCTTACGAAACTAAAGAACTACTTAACATTACATACCCTTGGAAATCAATGACTCCAACAATTCACAAAGTATTGGCTCATGGTAAAGAAATAATAGAAAATAGTATTTTGCCATTGGGAGAGCTAACAGAGGAAGCACATGAAGCCCGAAATAAAGATGTTAAACATTTCCGACTCTTCAATACCCGAAAATGTTCGAAAATAGCGCAAAATATGGACTTAATGGAATATTTATTAATATCATCAGATCCAGTTATATATTCTATAAGAACACGATGGCTACCAAAAATCACTCTTGAAATAGAAAAAGAGGATTCCGAAGCTAAGGAAGTTAAAAATTTGCTAACGTTTGATGTTTCTGATTATTTTCAAGAAAATATCTAATAATATCTTCGATAATATATTCTTAATAAAATAAATATACGGGATTTATGTATAATAAGTATGTAAATCTGTAGAACAAATTAAATAAACATTACTCAAATAAAGAATTTACAACTTTATAATAACAAATATATACCTACATAATACATTAGAAAACTAAAATGTTACGTATACACACATATGGAAATACGGAACAAAATAGTGAATTTTGCAACTTTTGACGTGACTTGGTAGTTTTGAGGCCATTATATTACTATTATTAAATGACCTATATCAACATTTTATATATCGTTGAATTGGTAAATAAGTCTATTTTTATATTCTTTTAACATTTTTAAAGTATTTGCAAAATTAGTGGAGTTGTATTAAAAAAATTAAATTTTTTTAGATTTTCAGCTATTTTTGGAAAAAAAATTATTTTTGAAAAATTACCAAAAATAGGTTATTGGAGCTATTTTATTGATTTTTTTAGGAATGAAAGCTTGATTTGTGTTTTATACACTACATAAGAAATAATATTAAAAATATTATGTTAATATGCTTTTAATATGCTTTTAAAAATA
The DNA here is from genome assembly GCA_932274085.1 of Protocalliphora azurea. NCBI lineage: Eukaryota > Metazoa > Arthropoda > Insecta > Diptera > Calliphoridae > Protocalliphora > Protocalliphora azurea. The sequence continues at coordinate 60,984,782 of OW026520.1, forward strand.
GTCGTTAAAAAAACTGACTTTTAACATAAAATCTCCACTCCTGCATTCGTTTTTGGCCGGGCGGGAAGCAGTTTAGTGTTAAATCATTCTAAATCTATCTCTATAAAAAATATGGGTACCAAATTTAAAAAAGCTCGCGTGACATTTTTTTTATTAATCGATAAAAATGAAACTATTTTTAAAAATTGACAATTTTCGGCCAATGCTGGATGTAGGGTGCAAACTTAAATCAATTCAAAATTTCTTTATTAACCATTTATGAAGCCTTATCTTTTGAAATTAATAAGGAAAAAATTTTTTTATTAACGGAACTTTGAGAAAAAAGTGAATGAATTGTACTATATTTTTGTAAAAAAATAGCCATTTTTCATGCCAATTTCAGAGTGCTGACTTTGAATATTTTTCACGTCTAGACGAATTGAGATAATCCAAAAATTCTTTCAGCATATTATTTTGAAATATGTAGCAAATTACAGAATATTTTTAAAAAATTTTTGCCTCATATATCTCCGGACTTATTCCCGAAAAACGAAAGAAAGTCGAGCCAAAAAATCAAAAATTCAAAATTCAAGCGTAAATATCTTTTTAACTGTAAGAGATAACTTAGATGAGTAAGCTTATTTTTTCTTTATCTTGCCAAGCACTTTCCAGAAATATAAAAATCTTTAAAATCGGACTTCATTTGTACAAGTTACGATTTTTTTTAACTTTTACATACTCGAGGTAGTCAACTTTGACACCCTGTAGCTTATCTCATGTTATCACAGGGTGACTACAAGATGATTTTTCTGAAAGCTTAGGTCCTCCTCTACAACTCTTCCATACATTTCAATTTGATCCGACCAATAGTTTAGGAGATTTAGATTTATTACCAAAAAATTTGCGTTTGACCCCACTGTGCAACGTCTAAAAAATTGCTTCAGCCGCGCTTTTATGAGCGATAGTTAGGCGGTTATAATGAACGTTTAATACTACTCCAATTTCCTCGAAATAATGCAACAGATTTTGTATATGTTTTTCTATAGTATCTTCCGTGGTTGGTCTATCCGTGTTTAGACACTTATAAGATTTATCAAAATTTTCTCGTATTAATCTAAGCTTCTGAAGTATAGTATTCCAATCCATTAATTTTTGGATGGGATGTCTTTAATTTATAAGTATGTTTATGTTTAATAAAAATTTGTTTTGTCTTGTTCATATTACATGTTCGATTTTTCTATAATTACAATTTATTGTTTTCCTTTACATTTTTGAAATGGTTTCGTTTGTTTAAAAAAATTTTATATTTTATCAAGGTTGTCAGCTCTGCTTGAATATTTTTTCTTTAATGATTTCTTATATCATTGATACATTTTTATCAGCAAATTAATAGTACTGAGTATGATAAGAATCAATAATAGTAACCATAGGGAATTTATTTCTTGGGTATGGTCTACTATTTCTACATTGTTAACAACGTTAGCGTTTGGCTTTTCTAATTTCGACTCTGATTTACCCATTATGTTTAATATATAAAATTTTTAAAGTTTATTTTAATATTTTGATAAAAGCTTTGCTAATTAAAATTTCAATTTTCTTCCTTTTTGTTTTGTTTTTGCTGGTAAAGAATACATTAGAAAATTTTTTTTGTAATTGCGGAAGGCGTTTTCTTTTGTTTGTTTAATTTTGGTTGAACATTATTTCCAACCCTCTTTCTTTAGTGCTATTAATTTCTCTATTAAAATCTTTTTTTGTTTTCCCTGGCTTGTATCTATTATCCTCTGTAAATCTCTACATGCCGCTTGGAATTTCCTCTTTTTTCCGCCCCTTTTCTTTGGTTGAGTTAATTTGCTCCTGTTTTGTTGGGTCTTACTCCTGTATTCTTGTTGCCTGGCGCGATACTGTTCTGGTTTCGGTCCTGCATTAGTTGAAGTTGGTGTATATTTTGGTGGTACTTCTGAAGTGGTAGTTGTTGTCTCTGGAATGTACTCCTCTGTTAGGATTTGTTCCCATTTCTTAAAAATGTTGCCGATCTCTTCTTTAGTTGTCATTGGATCGGTAAAAAAATTTAAAAATACAAAATTTTAAAAACTGCTGGCAGGATCGCCATTTCGTAAACCTGGATCTTTAAATTAGTGTTTAGTTCAGTGTTCTCTTAGCACTGCTGCCAATTCTTTCCAGCATCAAAATGCCGATTTAAGTGTTGATTCAGTACTTGCTGCTGCCGATTCTTTCCAGCATAAAAAAATGCCGATTTTTTAAAATGTCTATATCTTTTTACCTTTAGAATGATTCTGTTTTTTATTCAATAATTTTTACAACTTATGTACTAAATTTATAGCTATTCAGCATAATTTCATTCAATCAATTTTCACATCGATTGAACATAGAGTTAATGTACTAAATAAAATGTGTTGTTGGCAAAAGAAAGAACTTAAACTCAAAAAGTCTGACGGTAAAAAAAAAAAATATGATCATATTACAATATATTTAAAATAATAATAATAACAAAAAAGCTTAGTCGCATTGTATGCAAAGTAAATTAAATTATGACTAGTTCATGGTCAAATGAAATTATACTGATATTAGTGTATAAAATATACTTTTACAGTGTGTCTTAAAAATAATAAAATAAAAATAAGAATTGTGTTTATAATGTATACACGCTACAACATATCTAAAAGGTCTTTTTTCCATATAAAGTAGCTAATAAACCTTTAACAAAACGAGACTTGAGTAATTATCATTTAACTACATAAGATTTTACTCACACAGAATTAGGTATTGCAATTACATTTACCTCACGTACTGTATACTCTTCTTCATCTTCAGAAGATGAAAATAAATTCAAACTCATCATTTTATTTTTTAAACAATGTACATTTTTAAGAAATCGTATTAGAAAACTATTAAAAATAAGATTTCTCATAACAGGGTAGTATTTTATAAACAATTATGAATCATTTCGTAATTTTTAATTTTTACAAAAATTGTCATTGGCGAAAATTTTACATGGTACCGAAAAATATTTTTAACGACAACGATTTCGACAATGTTCGTAATACGACAACGACACTCGTAATAAGGCCGTAAAAAAGATGGGAATTAATGCATACGCCCAATATCTAAATTTTATTAAATGTAAAACAACTTTTAAGATCAAACTCAAAATGTCCCGTAAAAAAACTTACAAAGAACTTCGTTTTGACAAAATTATTCTAAATACTATCCTGAAACAAAATATCTTATTTTAAGAGATCCTGTCAAAACCGTTAACAAAAGATGAGTTTAGAAAATTCAGTGAAAAATATATCTTTAAACTACATAGTTATCCCAACACGCTTGCAAAAGACTTCTTGCTGAAGTACAAACAACTCAAGGCTCCATCCAGAGAGAGAGGGAGAGAAAATAGCTTTACTTTTGAGATTTAAATACTTATTCTGAAGCAGATTCAATGCGTCTAAAACACTTGGAGAAGATATTTTAGGTACTAAATCACTAAAAAATTTATTTCATTATGCTAAGGTCTCAAATATCATCAGATTGTATTACTCAAAAATATTCTATATTTATACTGAACAAAAGACTAAAATTTATTTTTTTAATAATATTTTGTTTTATATTTTATGATTTACAATAATTTTTAGTGTAAAGTAGTATGTGATCTTTGTAACTCTATGTTATTGGGCGTATAAGTAGCATTGTCCTTACTTAATATGATCATGGTTTCCATTCGCGAACTTGTTTCTCTCATTACTCCGGTAATATCTGCAAAATCGGGCAAATCTAAAGCTAAGTGAGCAGAAAACCTTTTGTAAACTGAATTTCTCTGCGATTCCTTATCCAACTTATTCTTGATTTGTTCGTATTTCAACTGTTGCTTCAGAAATATTGAATTTTTAATCATATCCTGAACTTGATCAAATACTCCATCAGAGAACTCGATGTTCTTCATTGCCCTGTAATGTAAAAAATAATAGAATTTTGGTATAAAATTGTCTTATTTTAATTTATTTAATAATATTATTACGAAATCAAGTGTTTATTTGTTTGCTTGAATATGATGCAAATTTAAAAAAAAATTATAGTTTTAAAATTTTCGAATTTTTCGTAATCCACATATTCATATACATAAACAATATTAATATTTTAAAATCAATTGTGCATTCGTTTGTTTATGACATAAACACGCCTAAACCGCTGAACTGATGGTGATGAAATTTGGAATTAATATAAATATATAAAAGAAATAAACTGAAAGCAAGAAAGGCGAAAAAAGCGAAAAATATTGCAATTTGCTGCAATATTTCATGGAATATGTTCTATTTTTCCAAACTTCATAAGTCATATCTTCATATAGACTTATACGTCTAAGGGGGCAAATATACGACAAAATTACATGATATGTTTTATTGTGGTATAAGTGAAAATTTGAGTGTATGTGTCACACCTACGAGGCATATATATATATATATATATATATATATATATATATATATATATATATATATGTATATATTTCTTTTCGTTTGTATGACATTCCAATTTTTGTGTTTATTTTGTTGCATGTCATGTATTTATTAATTTTTGACGTGATTTCATAGCGAAAGGTTGTATAGAGATGTCAGATGGTGTGTTGTCCGCTACGGACATTGTCTGTGTTATGATGTGTTATGAATTATGTGTATTTTAAAAGCTTGCACACATTTACGAGATTGACATCATGCAATTTTATCATGTTTTGCCCCCTTAAAAATTATGACTATATCAACGAAAATTAAAACAACGCTAAAATCTGCTAAGCCGATAACGACAGCTGAAAATTGAGCAGCCGTTCTTAAAAATTTATCGACTAGCAGGCAGCGGTGCCGATACGGCTTGCTTCTCTGTATGTGTTTTCTTTGTCGTTTTTTCGCAATTTCGATACTGCTAAAAATTTGTTGTGTAAGAATAAAACTAATGTATGTATGTTGGTATGTATGTTAGTATGTATGTTCGTATTAAACACTTGCACAATTACACTCAAACCACACTAATTTCTTTGTCTGCCTGTTGAGTGCGTATTGATGAGTATTTTTGTGTTTTCGCTATTAGTTGGTATTGTTATTCTCTTTAGTAGATTAAGAAGATTTATAATAAAGAGCGTATAAGAGTAACATATATGTTTTACTATTATTCGCTGAAACAACTAAAACAGCTTGTACTATAAGAACTTATTGTATGTCGATAAAAATGTATGAATACGTACATATTATAAAAATAGAGACGTTAAAATGATTAATTTATTAAATTAAAAAAATATATATTAAACATATTTTGATGTAGTAACATTTTTTTATTGATTTAAATAAACTTAAAGTTTTTTAGTTAACAAAATGTTTTAAGTTAAAAAAATTATAATAAAAAAACAAATTTAAATATGAATACATTCATATGTTGTTCATTCCGAAAATGCAGACGCCTTTAAAATGTACATATTATTTATGGAACTAAAAAAATATTAAAAATACTTTAAAACTATTTTTATTTTTGCTAACAAAGTAATTTAGTCTTTTCAGTAAAATAGTAATAGTAATAGTAATAATAATAATAATAATAATAATAATAATAATAATAATAATAAAGAAAAACAAAATATTGACTTAATTCTTCATTTAAAACATGAATCATTTAAAACATGAATTGAACTTTGGGCATTCTAACTAAGGGGCAAAAACTATACAACTTTTTGGAAATATTTTGCTTTTATTATTAATGTTTTGAAATGGTGGAAAAAGTAAGCCCTAATTCGAATATTTGTCTATACGGATACATGTTATTATGTACAAAGGTTAAAAAAAAAATTCTTAAATTGTCTCGGTTTGTCGCTTTAAATCGTTATTTGAAAAATTAACTATATGGGACAAATATTGAAGCATACCTCGAAAAGGATTTGTCGGATTTAAGTTAAAATTACTTCCAAGTTTTTTTTTTAGTACTCTCAAAAGTTATGGAGATTTTAAGTTTATTTTATGAAAAAACTTAAATTTAGTACAAAATATCCAAAGATTATTAAAAAGAAAAATCATAAAAATTTAAGTTTTTCCCACAAAATGGGCTTAATATTTTCTTCCATAACTGTTGTGCGTATTAAAAAATACGAGTAATATGAGTTGGAAGCAATCTTAATTAAATATTTTGTTGAAACATCCACACATACCATTTTGACCACCTGATTCGGTTCAATAAGTTCATTTTCTTTTTAATTTTTTAACAATGTACAGCACATATGTTTAAATTTGATAGCGAGTTTTGATTACATTTATATACATTTTTAATAATTTTGCAAGCAACAAAATTCGTTAATTCACTATCATTTTCATCTTTTATAATACAAGGCAGTCCCATATTTTGCTTCGTCGCCTTTTTTCACTAATACACACATTTTTTAATTTTTTTTTTTTGTCAATATTATTCATTATTAAATACAAATTTTATCAAAAAATTCACTTATTCTCACACTGCAGAATGATTACTTGTTTTATCTCTAAAAGTTAAAGATACTTTAAAATAAAGCGTGATCCATTTCGAGGTTCCCTACTATTTTAAAGAAAAAAACACAGAAAATTCAAATTTAATGGGGAATGTTTATTATCATTTGAAAGAACATTATTTGGCATTTATTTTTTGAATATTATGTCTATCAAATGTTGGCCGTTTCTACGATGCAGATGGTCCATCCGTTGAGTCCAGTTTTCGATGACTCGTTCGAGCATTTCGACTGGTAACTGGCGAATGACACGCGTGATGTTTTCCTCCAAGGCCTGAATCGAAGCGGGTTTGTCCGCATAAACTTTAGACTTTACATAAACTCACAGGAAAAAGTCTAACGGTGTGATATCACACGATCTTGGTGGTCAATCAACCGGCCCAAAACGTGAAAGTGTTCTCTCCATAAATCCATTGATTGATGCGATGTGTGGGAAGTGGCGCCGTCTTGCTGAAACCAAATGTCGTCGAGATCACGAGCTTCAATTTCAGGCATCAAATAGTCGGTTATCATGGCATGATAACGGTCGCCATTGACGGTTACGTTCGCACCGGCATCATTTTTAAAGAAATATGGAACGATGATTCCACCGGCCCACAAACCAAACCAAACCGTTGTTTCTTCTGGATGAAGTGGCAGTTCTTGAATATCTTCAGGTTGCTGTTCATCCCAAATGCGGCAATTTTGTTTGTTTACATACCCATTGAGCCAGAAATGGGCCTCATCGCTGAACAAAATTTGCCGCGAAAACGTCGGATCTTCTTGGAACGTTTCAAGAGCCCATAGAACGAAGCAATGTCGCTTGGGAAGGTCGGGCGGCTTCAGTTGTTGCACAAGCTGTATTTTGTACGCTTTCAATTTAAGATCTCGACGTAAAATGCGACAAGTCGTCCCCGAATCGACTCTCCAGGGTCTTCGTGTACACTCTCAGCTACGGCCGCTATATTTTCTTCACAGGGTGCTGGACGTGGTATATTCGGTCGAATATTATCCAATAATGAATGCTGGGTCTCAAAATGGATGATGCTGCGAATAGTACGCTCATTAGGCCGATTATGTTGACTATAAGTTGAGCGAAGTGCACGAAACACTTTCCTCACAGAAAGTGGATTTTCGTAATAAAGTTGAAAGATTTGTGAACGTTGTTCAGGCGTAAGTCTTTCCATTATGAAATGACAAACAATACTAAACAAAAATAACATGACAGCATGACACGACTCACACGTGATCTGTCAAAAAAGGCTATTGAAAAAAGTATCTCTACTTGAATCACGCATTACTTGTAGTACAAAAGTTACTTGAAATAAGAAAACAAATGAATTTCTCACTCAATGCAAAATCAAAAATAACTGTAAAAGTTTTTATGAGTATAGTGAGTGTGTAAGAACAAAATTATATCACATCAGTTACACTCATTTTCTCATTTATACCAATACTCACAAGTATGCATTTGTTATATTTATTTTGAGTATACTTTCAGTTCTACTCTTGCACATCTTTAGTTCGTATGTAGCAGCAACGGAATTGTCAACAAAAAGACTGCTAAATTACTATATGTAGCTGCAAAATCAAAACGAAAATTTTTGTTACTAGAAAAGAATGCTTACAAAATATATGTATTTTATTTCTGTGCAACGGTTTGCGTTTGCTGCTGAAAATTGCGGAGACGAGTGACAATTTTTGTTATAACACGAAGTTATAGTATGGATATTTCTAGCTGCTGAGTATTGTAGAAATGAGGAATATGTATATTTAATGCACAGTCGTAAGTGAAACATTTTTTTGCTAGAACTGGATATTTAAACACTGCTTTTAAGATCAAATTCAAAGTGCCCCGCAAAAATCTTTACAAAGTCCTTCGTTTTGACAAAAATATTTTAAATAATATTCTGAAACAAACTATTTTATTTTAAGTCAGTGGAAAATATATCTTCACATTTTTAAGAATAACTCAAGGCTCCATCTAGACTCTCGCTAGAGAGAAAATAGCTTTACTTTTAACATTTAAATACTTATTGTGAAGCAGATTCAATGCGACTAACACACGTGGAGAAGATATTTTAGGTGCTAAAACACTAAAAAATTTATTTCATTCTGCTAAGGTCTCAAACATGAAATGACGGCATTATTCAAATATGTTCTATATTTATACTGAATAAAGGAATAAAAATTATTATTTTTTTAAATTAAATTTTGTTTTTCTTACTTTATGATACTGAAAAATAATTTTTAGTATAAAGTAGTATGTGATCTTTGTAAAATGATCATGGTTTCCATTCGCGAACTTGTTTCTTTCATTACTCCGGTAATATCAGCGAAATCAGGCAAATCTAAAACTAACTTAGCAGAAAACCTTTTGCAAACCAAATTTCCCTGTGATTCCTTATCTAATTTATTCTTGATTTGTTTGTATTTCAACTGTTATTTCAGAAATATAGAATTTTTAATCATATCCTGAACTTGATCAAATACTCCATCAGAGAATTCAATGTTCTTCATTGCCCTGTAATGTAAAAAATAATAGAATTTTTGGTGTAAAATTGTCTGATTTTAATAATAAAAAAATAATGTTATTATTATCATCGGAAAATATTGTAATTTGCTACAAATTATTTTGTTCATGTTTCAGCCAATGCGGAAGGTTCAATTAAAAAGGCATTACTATAACTATCTGGATTACTCAGTGCACCAAGGAATAATTGCCTAAATAATTCCAACGTAAAATGAAAGCGTACTAGTAGTATAAAAAAAACCCCAAAGGGATTTTCAAAGTTATTATTTAATCCAATTATTTGTGCAGCTGTTGTTTTAGAGATCGCAAATTTAAAAATAAATATTATATTTATTACTCTTTGGCCAATATCAGTATCATTTTTGTCATGGTATTGTTTGTTTCTTCAATATTTCACTTGACATTATGTTTAAACTACTAAACTTGAATACTGATTGAATGCCACGGCCTCTTTTTTTAATGCTATTTCGCCTCTTAGTAAACGATTTTAAATTTACGGCCATTTCTGTAAAACTCTATTTCGAGCTATATCAAATTTGAGATACAGGGTATAGAAGAGTTTTATCTGATTTAATTACATATCTAATTAAATAATTTTTTTCGACCGGTTTTAACCGTTTGTTTTTGTATTCTATTTTTTATTATTATAAGAAATTTTGTCTAAAAAAGTTATTTATTTTCAAAATTTCATTTTCAATTTCCTTCTTCATAATAGCTTTTAAATTAGAAAAATGCTTGCAATAATTTGTAATAATAAGTAAGACATCGCACAATGGGACCGATAAACGTCGGATAGAATTAAAATGTATGGGAAAGTTACAGAGGAGGAGCTAAGTGTCAAAATTAACCACCTCGAATATGAAAAAGTTAAAAAAAGTCTTAACCTGCAAATGAAATTCAATTTCATGTTTTAATAAAAACATTTGTAAAGAACTTGCTAAGATTAAGAAAAAAAATATTCCTCTTACCTATGATATTTCGTATGGGAGTTTCGCCCTACGTCATTGGTCGAAAACTGTGAGATTTTTAACAAAATTTCAAGTTCATCGGGTTAGAAAATCTAAAAAATAGTTTCAGTAATCGTATACACATAGAATGATTTGAAACTAAACTGGTTCCCGTCCGCTTAAAATTGTAGATAGCATAGCATATTTTATGGAAAATACTCAAATTTTTAGAATCATATCTTTTAAGTGCACAAAGAATATACTAAAATTAATTTTTTTAATGTAATGCTTATCATTTTGTTAGCATATCATTTTCTTAGCTTTAGCTATCAAAATAATTTTTTTTTACATTTTCAATTCCAAAACTAACTGTTCTTTAAAACTATAAATAAATATTTTCATATTTTTTTAAAACTCCTTCCATTTTTTAAGTATATAAAAAATATAAATATTGTAAATATAAATATTGTAAATATTGTCATATTTACCTATCCTCTGATGTACAAATGCCTACATAGCTTTCAAATGAAGCAAATATAGCGATTTAATCCAGACATCTCGGTTAAAATTTCCAAAAATTCACAATTTTTTTTGTACGTGCGGTTGCGTGTGCACTTGGGTTATAACTATTTTTGGACTTCAAAATACAATAGCCCTACCTTATAGTCAATATTGTCCTGATAATAAAAACCAGTTTTTAAAGCAATTCGCACAAAAAACTTCACGCACCGGTCATGATTTCTAAAATGCTTTTGAACGTTTTTTTAATATTTTTACATCTTATATACAGTTAAAAATGGTATAACTAGGGAATATTGTATGGATTAAAAATACACAGCACAAATTTTCACTACTCATTTCTTTGAGTAGTGAAATAACTACGTATTTACCGGTAAATAACAAGTAGGGTTGTCAATTTAGCGCTTTAAAACAACCCAGAAGTCGCGTTTTTTCCGTTAGCGCCTTTTTTCTGAAAAGGCGCTATATTCGCGCATTTTATTTTCAGTATTAAATAATAAAAAAATTATTAATTTTCTTGCGCACCAATAACTAAAAGAAGTTTTTCATTACATTTAGGAATGCTAAAATACAACAAGTATTTAGTCATTTGAAGTGTCTAATCGTTTCCCCAAGCCCATCGAATAAAGGATTTATTAGCAATTTTCTAGATTGTTACGAATTACAGTTTCTGTATAAATTTGTAACTGATAAAAGCAAAGCTTTACATATACTTGTAAACTTAAATTCTTTGAAAAAGTTTTGTCTGTTATGAATCTGCATTTTTTAAATATACACCGCTTTTTTAAATATCGACCGCTTACTTGTTTAATAAGAAAAAAATTTAAATTTTATATATGAAATATAAATTCACTAAAGTTAAAAAAGTAGTAGTTAAAAAAGTTACAAATATGGGCCATGTAATGCTTAACTTGATACTGTTAATGAAAATCTGGTTTTAACGTACCATCACTAGCCTTTGTTTTTTTTTTTTTTTTTTTGTTTGTACAAGAACATGTTATTTGAAAAATGAAATAATGAAACAACAACAGTACCAAATGAAGACAACATTAGTTAAAAAAGGGTATTTTGAAAATGTATTAAACTCTGTCCGTAGGATACTAATAGGCCGATTGAGTTCATTTCTTCAGCACAACAATTCCGAAAACAATCGGAATTTTCTGTGAAAGAACGAATTATCTAGCTTATGTAGCGCTATATTCGGTTTTTTGGCGATATGTCGGATATTTATGTACAGATTTTTCTCATTTTTATTAACGCTCACCTAAGGGAAATTTTCTGTGAACTGATAAGCAAAACATATATATCCGATATCTAAAAACGGATTTTAACAGACAGACGGAAAGACTGTCAGACGGACATCGTTGTATCAACTTCCCTATCAACAAGGATGCAGAATATATACTTTTTGGGGTCCTAGATGAATATTGTAGAAATTACAAACGGAATGAATGAATTACATCTGTGGTGATGTGTATAAAAATGAACAAAAATTAAATTATTTATTTTGTTTATAAATTTTATATTTAGTAACGACTTCTAAGGTGGTTGGATTACCGTTGGGAACAGAGCTACCTAATAAATCGGCCGTGCTCGTCTGTGTGGGGGGGGGGGGTGTATGTGTTCCCAAATATATCATATAGTTCAAAATCGTTTTCAGGGATTTTACTTTAGGTAGCATATCACAAACAAATATTTGATTCACAAAGTAAAATAGAAGAAGAAAGAAAATAGAATGTGGTGATAACCGAAGTATAGCTTATGATGGTTCCCGCTATACACTTCTCAAAACCCGCCATCCTTGCTGACTAATTGAACGTTGATTGTCAGCCCTAGTATAATAAAACAAAAACAGCAGATCTTATTTACCCCATACCTTCAACATCACCTTTCATAATAATTCTTCAAAAATATTCAAAATTTCATGTTTAATGAATGGCAATTTAGTATATTTAATAAAATAAATTTCTAGAAACAATTCAAAATTATTAAATATAACAATTTATTACAATATGTAATTTGGTCACCTTTTGAAATAATATTCGGAAATTTATTATATTATTTTATATATTTAGTTATTACTAAATAAGCTTCATTTATATGTATTTTTTTTTATATAAAAAGAAAATGATTTAAATTGAAAAGAAAGCTGGTGACCTTTTTTTTATGTTTTATAAATTGTAGGGTGTGCAATATGTTATATTATGAATATTTAAAATTGAAAGTTAATAAAGGTTATTCACACTGCGTATACTTAATAACAAATTTTTATTTCAACTTTTAAGATCGTTTAAATATTCATAATGAGAGAAATTTTTAAATATAGTGTAAAAAAAAAAAATAAACTTACATTTGCAATATCCCTCGATGTCAGCAGGCGCCGGATGACATTAAAGCTTTGCTTAATTTAATTATTATGATTTTAAATTTAAAATATATGAATGAGTGTGTGCATCAGTTATTATTTCTAACCAATACAACACAATAGGATAAAGGAAGGAGTTTAAGTGTGCATGTTGTGCTTAGAAGTTAGACTTCTATGTGTGAGTATTCAAATGAATTTATGTGTGAGTGTTGTCTGAATGTAGGGTGTTCTTATGAATAAATTATTTGTGTAATGATTTTGATGTTTATTCGTGTATTTCTATATATTTTTTTCTTTTTATATATATATAAATTTAGGTGACCAAATATAAAAAAATTAACGCAAAAACAACAAATGATTAATTAAATATTAATAAAAAAATTATTTAAAACACAACAAAAAAAATTATGATATTTAAAATATTAAAAGTTAAAATTGGACCTTCTTTATGGGTTTAATTAATCAAAATTTGTTAAATTAATCGTTCAAAATTGAGGTTATTTCACCAGTAGCAAGACAAAATATGTATCTGGTCACTTAAGAAAGAATTCGAGGTTTTGTGGTGTGTATTTTGCTTCAAATTGATTAAAATCAAAACCGTCTTACGAACAATGACCACTATTAGAATTAATTGTATTTTCACTTTATTGTTAATGGTAGATTTGTATAGGGAATTGAACGGCTTCCGAAATGATGACGTTCAATGGTACGAAGGTGAACACTTAGTTGAGTTTCTGTCCACTGGTGTAAAAATATATAATTGTATCCAATGTCCAAGAAATAGAAATTCAGCATCAATGATGAAAACAATCTCATCAATCTTTTCAGCAACAAAAACGATGTCGCTATCAATTCGCAAACACAAAATTTTTATAATTAAAATTATACGACAAAAAAAATTAAATTGTATTTCTGTCTTGCACAAAAATAATTTTCTAATGATCAAAATTTTTGAAATTCTAGACATTTCATAATAATTTAAAATCAATGACGACTCAATAAAAATTTTCAAATAATTTCAAAATTTAAATTTACTACAGCCATATAAAAAATGGTAGTAAAAAGAAAACAACAAATTTAAAACAATATTCATAACATGGTCAAATCACAAAACAGATGAAATACGAAAATTAACTTGAGAATTTCATCTGAAAAAGGTGACAAATAAATTCAGAGAAATTAAATTATACCCATATATCCTTGATATGGTATACTGCCGAGTAGCCACTATTGATATCCTCAAGTAGATAATTCACTTTACCAATTCGTTTCTTAACAACTGCCTTTACCCCGGTAGGAGCGAGTTTGGCATTAAAATTGTCAGCCAATGAACTTTGGGCAAAGTTGCGACGTATAACTATCTGACCAACGTTAAACTCTCTCTGACGGGATCTCAAATTATAAGACCTAACGTTACGATCGTACGTAATAAGATAAAATTGTCCTGTCTTTCCAAATTTGTGTATGTTTCCGATAAAAGTTTTAAGTTTCGTAGAATTTTGTAGTCTTGTCCATGCGTAATCATCGTCTGTCCAAATAAAAGTTCGTACGGTGTCCGTCCAGTGGTCTGGTGGATGCTACTACGAATTTCACAATTGACGCTGGCTAAGTATTCGTCCCATAAACGTTGGTCATTCCGCACATATGAACGCAGAGCTTCGTTAATCGATCGGTTGACCCTCTCGCTCGCATTCGATTGAGGACTATGAATTGCGGTGAATTGGTGTTCGATGCCAAATTTGTCAACTAATTTCTTAAATTCAGACGATTTAAATTGACTCCCGTTGTCAGATATAATAATCTCCGGGACACCGAAACAGGTGAAAATTTCATTCTTGAGATATTCGACAATTGGTTTTGTTATAATTTTCCTTAGTGGTTTTAGAAAGGTGAACTTAGTAAAGTGGTCGAGGACAATGAAGATACCAATATTGCCCTTTTTGGTACGCGGGAAAGGACCAATTATATCAGTATACAACCTTTGGAATGGTCTTTCTGTATCTACCATCTGACCCATCGGTGGCTTTAGTGAGGTTATTGGAGCTTTTGAAGTTTTGCAGGTGTCGCAATTCTGCACGTAGTTTTTAATATCGGTCACCAGTTTTGGCCAATAGAAAAACTGTCGAACACGATAAACAGTTTTTGCAATACCTCCGTGTGAGGCTGTTGGAATGTTGTGTGCAGCAAAGATAACTTCTTTACGAAGTTCCTCTGGTACAAAAAGTTTCCAGCTTTCCGATTCGTCCACATTACCTGACGTGAAATCTGTTCTTTTGTATATAAATTTGTCTACAACTTTATAATCAGGTAATTCAGATTTAACAAATTCCTGCCTTAAACGAGTATATTCGGGACTATCACAACATGAAGAATTAAGATCAATAGAGGTAACGTTTGTAATTCTATTTCAACAACGATATTAGATTCTTCAAAGGCTCGAGATAAAACGTCCGGTACGAAGTTATCCTTCCCTCTTCGGTGTTCTATGGTAAAATCGAAATCTTGAAGTTTTAGAGCCCACCTGGCCAAACGCCCTGACAAGTCCTTTTGTCTCATCAGCCACTTGAGACTGGCGTGATCGGTTATCACTTTAAATTCGTGTCCCTCAATGTATGCCCTAAACATTTAATGGCTAACACAACAGCTAAACATTCTAGTTCCGATATAGAATAATTTCGTTGCGCTTTGTTGAGTTTTTGCGACATGAACGCTATTGGCCTCTCGTTCCCATTGTCGTCTACTGTGCCAAAACTGCACCAATCCCTAACAAACTCGCGTCACATTGTACAATGAATGGTTTATCAAAGTTGGCGTGTACTAAAATAGGCGCTGTCGTCAATTTTTTCTTAGCTTTTTCAAAGGATTTTTGAGCACTATCTGTCCATTCAAAGGTTTTCTTTTTCGATAATAATTCTGTCATCGGAAATGTTATAGTGGTATAATCATCAACAAAACGACGGTACCATCCAGCCATACCGAGAAACTGGCGGGTTGGTTCACCTTCGTACCATTGAAGAAACGTCATCATTTCGGAAGCCGTTCAATTCCCTATACAAATCTACCATTAACAATAAAGTGAAAATACAATTAATTCTAATAGTGGTCATTGTTCGTAAGACGGTTTTGATTTTAATCAATTTGAAACAAAATGCACACCACAAAACCTCGAATTCTTTCTTAAGTGACCAGATACATATTTTGTCTTGCTACTGGTGAAATAACCTCAATTTTGAACGATTAATTTAACAAATTTTGATTAATTAAACCCATAAAGAAGGTCCAATTTTAACTTTTAATATTTTATATAACATAATTTTTTTTGTTGTGTTTTAAATAATTTTTTTTATTAATATTTAATTAATCATTTGTTGTTTTTGCTTTAATTTTTTTATATTTGGTCACTTAAATTTATATATATTTAAAAAAAAAGAAATATATAGAAATACACGAATAAACATCAAAATCATTACACAAATAATTTATTCATAAGAACACCCTACATTCAGACAACACTCACACATAAATTCATTTGAATACTCACACATAGAAGTCTAACTTCTAAGCACAACATGCACACTTAAACTCCTTCCTTTATCCTATTGTGTTGTATTGGTTAGAAATAATAACTGATGCACACATTCATTCATACATTTTAAATTTAAAATCATAATAATTAAATTAAGCAAAGCTTTAATGTCATCCGGCGCCTACTGACATCGAGGGATATTGCAAATGTAAGTTTATTTAATTTTTTTTCTTTTTACACTATATTTAAAAATTCCTCTCATTATGAATATTTAAACGATCTTAAAAGTAGAAATAAAAATTTGTTATTAAGTATACGCAGTGTGAATAACCTTTATTAACTTTCAATTTTAAATATTCATAATATAACATATTGCACACCCTACAATTTATAAAACATAAAAAAATGGTCACCAGCTTTATTTTCAATTTAAATCATTTTCTTTTTATATAAAAAAAAATACATATAATAAATGAAGCTTATTTAGTAATAACTAAATATATAAAATAATATAATAAATTTCCGAATATTATTTCAAATGGTCACCAAATTACATATTGTAATAAATTGTTATATTTAATAATTTTGTATTGTTTCTAGAAATTTTTTTTATTAAATAAACTAAATTGTCATTCATTAAACATGAAATTTTGAATATTTTTGAATAATTATTATGAAAGGTGATGTTGAAGGTATGGGGTAAATAAGATTTGCGGTTTTTGTTTTATTATACTAGGGCTGACAATCAACGTTCAATTAGTCAGCAAGGTGGGCGGGTTTTGAGAAGTGTATAGCGGGAACCATCAAAAGCTATACTTCGGTTATCACCACATTCTATTTTCTTTCTTCATCTATTTTACTTTGTGAATCAAATATTTATTTGTGATATGCTACCTAAAGTAAAATCCCTGAAAACGATTTTGAACTATATTATATATTTGGAAACACATACAACCCCCCCCCCCCCACACCGACGAACACGGCCGATTTATTAGGTAGCTTTGTTCTTAACGGTAATCCAACCACCTTAGAAGTCGTTACAGAGATTTTTGGATGACATTAAAGCTTTACTTAATTTAATTATTATGATTTTAAATTTAAAATGTATGAATGAATGTGTGCATCAGTTATTATTTCTAACCAATACAACACAATAGGATAAAGGAAGGAGTTTAAGTGTGCATGTTGTGCTTAGAAGTTAGACTTCTATGTGTGAGTGTTCAAATGAATTTATGTGTGAGTGTTGTCTGAATGTAGGGTGTTCTTATGAATAAATTATTTGTGTAATGATTTTGATGTTTATTCGTGTATTTCTATATATTTCTTTTTTTTCTTTTTAAATATATATAAATTTAGGTGACCAAATATAAAAAAATTAAAGCAAAAACAACAAATGATTAATTAAATATTAATAAAAAAATTATTTAAAACACAACAAAAAAAAATATGATATTTAAAATATTAAAAGTTAAAATTGGACCTTCTTTATGGGTTTAATTAATCAAAATTTATTAAATTAATCGTTCAAAATTGAGGTTATTTCACCAGTAGCAAGACAAAATATGTATCTGGTCACTTAAGAAAGAATTCGAGGTTTTGTGGTGTGTATTTTGTTTCAAATTGATTAAAATCAAAACCGTCTTACGAACAATGACCACTATTAGAATTAATTGTATTTTCACTTTATTGTTAATGGTAGATTTGTATAGGGAATTGAACGGCTTCCGAAATGATGACGTTCAATGGTACGAAGGTGAACACTTAGTTGAGTTTCTGTCCACTGGTGTAAAAATATATAATTGTATCCAATGTCCAAGAAATAGAAATTCAGCATCAATGATGCAAACAATCTCATCAATCTGTTCAGCAACAAACACGATGTCGCTATCAATTCGCAAACACAAAATTTTTATAATTAAAATTATACGACAAAAAAAATTAAATTGTATTTCTGTCTTGCACAAAAATAATTTTCTAATGATCAAAATTTTTGAAATTCTAGACATTTCATAATAATTTCAAATCAATGACGACTCAATAAAAATTTTCAAATAATTTCAAAATTTAAATTTCCTACAGCTATATAAAAAATGGTAGTAAAAAGAAAACAACAAATTTAAAACAATACTCATAACATGGTCACATCACAATTTATATCGAGGTTCAATAAAGATTGCATAGGCACATGATTTTATATGAAATATAACGTATACACATAGAAGTATACATTGGACTTTTCCTAAGTATAGGAAGATAAATCTTTTAAGCGTCAAAAGAGAGTTTGAGAACTGGACAAAATATTTTATGTCTTTGCAAAGTAAACTCACTACATTTGGTGAATTATTTACTAATTATCCAAATTTGGATGAACTTCATCTCCAAAACGGAAGAAACTAGCTGATAAATCTTCAATTATTCCAATAATAACAAATCTTTCATCGGAAATTCATGCGATTATATTTACAATTCTCCTTTACTTGCATCGTCATTGGCAACGTCGGTAAAATGCATTGATCCTAATCTTCCATTATCCACTCTTAATTCAATTCCTCTACTATTACTCACAGTCTCCCCATTAGGAAATACTGTTGAGTCTTCGTATCCACCATTAATCTCAATTTCATCTTCAAATAATATACAAAATCCACCGATAGAATCTCTGGAGATAGTACCTGAACCTAGAGAACTGCAATTCCACCTAGAAAAACTATTTTTAGTACTAGATTTTATCATGATACAACCGTAGATGATATAAGGAACTACATGAAAGGTAAATTCAATAACGTTATTCCTGAAAATATTTACAAAATAAAAAAAACATTCAAGATTATTGTTCCTGTTGAATTACTTGAACAAGTAGTGAATCCAAACTTTTGGCAAAAAATGTTCTTGTGCGAGAATTTATTTACCGTGAAGAGGATAATGTTGTCCATATTCCAATATCCATAAACTCAAAAAACTAAAACCACCCTTAAGTTATAATATTATATATCGGAATATTAACGGAATAAATACACTGTTGAAACATACATACATTAATTTTATTATTTAGTAATCAATAAGAACATACATAATTTTAGAGCACTAACTTTTTACACAATATTTATTTTCAATTTATAAACTGCATACACCGCATTTTTATGTTCTGTAATTGGTTTATTAATTTTGGGTTCAATAAACCATTTATAATTAGGTCATTGGTTTATTAACTTGTGTATTAATTTGTGTCAAAGAAACCATTCATAATTAGGTCATTTGTTTTGTGCAACTTAAACATTTTTACTTCTTCATCCATTTATTATTATTTAAGTTAAGCATTTTATTATTAAGTCATTTTTATATAAAAGAAAGTAAAAAATAAAGATAATTGAGTCGTGTTTTTAGTAATCATACGTGTGTTTTACTTTAATACGGCTTCCTTCAGGTTTCAAGTGCTTGTAAGGAAAATTGTTATAAAGTTAGCGTCAATCTGAATTTATGTGTTTAGATTGAGTCACGTTAACGAAACAAACAAAACATTTGGTGACCCCGACGTGATTTAGGTTTCCCCCCACCAGCGGTAAGGGACTTAGATATCAAATACGCAAACAAAGCAAACATTAAAGGACAACAGTCAATTCAACAGGCACCAAAACATTGGTGACTGCAGCATTCAACTACAAGAAGTCCAGTTACTAGGCACCAGAAACATTTTGGTAGCCACTTCAGTCAGGACATCAGGTCCATCATCAAGACAACAAAGGCCCGTTTGTTCAGTGACGCAGTTCTAGGCGCTTGAGTACGGTAAACCCTCACAAGTGTTGAATCCTTGGCAAATCAACTCAAGTTTAATCAGCTCAGAATGACGACGCTCCAGGATCTGATAACGCAACAGGAAGTGAGGGCCAGTAATATTGAAAAAATCATTTCTATTATTAGAAAGGCCCCACTTGACCGACGATCTGAGGAGTTTTATCAGAGCAAACGTAGTGAGCTCGTTTCTCTATGGCAGGCGTTCGAAAAAACAGAAAACAGGATTCGGAGCGATGCCACGTTATCGGAACAGGATCCTTATATGGTTACGAACCTCTACAAGGCAACTGGTGAACAATATAGCTCCACCATGGAATACATTGAGACACAGATAAGGAATTTGAAGCCGTTAAGCAGCAAGCCAGTCCCAACAACAAGAGAAAAGGTCATAGAACCGATAAAAACTCAGCATGACGCACAAGGGGAAGCATTGCAGGGACTAGCTAGACGGATAACTGCTCGGATGACAGCGCTGACTCGTCTATTACACGGGTTGGAGTGAATAGAAGCGGATCAGCCAAGTCAGGTGTATCAGCTCAAATCCGAGACTGTAAAAGGGCTGTGGACTCAAATCCAAGAGCTATACGACAGCATGTGGCAACAGGCTGACGATCCATCAAGAATGGGACTACACCACTTGGAAGATTTAGTTCAACATCACCTGGTTAACCTGGCAATACTAGCAGACAAATGCCATGACAGCAGATTTTTTGCACCACAAGTCGGAAGCAACATGACAATACACAGTTCGCTGCCACTCCCAAAGGTCATCATTCCTAAATTTAACGGTGACTGTCTACAGTGGCGGCAATTCTATGAACTGTTCTTAGAGATGGTGGACAAGCAGGCTCTCCCAAACGTACAGAAGATGTGGTATCTCAAAACCAACTTATCGGGGGAGGCTGGCAAACTCATAAGCCATCTAGCTCTAACAGAAGACAACTACAAAACGGCATGGACAATTCTTCAGGAGCGCTATAACAACAAAAGGATTCTGGTAGCCACGCTTGTCGAAAGGATCCTGAACCAACCGAAGGGCACGTCATCAACTGCCTCACTTAAAGCTCTGCATGATACAACAAAAGAATGCATGTTGGCACTCAACAATCTACAGATCGACACATCTACTTGGGATGCCATTCTCATTCAGGTACTCCTGAAAAAATTGGAGCACACTCTTTACATTCGGTTCATGCAATCACTATTGAACCCTAAAGAAGTGCCGACCATTAAAGAACTATTTGACTTTTTAGAGAGACAATTTGAATCGATGGAGTCAATTGGTAAAACATCAAGCACCCTTCAAAATTCAAGCAAGGCTGTTTTTTCCATAGCAGCAGATAATAGCCAATGCAAGTTATGTCACAATGGTAAACACCGCATTTATCAGTGCAAGCAATTCCTGGCAATGACAGAACCTGAACGACTCAAATGGGTACAACAGCAGAACCTGTGTGTGAACTGCTTCAAGTCGAATCATCTAGCCAAAACTTGTACTTACGGCAAATGTAAGAAGTGTAACAACAAGCACAACACGTTACTACATATACAAATGAGGTCCGACAGTACCTTAACACCATCAAAGAATTCGCATGCGAAGTCGCCTGCTCAAAAACACGATGGATTTCCAACCAATACAACTGCAGCCTCGTCAGCCTCAGCAGCACCAGAACCAAGCAACCAGCACTATGTGATGCTAGCCAAAGTCATAGTCAAGGCATCAAATGGCAGTTCAACTGAATTCAGAGCCGTAATAGATTCCGGTTCTCAAGTCAACATAGTGACTGAACGGCTGATACAAAGACTGTCGCTATCAACGAGAGAAGCATCGCTGTGCATTGACGGTATCGGAAGGACCCAGAAGAGGGCGCACCGCCGTGTAAACCTGCAACTGATGTCCCGGAGTCATGACTGCTTGACCAACTTGGAAGCCTTTATATTACCAACCATCATCCCTGCTCAGCCTAGTCGTATCATCGATGTCTCCACTTGGGACATCACAAAGGACATTCACCTGGCAGACCCCAACTTCCACCTCCCGGAAAAAATAGATATCCTTCTTGGCGCTGAATTGTACTTTAGCCTGGTACGACCCGGAATAATAAAATTAAACAACAGCGGTCCTGTACTTCAAAATACGTCACTTGGCTGGATTATAGGCGGCTTAGTAAAGCAGCACACTGAACCTGGCCCATCCTCATCTTTAGCATGCGCAATCCTCAACAAGGAACTTTCACTGGAAGAAGCGATCGAACAGCTGTGGAAACTCGATGAAATAGACTCAACTGAAAGAACCATGTCTCCAGCCGAAAACCTTAGTGAGGCCCATTTCAATCAGTATGTTCAGAGTGATCCCAGCGGCCGTTTCATTGTCAGGATTCCATTTAAGGAAAATCCTACTGCATTAGTGCAATCGCATCAGACAACATACAACAGGTTCATCAGCTTGGAGAAGCGTCTTCAGAAAAATGAAAAAATGCGAGATGAATACATCAAGTTTATGAGAGAATATGAACGATTGGGTCACATGGAAAAGGTCAATATCAGTGAGATCCCTAACCCAAGGTACTTCATTCCGCATCATTGTGTTCTGAGCCCAGACAGCACCTCTACAAAACTTCGAGTAGTATTTGACGCATCATCAAAGACGTCAACAGGATATTCGCTAAATGACATAATGCATACCGGTCCAACTGTCCAAAGCGAATTATTTTCTATCTTACTACGTTTTCGACTGCCAAAATTTGTTTTCACCACCGACATCGAAAAAATGTACCGGCAAATATTAATTAATACTGACGACCATCAATATCAGCTTATCATCTGGAGAGAGGATCCTGCTTCACCAATTAACTACTACAAACTGAACACTGTAACGTACGGCACCCGATCAGCTCCATACTTGGCTACCAGATGCTTAAACCAGATAGCGAAAGAAAATAACGAAAGATACCCTCTTGGAGCTAAAATGTTAAGACAAAATTTCTATGTCGATGATGGGCTGGGTGGTTCAGACAGTCTACACTTGGCCAAAGAAACACAACAAGAGCTCAAACTCATCTTAGCAGCACGTGGATTTCACTTAAAAAAATGGTGCTCAAATCATCCAAAACTTCTAGAAGGCATACCACATGATGACCGAATCATAAATTTGGATCTCAGTGAAGGCACTCACAAACCAATAAAAACATTGGGATTACATTGGGTCCCCCAGACAGACAATTTTTGCATCAAGGTAAATCTCACTGAGCGCACAATAGCTTCAAAACGTACGGTAACTTCAGAGCTCGCAAAACTATTTGACCCTCTTGCTCTCTTAGCACCTGTCGTTGTCCAAGCAAAGATCTTCATTCAACACCTGTGCAGAATACCTTAGACTGGGATGAACCATTGCCTCAGGAGCTTTGCATGAAGTGGAACGACTTCCGCAGTGACTTGAAGACATTAGAAGATTTCAAGATAAAAAGACACATGTTTGATAATGAAATTCCCGTTACAACGCAACTTCATGTGTTCGCAGACGCCTCCGAAAAGGCGTTCGGCGCCGCGGCTTACATCCGTGCAACGCTAAAAAACGGAATAGTATGTGTTCGCTTGCTATGTGCAAAATCACGGGTGGCTCCTCTAAAACAACAAACTCTACCTCGATTAGAGCTATGTGTGGCAGTTGTCGCAGCGCAACTCGCCCATAAGGTCAATGTTGATTTGAATCGTACAAACCAACCGACGTTCTTATGGACTGACTCCGAAATTGTCCTGTCTTGGATCAACTCACAGTCATCTTCGTATAAAACATTTGTTGCAAACAGAGTATCTACAATACAATCCCTTACACTAGCAGGACAGTGGCGTCATGTAAGGTCAAACGATAACCCAGCGGACATATTATTCCGCGGACTTCAGCCATCCAAGCTGCTGACAAACGCATTATGGTTCCACGGGCCAATGTTTCTTCATGGAAGCGAGTCTTTGTGGCCATCATGCTTCTCACCTCAGCCACTCAAGGCAGATCACCCTGAACTAAAAAAGGTCGTTATGGCTGCAACCTCAACACAGAACTACGATCTCATATATATGTAGTTTTGTGCAATAACATAGAGGTCACACAATTTCAGGAAGATCCAGGACTGTACTTTGAGGGAATGGGAATAGTAAAACTCATCACGGCAGAATGGAAATTAATGGTTTACTATGATCTTACGCCCTTCATATCAGAAATAAAATCCTTGGCGTCAGGTTTGCAGACGCTGCAGCAACTGTGTCCCACAATAAAAAGACATTCAATGTGCAGTATTTTGTCAAACAACTTAAATCTAATCAAAAATGAATTACTCCAAGAAGAAGAACTAATCATAAAGAGACGCGTCAAAAGAGCTCCGTTTAACATTGTCGGAAACATTGCGCGATCACTATTTGGGGTTCTGGATTCCGAGTACGCCAATGAGATATCACAAACCATTAATAAGGCAAAACTAGAACACGGTCATCTAGCAAGTCTCTTGAGGAACCAAACATCGATAATTGATTCAACTATCAACATAATCAAAATAGATGAGATTAACACGCAGCAGAGGCTAACTGAAATCACACAAATGATTGAGCAAAACCAGAATGAACTCTTTAAAGAATCCGCTGAAATTAGCAACTCACAACTTGTTGGATTGCTGTCAACCCATCTTACGTTAACAGCAATAACTTTGCAAAAAATAGAGACGGAAATCATAGCTGTTCTTACGGATGTTCATAATGGAAAAATAAGCCCGATGTTGCTCTCACCACAACAATTAAAAAATGAAATTACGACAATTAAGGCTCATCTCCCAATGTCACACATGCTTCCGACAGAAGACGAGAATTTGATTGCACTATACCAACTCATGAACGCAAAGGGAGCTGTTACAAAAAATGAGGTAATATTTGAAGTAAAAATACCCCTTGTTGACCAGCAATTCTTGGAGCTTTTCAATATAGTGCCAATTCCAACGGTAAAAAACAAATTCCTAATTGCTATCAACCCAGACAAAGCATATCTCGCAACCAACTCACATAGAGATGAATACGTACTGTTTACGCCAGATGACATGTCTAGTTGCATAAAAGCGAAAGATGACGAATACCTGTGCCCAAACCAACAATCGAAACTTCGACGAAATAATAACAACGATCCTTGTGAGATCAGTATGTTCAATAACCAATCAACCACCAATTGCAATATCCACAAAATACCAACTCCGATGTTTTACTCCCAACTGAAGCATAAAAATAAATGGATCTTCGCCACTACCTCACCAATCGAGACATCAACAGTATGCGGCACGGAGACCACACTCATCACACTCATAGGTACCGGATTGATGGAAATAGGCCCAAACTGTGTATTAAAAAACAGTTTAATGACCATACAAGGACATTTTGTCATGTCAACCAGCACCCATACCTCACTCATAAGACAAAAACACCTCAAGTCAATCAGTAAGCCACCGGAACCAGACGGTCTGCCCACTCATGCAACACACCTCCAACAACGAACACAATTAGAGCAACTAACAGCCCTACAACAACAATTGAATGAATCCACCCTAACACACTTACCTCAACTAACCACTTCAGACGCATTAATTCTGTGCACTCTGGTCATCGTGACTCTGCTAGTTTGGAAATTTCGCTCAAGACATCCTAAACCAATTCCTACACTAGCAGTCAGATCCCAACTGTCCACAATCTACATTCCTGAACCTGATTCAAGCCCCAATCACTTTTCGAACTGTGTTCAACGTGGCGGAGAATGTTAAAACATACATACATTAATTTTATTATTTAGTAATCAATAAGAACATACATAATTTTAGAGCATTAACTTTTTACACAATATTTATTTTCAATTTATAAATAAATAAACCAATTATAATTAGGTCATTGGTTTATTAACTTGTGTATTAATTTGTGTCAAAGAAACCATTCATAATTAGGTCATTTGTTTTGTGCAACTTAAACATTTTTACTTCTTCATCCATTTATTATTATTTAAGTTAAGCATTTTATTATTAAGTCATTTTTATATAAAAGAAAGTAAAAAATAAAGATAATTGAGTCGTGTTTTTAGTAATCATACGTGTGTTTTACTTTAATACGGCTTCCTTCAGGTTTCAAGTGCTTGTAAGGAAAATTGTTATAAAGTTAGCGTCAATCTGAATTTATGTGTTTAGATTGAGTCACGTTAACGAAACAAACAAAACATACACTTTCTTTCTGAGTTACGATTTTGACTTCCAAATAATCGCTTTTATTGAAACATGGCTTAATGGTAATACATATAATTCGCAGATAATGTGCGACAATTTTCAACTCTTTGGAAGAGATAGAACTGGTAAACGCGGTGGCGGTGTTTTACTGACCGTGTAAAATGAATATGAAATCAACTGCATGAGTACTGAAATAATAGCTGTGGTCATAAAAATTATGAATAAGTCAATGTACGTAACATGTTCATATATGCCTCCTAACTCTGATCCTCTGTTATATGAAAATCATGTATTGGCAATTAAATCTATTGCTGATAGACTTAATCCATATGATCACTTAGTTACACTAGGTGACTTTAATATTTCAAAGGTTTCCT
The DNA here is from genome assembly GCA_932274085.1 of Protocalliphora azurea. Lineage (NCBI taxonomy): Eukaryota > Metazoa > Arthropoda > Insecta > Diptera > Calliphoridae > Protocalliphora > Protocalliphora azurea. The sequence continues at coordinate 61,011,570 of OW026520.1, forward strand.
GGGTCACATTATTTTGTGCAGACTTCCTTGTACCCATAAATTCAATTGATTGGATAGAAGACTTCTTAAAGTCTCTGTACGATTTAAATGTTTTCCAAATAAATGGTGTTTCTAATTCCTAACAACAAAATTTTAGAATTAGTGTTTGAAATAATACTTTCTTATTTGATGTTCAAGTAAATCTGCTATATACACCTAAGGATCGACATGATCCAACACTTCAAATTACAACACCAATTCCACATAAAACTGAAGCCTCTAGTGTTGTCCTGGCACTATGCTTTAATGACACTAATTATCAAATGATGAATCAACTATTGTCCAATGTAAACTAGTTTGAAGTACTATCTGTTAACGAATATAGAAATAACTTTTATTCCATACTTGAGATGTGCATCGCAAAAGCAATTCCTTTGATGAAACAAATTAAAATAAATGAACACCTTTGGAAAACTACGACGCTGGCATGGTTGAAAAATTTAATGAACCGCTTGTTAAAAAAGTTTAGGAAAAGTAATAATATGTTTGACCAATGTCAATATTTTATTGCTAGGAGCCGCTATAATTTGGAGAATAACAGATGTTACAGTAACTATCTCTATAAAATTAAATTAAGCATTAAACCGAATCCAGAAATGTTTTATAATTTTATTAAAAAAAATGAAAATGAATAGTACGGTGTTTTCCAATGATGAAGACATAGAAAATGCATTCACTGATTTTTTTGCATCAACATTTTCCTCGAGAAGACATAGCAATACACCATATCCATTTGCTATCCCACATTCACCATCGATTAATATATATATTTAAAAGGTGTAAAAAGTTCATTCAGTCCTGGCCCTGATGGTGTTCCCACCGATACCCTGAAAAACTGTGCAGAAGTATAGCAATGCCTCTACTCAAATATATAACTCTCTTAAGTTCGGCATTTTACCAGAAAAATGTGAAAAATGCCTATATATGATGTAATTCCCTTTTATAAATCATGTAGTAGAAGCGCAGTAACAAATTATAGAGCAATTGCAAAACATAGTGTCATTCCTAAATTATTTGAAAAAATTATAACATCAATATTATCGTCACAAATTACATCGATATCAAAACCACAACATGGATTTTACCATGGACGATCAACATCTACCAACTTAATGGAATTAACACCACATATTAATTCTGGTTTCCGAAGAAGATTACAAGCTGATGTATTATACACAGATTTTAGCAAAACCTTTGACAAAGTTAACCACGATCTATTAATTACAAAACCAGATGCAATTGGATTTTGTGGTAATTTCCTTAAATGGATTTGTTCCTATCTGAAGAATCATAAACAACATCAACATAATGTAGGTTAGGTTAGATGGGTAGCTGTAAATGTAACTATACAGCTTACTTGGGTCCTATTGGTCCCGTTGTGCTACTCTAATTGATCATGTGAATCTATTTTCACATAGGTTCGAATCGAACCAACCTGACGCACGAACAAAAGATCTGATTCGTCTAACATCCATTGCTGAGAGAGCAGATAGTCCGTGCATATACGGACTGCCAAACTCAGTAATCCTTATGTTCGCAAGAGCAGGACAGTGACAGAGAAAATGTTCCACTGTTTCTTCTTCCTCCTCATTAAAGCAACTTCTACAATAGTCGTTAAAAGGGAGACCTAGTCTCCTAGCGTGTGCACCAGCAAACCAGTGCCTTGTAATAGTGGCTATAAGTGTCCACCGTTCCTGATATGCGGACTCGTTCGTCCATCTTTGTTGAACAATTCTCGACAAGTACTGCAGTATCATTTATCTGCAAGATGACAGCGGTATGCCCACAAACTGGCCCATTTCTTCACTTTGAAGAAGGGAGCCAGTTCTGGCTAATTCATCCGCAATAATATTTCCCGGGGTTCTTGAATGACCCCTTACCCAGACCAATTCCAGGTTTGAATGTCTCGCCATCTCACTTAAAGATGTCCGGCATTCATGTACCTATATGCGGGAATGAAGACACCTCCCCCAACCCCTTCGGAAGATTTGGATCTATCAGTTTAAACCCCAATCGATCGTCTCTTATAGTGGGATCGACTGAGATTGAAACTGAGAAGGCTCTGTCCAGAAAGGGTTTGGGAATACTATAATCAATATTGCCAGGGATGTCATCCGAGATTCCCAAAATGGTCGCTTCTACCGTTCCATGCACCTATAGTACTTAACCTAGTCGCCGACATGATGGCGATTTCTTTGGCCATTAGATCCACTGGCATCCAGTTCATTAGAACAAATAATGCCTTGGATGGTGTCGTACGTAGCGCACCTGTAATTAGTAACGCTGAACTATGCAGAACCTTTTGGAAGATTCCGCAAAAGGTGGATTTATCCATCGCTTTCCACCATATTATCGGTTCATATATAAGTATAGGCTTGATCACCATGTCGAAGAGCCATTTTGTATTCTTAGGATTTAATCCCCAAAATTTCCCTATGGCCTTCCTACACATGTAAAGCGCAATGTTTGCCTTTGAAGCTCTAGCCTGGGTGTTCTGGAGCTAGGAAAGTTTGAAATCCAGTATTATACCCAGATACTTTGCACTGTCTGACACCTTTAATTCAACTCCATTTAGGCAAGAGAGTGGGAAAGATGGTATTTTGTATCTACTTGAAGAAAGAACTAGTTCCGTCTTTCCAGGATTCACGCTAAGGCCACTAATTGTACTCCATTTACTGAGTAGGCCTAGCGCATTTTGATGGTGGTGAAATATGGTATCCAAATATTTTCCAGATACGGCAACCACTATATCGTCCGCATACGCGACGGTCTTGAACGTCAGGGAATCAAATTCCCTGAGCTTTGTGTTGACGACAATATTCCAAAGAAGTGGAGATAGAATTTCCTCCTGAGGAGTGCCTCTATTTGCTACCCTATATATGGAAGCGGTACCCATACTGGAGATTATAACTCTATTATTTAGAAGTCTCCATATGATGCCAATAATCGACTGATGCATATTCATCATATATTCTATCAACACAATGTAACTAAATCTTAAAAAATGCCACTGCATGTCTTTCTACAGATATTCCCTAAATTGCAATGATTACTATATTGGTAATACAAAATTGACCTCTGTTGATTCCTTCATTAGAGTAAATTTTGATAGGAAACTCAACTTCAGTAATAACTGCAAACAAGGGATATGGTGTTTTAAGTTTTCAAAGAATTTACTGATTCTTACGTGACGAAGAGGTTATTTACTGCATTAGTTAGGTCTATTCTGGAATACGGTTCAGAAATATGGGACCCACAATATAATGTTTACATTCGTATACTTGAATTAGTCCAAAAACAGTTTCTCCTTTTTTGCCTCAGCAACCTAAGATGGAGCCGTGATTCAAACTTTCCTCCATATCGAAGCCATTTGGCCCTTATAAAGCTTCCGACTTTAAAAAGTGGATGACTCGTTGCAAACATCGCATTTTTTTGAATATTGAATATTTTTAATGGAAATATTAATATTGAATATCTCATTAGTAAAGTATTCATTGATGTTTTAAATATACAACTTAGATTATATGTTCCTCTTTATGTCGATTTCCATAGATCCAATTTTGCAGGTTTCGATCCATTTCGTAGAATATGCATCGAGGTGAATAAATATTATGAGCTAATTGATTTTGCTGACACTGGTGCCCATATTAAAAATTTATTAATTAGCTATTTAAATTCAAATAATATTACTTATGATAGTATTTAATGTATGTATGGTATATTGTGTTTATGGTTAGTATATAATTAACTTCTTAAATGTAATTTGTTCTCAGCGGATGTAGAATCTATAGCTGCATTAAATAAATAAATAAATAGATCTACTATACTTAATGAGTTATATAGACATTATATAACAGTGGACAGGTAAATATGTCCACTTTTATATTGTGTTTGTATTTTTTACATACATAGCAAATGAATGCTAAAAATTTGAAATTTCAGTATTTATAATTTCTAAGAAAAGTTTATTTGAAAATATATATAAAGAATTAACCGCTATAGCTATCAAAATGATTTTTGGTATACGAAAAAAAACCGTAATCTTTCTAATACATAACATTTAAAATAAATTTAAAAAAATTTTTGAGTACTTAAAAAATATGATTCTAGAAATTTTACTATTTTCATAAAATGTGCTCGCGTCTTACGGGAACCATTTTAGAGTCAAATGTATATGTGGTTATTAAAACTATTTTCATGTGACTTTTTTGTAGCGTGAAAAGTACTTTAAGCGAATTTGTTTCGTTGTACACTTAAGAAACTCTAAATACCTTTTGATTTTTTCTTTATAACAATAATATTTTAAAGCACTAGGTGATAGAGTATCGTTTTAAGCAACCGAACAATAAGAAGAAACTTGGAATAAAACTATATAGATATCAATTTATTTTAAATATACATATATGAATGCATATGTTTTTAACGGAGTGAGAAAAAAAGAAATTAAATAAAAATGTATATAAATAAGTAATTAAGTAAGACAGTGCACGGAATTTTGCGAAATAAATGGTAATAAATATGGATTTTTTAAACTACTGAAGCAATATGAATAATTAAACAAGGTTGCTGTAGTATTCCTAAATTAAAAGATTTTTGACTTCAAAATTTTAATTTGTCACTCAATATTTTTTGTTTATTCAATATTTTCTGACAGTTTCCGAAAGTCTGCATCTTAGAAAAGGGTGTAAGTGTAATTTAGGAAAATTTTGAACGTGCACCCTATGTCCAGCGGTGGTCGAAAATTATCAATTTTTTTAACAAAAGTTCAACTTTTTGAGCTTATAACAAATTTTGGTTGTTGATTTCGGTACATGTGCAATTTTGCAAAGAATTGTAATAACCCACCGGTAAATTTAGTTGCACGAGGTTGACCTTAAAAAATGTTTCATAAAATTATATATTTTTCTGATCCTTACATTTATCAATTCTTCATTAACTACTTTATAACATGTGCAAAAATAATTTCGATACATGCAAGCTTTTTTGACAAAAAATTCCAATTTTTGGAACCTGCTTCAAAATTTAAAAATTGTTTTCTAGTTATCGATTTGAAATAAATAAAAAAATTTTCTCCAGCTTCATTCAGAAAGTTGTAGAGAATTTTACCGTATTTTATTAAAAAATATTAGAATTTTTGTTTTAAAAGTTATAGGACAAAACCAAAAAAAAGTGAAGGCCAAAAATGAGAAACTAAAATTTGTAAATCAAATATCTTTTACACCGTAAGTGATAATATAGTAAGCATGTTTTTATACCTTCTTTAGTAGAATTCAGAAATGAACGTGGTTTTTTTTGTCCCACTCTAGAGGTGTCCGTACTTCACCAGCCAACAATATTCTGAAAGCCTTTCGATGATCCAAGTTTCACGAAGATCGGTCCAGCAGTTTATAAGATTCAGATTTATAATCATTTATTTTGCAAAAGGCTCCACTGTGTAATAGCGGAAGTAACATTCCCATCCTTGTAAGCGAATTAGGATTCCTTGAGTTTGCAAACCTGAGTATTACCGACGTCTACTATTTTTGTTACGGGCCACTTAAATATGATGAAACTGGTTTAACTTTGTCGCGAACGAACTTGATCAGAGCTAACCGTTTCTTTATTACTCCTTTGAGCCAACTATTTTAAGGAAGCGTGTTGTCCACTACTTTAGGAACCATTTGCTACACCGGACTAAATTCATGCCGTACTCTCGAACCTACCTTTTTCAAAATTGATTTGCAAAATTTCTGGGTTTGATGCCATCGTTGTCGAAGATAGTAATCAGATTCAAATAAATATTTCTAGCCATCTGTGGCTTGGGATTAGTGCGTCGTTTTTAGGTGATTCTAAAGCCACGTATGTTACAGGCCACCAAATTATTATAAATTCAATTTCCCAAAGAGTACTTCCAAATGACTCTTCATTAAATTTGAAAGTTGAACACATGACACATGGCTTTAAGTTTTCTTACGCTGTCTAAGCGAACGAAAACTAATTTTTGTTTCAATAGTATGTTTATGTACTTTCGGGATTACTTTTTCCATACAAAAAGATGATCAGCCAAAGCATTTGTATGGGGTTCCTATGAATTACGCTAGGTCTGCTCCCATTAGCCAGTCATAACAAAAAAAAAAATATTGTACACACTACCTTAGAGAAAAAAAACGTATTGGGGGGGGGGGGGGGGAGAATGTCAGTCAGCAGCACCAGTTTTTAGTCTACGCTATACCCAAACCTAACCAAGGCTTCAAGTTGTCATCGAAGACCCATTCTACTAGTCAGAACAACGAAATCTTCAAATAGTTCCGAAAATCTTATTTTTTTATTTACATATGCATTTTATGCGTAAAATGTATATATAAATGAATAACAATAATTTCGATGCTGGTGTAAACATATTTTAAGTGTTGGTTTCATCCATGAATATAATGTGAAACAAATAAAAAAAAATGGTCTAAATAGTAAATTGATAATCAAAACAAAATACAAATCAAAATAAAAATAAGGTTTAAATTAAATTAAAATTTAAGAATATGTACAGAAATAACTAATAAAATAATTGGTGATATAATATGGAATCAAAACAAACTAAGTTATTAAATACATAAATGATATAAACAAAGAATAACAAAAAGAACTTACATATTTTCCAAAGGAACCAGAAACGGGACTATTAAGTTCAAAGTAATTATTTGTACCTGAATACATATATTTTATTATTTTACTTATAAAAATATAAATCTAGTTTATATAATTTAAGCTTAATGATTGACATAGATTAACATTGAAATATAACACAGTAATTTCTTATTCTTTTAGATAAGATGAAATAACAAAATTAATTAAATTTACTAAAAAAAAAACACTTTTAATATACATAGAAAATTAGAGTAGGTATTGTAGACTATAGTGAAAATTTTATCAGTTTTTTTCTCTTCTGCTTTATATGTATATATTAAGGAATATCACTTGGTAGTAATTTCCACACAGAACTTTCTTAAAAGTTTCAGCAATATTTATGTACCCAATTAGGTACGTAGAATAATATAATAAAACAGTACCTCTATTTTCAATTAGGTGTACCAAAATCACGCAGTGGTACCACAGTAAAAACAACGTGCCTCACTCTAGCTTTTCTTTACTTTTCCTTTTTTTTTGTGTAATGATTGGTTCTATATATAATGTAAAAAAAGTGATGAAGCACTTATTCTGTAATTACGGAATTAACTCCTACTCACTAATAAAATAGATATGTTTATACAGGTTTTGGTAGTTTCCAATTTCGCACGTAAAATAAATCGTTGTTATGACGGAAATGACTAGACCAGCACATGGGTTAATTAATAAGTAAATTGTGAATGAAATTTTAAAAGGTGTGTTTACATCTTACTTCAGAGTTGGAGAAGTGATATGTGGTATTTTAAAGTATTAATCGAATAATTTATAACAACTGGAATATCTTTGTTAATATTATTTTTTTTTTACTATAGTTTGAAATAAAGATTGACTGCTATACAGAATGTGTTAGGACTGAACTTTTATTGGAAACTTTCAACACAGTACAAGTGTTTGAGTATTTTTTAATTTATTCATCTATAATTATATGTTGATTTTTTGTATTTGTAAAGTGGAAAAATAAACTTGGAAATTGTTTTTCTTGATATGGAAAATATAACCTTATAACCTTATATAAGGTTTTTGACATTAATGAAGATATATTTGATTTTGTTAGGTATTGTCATGATAAATTTTTGAGTATTCTAGTTAATTAATTTAACAATTAAGGAGGAGTATCTTGCTTTATTCATATTTAATATTTTCATAAATTTGTGAAATTTATTTTATATATGTATAATATAATCACATTAAGATAAAACTCCTCAAAACAAAGTAATTAAATAAACATACATACCTACTTGTGTATATTTAAATTAATAGTCAAAACAAAGTAATTAAATAAACATACATACCTACTTATGTACATTTAAATTAATAGTAAAAAATACCTGTTTTTTTTATATATTATGTGATAACTTACATAATCAAACTCTTTAATTTTAAACGATATTTATACTTGTATCAATAGAGAATGTATTTCATTATTAGATCAAACTTACAGGTTATTATATCTTTCATCTGTTCATTAAAAAATGTCGAAATTTATGAGTAACTATTGTCAAAAAGGATACAATCACAATGTATCCTTAAAACGACATGTGATATTAAATAATAAAAAATTTTCATTGAAGTGTTCTACTTGCGACTTGTAATTTTCAAACCGCAAATATTTTTTAAAAACTTTCATTTAATAGATCATAGTAGAAAAATTTAAAAGACTAACAAATACTGTAATGATTGTAAAAATATATATTGAATAAATTTTGGCCGCAACATTTACGTACAAATATCCACAAAACCAATTGTAGTAAGCAATTGGATAAAGGTGTAATGTGTATTAATAAAGCTTTTAAAAATCGCATATATCTTTGAAAATGATAACAAAAATTATTCAATTCCCGAAGATTTTTTTTACTTTAATTGAATATAAAGTCGTAGAACTTTTAAAATATATGTCCCAAAAATAAATAAATATTAAATTTAATTGCAAACTATGCATCTTAGGAATGAAATCGCATCAAACTAAAATGATGATAATAAATTCCACTACAACAATAGTAGATCTAGTTCATTTTTACTCAAATCATTGTAATGCTCTAATAAAGACAATGAGTGAATTTCAAGAACGTGATAGCGGTTAGACATTAAATATAAAAGGTTCGCAATATATACCTTTACCAATAACAAAATTGAAAAAAGAAGCATGTATTAACATACAAAATAAAGATGAATACTGTTTCAATTGGGCGATAATATCAACATTTTATCCAATCAACACCAATTCTAATAGATGTTCATCGTATAAAATTAAAGATATTAATGCAGATATTATTGTATTGAAAAATAATATGGTTTTAAACTTCAAAAATTTAAACTTTCCGTTACTGGTAAACAAAATAAATGATTTTGGATCAAGAGCATATTAAGGTGAGTAAATTTATATTTTTATAAAATTAAAGAGAACTAATAACTTCTGTTAACTTTTTGTTTAATTTCAGATTAATCAAAAGTCAATTATCACAACACAGGAGACAAATACTTGTTTAATAAATTTAAACAATGAAGAAGCCCTCAAAAACATTCCTACAAACATTTGGAAGATATCTTCCTAGAAGAAATTTACACGACATCTTTTTATTATTTGGACGAAAATCATCGAAGCAATATTTTTCTAATATTTAATTTTTATCAGTTTAAAGAAAATTAGACAATAAACAACAAAAAATTAATAAAATTTTAATTTTATTTTTATCCTCAAAATATTGCAATACTTTTATTTTTCAGTCACAATTTTTTCAGTTGCCGAAAAATTGTTCAAAAATGAAAAATATTGAAGAAATTTGTTTGTCTTTTAGCAAAGAAGACCATTAAGATTTATGTGCATGCATGCTTTACAAGATGTAAAAGTTTTTTTTTTTATTATATTATTTCAAGATTTATTTAGTGATAATTTTTCTATACATTTATTACATCTCCAAGAAGATTATTTGGCGGTATCTTTTTTCACCTAGATGATTATCTAACAACTTGACTCTTTTCTTCCAGACGTATTGATCTCTTATTGCCTAGATGTATCGCCTGTGATGCACAATCTCTCCCGATGGGGGAAACTTCCGAATATGACAATGGTAACAGAGATGCATGATTTAGATAATAGAATACTTAGTTTTAGTTGATAACAACGCTAATTTCGAATGTATTCTACAATTCAACTAACGACAAGTCGGCACAAAGACATATTCCAATCGCTTACAGTTATTATGTTAAGTGCTCATTTGGCTCACATTTAGATATATTTGGAATATATAGTGAGAAGATTTGGCAAAACATTTTTTTTTTTCAAACTTTAGTTTAAGATACGGTAGACATTTATAATAATTTTTTAAAGTTAAAACAACCCAATCAATTTCTTAACACCATACCAACAGAAAAGGCAAAACGAAGATAAAATTTGTCACATCTGTAACAAATTTTTATCTTTTGAAGATAGGGTGGCTGATCATTGTCACTTAACAGGTGAATATAGAGGGGCTGCGCATAATAAATGCAATTTAGAATATCAAATTGCGCATTTTAATCCTATATTTTTTTCATAACCTTTCGGTATATGATTGTCATTTATTTGTAAGACAACTTTCATTTATAAAGGGTGATATAAATATCATTCCACTAAATAAGGAGTTTTATGCATTCATATCTAATCAAGTTTATAAAAACTAGCTAGCTATTTGTTCGCTTTAGATTTAATAAGAGTAAAATCATATTTATAAAAATGATAACGAATTCAACATGACGAGCAAGTATGGAACACATTTAATTGTAGATCTATATTAGAAAAGTTTGTAAAAATATTTATAATTTAGATCCTTGTAAATGCTACACTACACCTGGTCTATCATGAGATGTACAATTTTGTTGCACGTGGTATAAGGTGAGGTTCAATGTTTAAACGGCATTTAATAGCCAATAAGAAACATGTTAGCGATTATGATTCTTCTAAAGAATCGAATTATCTAATTTATTTTGATGTATACAATGCACAGTGGGGCAGAATCGAAAATTTTTGGAAATATATTTGTAACTTCTGATCGGACGGTTGGATTTCCATGAAATTTGGTATAGGCGTAGCAGAGGAGTGTACAATGTTATATTTGGAAGGGGGGGGGGCACAACAATCTCCCCAGGGGCGGAGCTAATGGGGCTATGACATAAAAATTTTTAATCGCTTGCAAAATTTTTGTTTCTCGTCCGATTTCAAATATTTTTATATATTGTTGTAAGCCCTGATAAGACCTATAAAAAACATGTCCTATTTATCTCTTATAGTTTGAATTTTTAAGCACCATAATTTTGCATGATCTTGGTCCAGTTTTTTTTCATATATAGCCTAGTATTTCCGACCGATTTTATAAGTTTTTTTCTTAACTAGTTAAAGATCAAAATTATCTATTGAATAAAAAAAAATTGAAATCGATATCTTTACCGAGTCCAAAAATAAACGATTTTGAATTTGAAAATTGCAAAAAAGACGACTTTTTGTGTTTTTTTTAGCCGAAAAAGTATCTACAGTAAAAGTAAGTATTTTTTATCTAAAATAAAATTTTCTTCAGCAACATATAATAATTTTACACTTTTCTGAAAGGTAACTTCACAGAGATTACTTTAAGATAAAAAATAACATACATACCCTCCCGAATTCGACTCATTTTATATGAAAGTTTCGATTTTAGACCATATTTTCACTAATCCCAAAGCACGAATCGACAAGCAGAGTATATTTTAAGAATCTTAAATTTTTTTTATTTTTTTCTAATTTTTATATTTTTATATTTTTTTTTAAGTTTCTTCAAAAAATTTAATTTATTTTTTTTATTTTTTCAATGGAAATTATATGAATGTAAATACCTGCAAGGTTGCTTTACATACATAATATGTATATATGTATGTAGCAAGCAACATATTGAAAGTTGTTAAAAATTAATCCTAATAAATTCATTGGTTTTCAGTTTCATAATATGTAAAAATATTTTTTCTTGCGTAAAAAGCACAAAACAAAAAAATATATACATACATATATATTTTTTGTCACTATTTGCCTAAAGATATATCTTATTACAAGTAAACATTTACTTCGTATATACTTATAGGAAAGAAAAAGGTTTCTGTATTGAAAAACAAAAACAGTGTTTGTCTTCCCATTTCCATACTACTGATTAAATAAATAAAAGACTGTGTTTTTAAAACAAGAAGAAATATATTTTTTTTAATTTTTATTTTTATTGATAAATATCCTTTTAATATATACATTCATATATAAATATAATCTAAATTACATAAATAAATAAAACAACTATTATTGCTATATTTTACATTCTTATTTTTATTAATAAATTTATTTTTAATATATATGTATATAAATTTAAAATTATAAGTATATTAACAAATAAAAATGTAGTTTTATTTTACATTACTTTATTGTTTTATAGTGTCCTCATGCATTAGTATCAGTACCATTTTCTCTTATAAATATTTTATCATCTAAATAACTTCAAATTAACTTATTAATGTGTTGTGTATAAATTTGGCGAATCTTAGATTTAAATATATAAATATAATTATTTTCGTGGTAAACATTTTCTAAAGTGGCTTATTAATAGCTTAGCTGTTAACCATTGTTTAACACCTTTAATTTTCTTAATTTCTTTTTCATCTCTGTCAATCTTAAATGAATACATTTTAACTCTTAAACCAATGAATTCCTTAATTATTTTATAGTTGACTTTTTTATTCAGAAAAGGAACATTGAAAGCATTTTAATTCGAATATACAGACTTATCAAAATATGATTTTATATCATTTTGAACATCATCATGTAAATCATTTGTAATATATTTAGGAATCAGTGTCCATATAATTTAAATGATTATTACTACGATATTTAGGTTTCATATAATCATAATGAAAGTTATCAATTTTCCATTTCGATAATTTATTTTGTTATATTCAGTTCGAACCCTGCTGATTTCAATTGCAAACACTTCATGAATTTTCAAAGAACTATGAAAGTTAGATCTAGAAATAAGCGCTCTAGCACCAAGTTTCTTACCTCTAGTTTCTTACCACAATTTAAATGTCTTTCCTTTTATCTATATTTTCCATTGTCTTACCATAAACCGCGTTATATAATTATTTAAAAAAATGTTGTTCCAATGAATTTTTTGTCGTTGTGATAGTCACGTAATGTAGACGGGAATTCTAAGTCCACTTTTAATATATATACTGAAGGTGAGTCATGTTTTACATCATCTAAATTGAAATTTTCAATGTTTTCAATGTTTTCAATATTTTCAATCATTTCAAAATTTTTGTATGGAAGGTATTGAGACATAGCATAACCATATAAATTGAATACATCAAAATAAATTAGATAATTCGATTCTTTAGAAGAATCATAATCGCTATTATTGGCTATTAAATGACATTTTCAACTTGGAACCTCACCTTATAACACGTGCAACAAAATTGTACATATTATTATCAGGGAGGTTATTATCTAATTCGATTCGAATCGAAAATACATTCGAAAAGAATTTCCGATTCGAAAAGAAATTCTTATTATATAGTACTTTCGAAACGTGTGCACAGTTGCATATAAAATTTTAAGATAAAAACGAAATGATGCCAAGTTTTAATACGTAAAAACTTGGCAGCATTTTGCGTAGTTCTGTTCAAATGTCAAAATTGTCTAAAAAAAAAAAATGTTAAAATATACAAAGAAACAAAAAATATATATAAATAAAAAGTTAAAAATCGATTGTGTTTTGTTGTGGGAAAGTTATGAAGAAGATGTTGTTCCAGAAAGAGTCCAAAGGAAGTATATAAGAGATACATCTAATATTATGCATCTCAATGAAAATTCGTAAGTAATTTAATTTAAACAAATACGTAAAGTGGGTATAAAGATTTTATTAAACAAAGAGAAATTACTTTCAGGTTCGTGAAAAATTTTCGGCTTAGTAAAAATCAGCAATGATTTAAAAGCACCACAAAGATCTACTCCCTCCTATTTTGAAACTGGAAGCCACCTTGAAATTTCTTGCGCAAGGTGGTTATAAACATCAGATTGGCCAAGACCGTTTATTCGGAATGTCACAATCATATATTTCAATATGGTTATCGGAGGTATGTGAATCAACACAAAAAAAAATCTTTGTCCTAAACATATTATTTTTACAATGAGCGGAGAAAAAAAAGGGGACAAAAAGATTTTTTTATAATAAATGTTCAATACCAGGAGTTATTGGGGCAGTAGATGGAGCTCACATACAAATAATAAGACCTTATAATAATGAGCATTTATATTTTAACAGAAAACTTAAACACAGTATAAATGCTATAGCGGTAAGATTTAACATACATATGTATATCAATTGATTACACTACCTTTATTAATTTATTTAGATTTATGACCATGAAATGTACATCAGAGCTATCAATGGACATTTTGAAGGCGCTTGCCACGACTCTCATATTTGGAATTTGTCTGAAGAGAGACAATATTTAAAAGAAAAGTTTCAAGCCGGAGATACTGGAACTAGAATTCTTGGTAAAAATGCACACTTTATATCTATAAACTTAAAAATTAGCTTATTATTTTCCAGGTGATTCTGGTTATCCTTTGGAACCATGGATTTTGACACCATACAGGAATGCTATTGAGAATTCTTCTGAATCATTTTTTAATGATCAGCATTCCAAAAGACGATCGATCGTAGAAAGAAAGTTTGGTGTACTCAAAGCAAGATTTCGGTGTCTTTTGGCTGCGAGAGAACTGCATTACTCCCCAGAAAAGGCAGTTCAAATCCTTAGTGTGTTGTTCATTACACAATATTTGTTTAATGTATAATGTAGAGAGTGATAGTTTGGAAACTGAGGAAGTAATAACTACTTCATCTTCTTTAAGCAGCCACACAGAAAATATTTTAGAAACAAATTTACTCCATGTAGCAAAAAATATAGGAAATGAAATTAAAAATAATATATTTGGAAACCAAAAATATAAAAATTTCTAAAAATAAGTAAAAACATTTATTGAAAGAGAAAAATAATAATTCATTGAAATTAATATTTACATATGTGTGTGAGCATATTAAAAAACAAAATAATATAATAAAGGTACATAAAAACTAATTCATATACATATAAAGAAAAAAATAAAAATTCGTAAAAAAGGCACATAGCCAAACCTCAATCATTTCTTTTGGTCTCTAATTAAAATATTTTTACATTTCGTTCTTTCCAATTCATTTTTCTTCAATAAGTCATACTTTTCGCTTTTAGGCTTACAACTTTTGTTTTTGTAATTTATACATATGCTCCTTGAAATCACTACTCCGTTTTAAGTATTTATTGGCTGTTATTAGGTTCATATTTGCTTCTTTCATTTCTCTTATAATATTTTTCTGATTTTCGTCACATTTGTTTAACAGTTCTATTGACTTTTCTTGATATTCTATTTGATCGTTTATTGATTTCGCAATAAACGGTCTCGGTCGGCTTATTAGAACAATTTTCTCGGTTACGACTACGTGGATTATGGGCGTTTAAAAAATCAAATGAAATTTCCTCAGAAGGATTTACCGCTATGTCTTTGCAAGATATTGTAATGGCTTCTTGCATTGCATCTTCGTCTCTAATGCTTGTAGTAACAGGATTATTTATTTGTGCCCCATATCTTGAAGTGCCACTCATCCCTTCAATAGAATCATTAATGGTAAGTTATTCAGCAATTTGTTCTTCTAGTGGTGTTAAAGAATAGTATTTACTTTGACCTTCTCCAGTTCCAGAAAGGCTATTTTTTGAGGCGGGACTTAACTTTAATGTGCTGCTTGAAATCTGCCCATACCTTTGAACACAAACATTTGTAAAAACGTTATATTTATGATTTAATATATACATACACTTTTCAGCCTCGTGTGAAGGTGGACCTGCTGCATTCAAATCTTGCGATAACCTTTGTCACAATTCTCTGCACTTACTTTTGGCATTTGAAACATTTAGGTGCCCTTTTGCTAAATCCGGATGCAATTTCATAAACTCCACCATTATTTCATATAACCTTGGTTTCGTATATTGACTTTTTTTAGAAGATTCCCTTTGAACATGTTCACAATCAAAGCAATTAAATCAATTTTTTTATTATTCAAATATAAAATTCATATACTTACATTTTAAAAGTTTTTATTTAATTTTGAATATAAAATAATATGTATGTATATGAATTTTCGCAAACAAAATGGCACTTTTAACTTTTGCTTTCGTAATTGCATTTTCGAAAAATATTTTTTTGTTTCCGAAAGGGTAGAAAAAATCCCAATATAAAGGTACGTTCGGAATTAAATTTACGAACGATCGGAAATAAATTTCCGAAAAACGTAATAAAGTTTTTACGAATTCGATTCGAATCGAATTAGATAATAACCCCCCAGTTAACAATTCTAATTCTATCGGCGCTATTTTCAACATCGCACCCCATGATAGACCAGGTGTAGGGTAGTATTGACACGGATCTAAATTATAAATATTTTTACAAACTTTTCGAAAGTTTTAAAAAATATCACAAAGTAGAAGAACATTAGTTCTTCAAATACAAAAGTAAATAGTCTAATATAGATCTACAATTAAATTTGTTTCATACTTGCTCGTCATGTTTATAATTATCCGCACTATATTTATTTTATTATTAGCCAATTTTTTATAGAAGAAAGATTGAGGTGGTAATTGTGTTTCAATTATTCGATTTTCTGAATCTAGATATTTTTATAAATTGATTTTACTGTTTTTAAAACAAAATCGGACAAATAGATGGCATGAATCTAAATGAATTTAAGAAACGAAGTTCAATAGTATCTTTAGTATTTATCAGAATTCTCTTAGATATGGATGCATAAAACTCCTTATTTAATGGAATGATATTATTGTGATTGTATCCTTTTTGACAATAGTCACAAATAAATTTCGACAGTTTTTATGAACAGATGAAAGATATTAAAATCTGTAAGTTTGATCTAAGAATGAATTATATTCTCTAACAATACAAGTGTAAATATCATTTAAAATTAAAGAGTGCGATTACATTACAGATGAAAGTTCTCTTACAAATAAATGCCAATCATATACCTAAAGGTTATGAAAAAATATAGGAATAAAATGCGCAATTTGATACTCTAAATTGCATTTATTATGCGCGGACCCTCAACATTCACCCTTTAAGTGACAATAATCAGCCACCCTATCTTCAAAAGATAGAAATTTGTTACAAATGTGACAAATTTTATCTTCGTTTTGCTATTTCTGTTGATATGGTATTAGGAAACTGATTGGGTTAGTTTTACTTAAAAAAGTTATTATAAATAGCTGACGTATCTTTAACTAAGGTTTGAAAAAATGCTTTGCCGAATCTTCACCACTATATATTCTAAATATATCTAAATGTGAGTCAAATGAGCACTTAACATAGTAACTGTAAGCGATTGAAATATGTTTTTGTACCGAGCTGACGTTAGAATACATTCGGAATCAGCGTTGACAACAAAAGGAATATCTATTCGCTTTTTAAAATGTTTAAAACTAAGTATTCTATTATCTAAGTCAGGCATCTTTGTTACAATTTTTTTGCATTCACCTTTATCACTACAAGCAAAATAATACGAAAGTGATTAGAATTCGTGTTGCTTAGAAGAAAAATTTTATTGCCGCAATAATAATATTCGTATTGCTGGTTTCCCCCATCGGGAGAGAGTGCGTGTCACGGGCGATACATCTAAGTAATAAGAAATCAATACGCCTAGAAGAAAAATGGGCAATATTTATAGATAATCATCTAGGTGAAAAAAGAAGATACCGACAGATAATATAGAAAAATTATCACTAAATAAATCTTTGAAATAATATAATAAAGAAAACTTTTACATCTTGTAAAGCATGCATGTACATAAATCTTAACATCATAAAGCACCAAAGTCAAAACCCTCACATAAAATATCCATTTGTTTACTAAAAGACAAACAAGTTTCTTCAATATTTTTTTTCATTTTTGAAAAAATTTTTGACAACTGAATAAATTATGACTAAAAAATAAAAGTATTGCGTCATCAATTTATTGATTGATTTATTTTTAGGATAAACATAATAAAAAAAATTAAAATTTTATATATTTTTTGTTGTTTATTGCCTAATTTTCTTTAAACTGATAAAAAAAAAAAACAATTTTAGAAAAATTTTGCTTTGATGATTTATGTCCAAATAATAAAAAGAATATCTTCTAGGAAGATATCTTCCAAATGTTTGTAGAGATGTTTTTTGAGGGCTTCTTCATTGTGAAAATGTATTAAACAAGTATTTATCTTGTGTTTTGTTAATTGATTTTTGATTGATCTGAAATTAAACAAAAGTTCTCGTGTGGAGTTGACAGACCTCCCATCGAGCGCGGATAAGGGGAGATTTGTCATTGCTTAGGTTTTAACATACCGCACTGTTAAACCTACGTAATGGAATGAGCTCAGGAATGAGCTATGCCGAAAACCTGAAAAGCTATTTAGTGGTTAAAGAAGACTAGTCGCTAACAACTCCCGACGCCAGGGCACAGGTCGGTTGTAAATGTTGAGTACCCTAGTCCATGTATGCCGCCAATGCATGGATGGTTCAATCCCATATGAGATTAAAACTGGGAACAGAAATACATGGAAATAAAAACTAATAAAGATATCTACGGAACAACAAGTAACAGGAGGTGACCAGCTTCCAATTCTGAAAGCAAAAGCAGCGAGGTGCCTCTGTGCTTCAAACCAAGCACTTCAAAAGCTGTTTTGGCCCGCATCGGCAAAGAACCGGTGAAAACCCCTGCTTCGGAAGCTGTCTGCTCGAAATCAACTCGGCAGCAGAAAAGAGTGAATGAAGAATTTTTATGATTTAATTTCACATATCGTTTTATGGATACTTTGCGATTGTATCCTTTTTGACAATAGTCACAAATAAATTTATGAACAGATGAAAGATATTAAAATCTGTAAGTTTGATCTAAGAATGAATTACATTCTCTATCAATACAAGTGTAAATATCATTTAAAATTAAAGAGTGCGATTATATAAGTGATCACATAAAAATAAAAAACAACTACAACAAAATTATAGAGCAAAATATCAAATACAAGTTAAAATATTCTTGCTGCCGTTCTCACGCGCTCAAAACATGTGGGATATACATTTTTTCATTAATAACTTAAATGTACATATGTATGTTTATTTCATTACGTTGTTCTGAGGAGTTTTATTTTAATGTCATTATATTATACATGTATAAAATAAATTTCACAAATTTATGAAAATATTAAATATGAATAAAACAAGATACTCCCCTTAATTATTTAAGTGATTAATTAGAATACTCAAAATTTGATCATGACCATAACTAACGAAATCAAGGTTAGTATTTCCATATGAAGAAAAACAATTCTCAAGTTTATTTTTCCACTTCACAAAAACAAAAAATAAATACATAAATATAAATGAATAATTTAAAAAATAATCAAACGCCATATATGTAAGTTATCTGTTAAAAAAAATGTTGACAAAAATAAATTTATTGGTTTTCAATTTTATAAAGTGCATTTGGCCGTTTATACAAAAATATTGTAGTATGTATTAAAAAGCACACAATTAACAAACAATATATGAAACACACAATTTCCCCACTGTATATAAACATACTACTGGTTTCTCTAACTCTTCTATGTGAACAATACTTACGTATTTTTATACAAAATTGGGTTTCTCTATATTGAACAGTACGAACGAATATATAAAAATCAGCTATATAGCTTTCGACTGAATGCATTTTTTATCAAAAGTAATAAAATTACTTACCGGGACATTGCAAATGTTCCTCAATCATGTTTGGTATCCGTTTGGAAATACACCGATATCGCAAAATCATAATTTTCTTGAAAATATCAATTTATAAATGGAAATACATAATAAAACTTTGATTTTGTTTATTTTTTTTGATTATATTATTTGCATTTCACCACGGCTGTATTTATGTTCAAACAATTTAGTAGCATTTTTAATACTTTTGAGAGAAAAAGTTGTAAAAAAGCATTTGCAACAAAAACAATGCGAAAAGACGTAACTCCATGCGAACAAAAGTTAACTAAATAGATAAACCCAAAATGACTCGAATTCATTGGACTTGCTTTCGTTCGCTTAGATTTACTTTCGACATAGAAAAACAGGCTATAAATCTCCATTGTGTTTAGAGAAGTTTTGATGAAGATCGACGTTCTTTTTCCTTTCAGAAGATTTAAAACTGCTACCGTTGTCCGTGTATATCTCCTTTGGTGAGCCACGACGACTGATAAAGTTTTGAATACACATAATATGAGCTTGTATCAGGACTGTGGGCGGCTTCGATATGAATTTCCCTAACCGTTAGGCATGTAAACAGCACCCTCCGTCTTTTTTCTTTACGCTAACCTACCACTACGTATAAGTGGAATGGACGCTCAAAGCTGGCAAACCTTGCTCGTGGAAAAGATGCCATTAATGGCGGTAATTCTTGCATTTTTGGCATTTAATCCACATACTCTTATAAATGGCTCTCAGTTTTGAAATATAAAATTTAGAATATAAACACCGGCGCCCATAGCACTCCATAGCCGAGTGTTATCGGCATTTTCGCATACACAACACAAAGTTTAACAACGAGGCACGTTCACGTTAAGCAAAAAGAAAACACATAACAAAGAGCGTAAGAAAAAATTATTATTTTTTTATGTTGCATATAACAAACAAAGAGCGTAAACAACCAAATATACCAACACATTAACATTTTTACGTTCTCTCTTTGTGCCTACGCTGATTTATATTAAATGCGACATAATGTAGCTTTATGGAGGCAATGAAGAAAATTCTCGTGAAAGCTTCGGACCAACAAAAAGGTAATATAGTGGCTGTGTGACAAAATAATAGCGTTGTTGCAAATTAATGTCTCTACTCTACCACAAGCACGTGTAATTTCGTTATTATCGAGTATGTAGGGCTATGGAGACATATATCGTCGTTAGAAGCACAAGTTTTTGTTGTGAAGTCCGCATGATTTAACTTGGACAGCACATAGTTCCATTGGGTGTTGATATTGGCTTTAACGGGGTAAGTTAGGACTTGGCTGCCACGAAACTACGTTCTGTTGAATTCTGAAGTACCATATAGCAGCGTATGCTTGTTCGGCTTCAATGTACGTATGTAGCTGGACATATTTGGTTGTTTTCGGCAGCTTAGAATAACGTCGCGGTATGATGAGGAATGATATCTTGGCCAGATTCAATATCCAATCGGACCACTTCAGCTGTAGATTTTCGGTTAGTTCGTCATTTTATTTTAATCCGGACCGCCATATATCTTGAAAAAGCATTTTTAGCCCAATAGAGAAATGAGAAATGAACAAAAGGGGAAAAATTGACATTAGCTCTTAAAGGACTTCTCTTTTTTGTCGGGAAGACATGTGCTGGGAATACATCCCTTCTCGAGAATCTAGAATTATACTATGTATGTATTGGATTCCCAATACATACATAGAAAAAACTAAAACTTGTTTTAATCATTTTGAATTCATAAATTTTTTTTAATTTGCACCTCTCACCAAAGTTATTATATTATTTATTAATAATTGAAAACCAAAGTTGTTTTTTTTTCCAATTAAACACTTTTAGAACTTTAACTAAAAAAATTATTTTAAAAATTACAAGCTTCAAATAATTTGGTAATTGAATGAAGCAAACAATTTATTTTAGAATTTAGCTTTAGATTACATAAATCAATATTTTAGATAGAATCTTGACATAAAACACTTGCAGCGTAAGCTCTGGAATAGTGGGGTAGATCTAGGAACAATGGAATAGATCTAGGATTGAAGACGTGAAAAGGGAATAATATAAACGTCGAACTTACAAACTGTATAAAACTTACTGGACAACACTACATAAACTTTAGTTTCAGAGACACTTGTTCTGCTCGGACTAAATTTGTTTATAACTAACTTTTTTAATCGTTTTCTTCTATCAACCATCCAAGAAAATTATAAAAACCAAAAATATTGACCTTTATGTAATTTATGAATGTATACAAACCTAGAAAAGCCGCTCAACTCCTTTTATGTCCAAGAGAGAGCCTATTGGCAGAAAGCTTGTCCAAAATATACAAAACTTTTGCTGGTGAAAAAAAACGATTTTGTTTCTTTACTGTTTCTTTTTAATTTTGATTTTTAACTATTTAAAAACGTCAGATTTATTCTTTTTTTCACAAATATAAAAGAAAATATTGAATTATTTAAATTTTAATACAAAATCAAACAGCAACGTTTATTGAAAAATTTTAGGTTTACTGCTTTAAAGGTAGTTTGCGTTGAGAATCAGTTTCTCATATGAAACCCAGCAGAGGCGTGAATCATACGCACTTTTTCTTTAATGTCCACACTGTCAATAAAATCGTCCATATGGTAATTGGACTGCATTGCATTGACAACTCGGGGATAAGAATTAAGAAAATAATCTGCGTTTTTATTTCGCACAAAATGAGTAATACAGGTTGCACAACTTTTACTTAGCTTGTCCAAAATATACAAAACTTTTGCAAGTGAAAAAAAAAAAGATTTTGTTTCTTTACTGTTTCTTTTTACATTTGATTTTTAACTATTTAAAAACGTCAGATTTATTCTTTTTTTTCATAAATATAAAAAAAAAATATTGAATCATTTGAATTTTAATACAAAATCAAACAACAACGTTAATTGAAAAATTTTAGGTAATAATTTCTTTGTGTACCTAAAGTTTTTCTTTCTGCTTTAAAGGTAGTTTGCGTTGAGAATCAGTTTCTCATATGAAACCCAGCAGAAGAGTGAATCACACGCACTTTTTTTTCGATGTCCACACTGTCAATAAAATCGTCCACATAGTAATTGTATTGACAACTCGGGGATACGAATTAAGAAAATCATCTGCGTTTTTATTTCGTGCACAACTTTTACTAAAGGTCAGAGCTTTCGTTATATTTATGTATGTTCTGGACTACTTTTCAAAAAAAAAAAAAAAAAAAATGCTACGTTGACTTTTTGCTTGCAGAAGTAAAATAAGCAGCTGAGAGAGAGTTCCGTCTATTTTTTTATGTTAATCAATAAAAAGTAAGCGAGGAACTGAATGAAAAATGGAAATGAGAAATGTAAAAAAGAGGGAAGATAATTTTGGGAAAACTATGAGAAAGAGTGAAATACCGCCTAGTTTTGATAAGCGAAATAACCGCATTATTGTTTATAGAATTTTAAATAAAAAAATCTCAAAAATTTTAAAATCAATGAAACCGAGTTATAATAATTTCGAACATGCTTTCTTTTTTGACAAAATGGTTAATAACATTGTATTAGTAACACTAAAAACAATCAACTCAAAGCTTTGTGATCCACGGTTTTCATCATTATTACAGTTCTTCAAAGTTAAAAAATTAGAAAAATGTGATTGAAACGAACCAGAGTTTTTTTATATTTTTGATTTTTTTACACAAGATCAAACTTTTGGTATTAGACCTGTATTAGAGAATTACACTCCAGACATGAAGGCACAATATTACTTCATATGTTATGACTCTATCGCTATTCGGTCAAAAGTTATACTTTGAAACCAAAATTTTAGCTTTTTCAATATTTTTCTATTTTTTTGTCACTGTATGTGCGCCATTCCATGAAAATGCAATTTATTGTCATATGACGTATCTCATTAATGTACCCTCGTGAATTTGATCTCTCCAAATCTCGAAGAAATAAGCGTGAATTTTGGAAAAAGTACATGTTTAGGCAGGCATACTCTCGGGACTACTTTCAGAAAAACGATTTCCTGCGTGAATTGAGTTTTTTTTTTTTGGCTTCAACATATAGTGGTCGGAAAACACATTAAAATATTCTAATGCAAAAATTTTAAAGAGTTTTTGAAAATTCAGCAAAAGTTTAAGCGTTTACTTCAGCATTTTTGATTGCTTTGTCTTAGAATTATATAAAGAAATTTTATGATGTTATAAAATCGTCTTTAAAATAGATTATTGAGTGATCTAAAACGTTTCTGATTATTTTTCCAAAGTTTTACAAATTAAAAAATCCACGTATATTTTATGTAGAACTGAAAAAGGATATTGAACGTTCATCAAATAATATCATAGATTAAAAATTTTAACAGGAGTTTTTTGGTTGACAAGTTAGCTCTCTAAACCAAATTTAGGATGTAAAAAAAAGACACGACCAAATGCCAGAAACGATAAAAAAACCCTGTCATAATCAAGTAGAAAAAATTATATTATTTATATTATATAAAAACATTTGAAATATGTTCAGTAAAAACTAAGGGTTTGTATCATTTAAACCCCTGTAACTTGTAAACCATTAATGATATTAATTTAGTATTAAATAAAGAATCTTCAAACTAATGTTATCATTATTATTTAAAAAAATGTGCAAAAATTATTTAAAAAATAAGTTTTCTGTGTAATTTAGCTAGTAATGGCAATATTATGAGTCTTTTTGAAAGTGGTGATAGTTTTTTACAAGATTTATTAATATGTGCAATTATAATGCAAATAGGTAAAATTTTTGTAAGATTTTTTTAATTATTAACTTTAAACCACGATAACTTTTGGCTCCCTCGCGAAAATAATTCACGCCAACGGATTTTAAATGATAAGGTAATAGTTTTTGTTCGTTTAAAGCGCTGCACATTATACATATAGCGATTCATTATACATATAAAGATAACAAAAAACTTTTAAAACTAAACAATGACATAGAAATAAAAAGGAAAAACATGCTCAACTAAATTTGAAAACATATTTTAAAATTCCAAAATTTCTTTAAGATTTTGATATAACCAATATAATATTATATTCGATTCAATTATTTTTATTATATAATGCGAATAAACACTCCACAAAAGCGAAAAACCTTTTGCAATGTTTATAAAAAAACTTTTAATTTCGTAATCAAGGTATTACAAACTCTTAAATAACAGAACTAAGTATCCCATAATAATAATACATTTTTTGGAGTTGGACTAAGACTTGCTTATTTTTTCTTTGAAGTCATACAAAACTAAATACTTATCTTTTTATGCATATATCATCAGACTTACTACTTGAGTTTTATAATAGGTCGATAATATTCAATTAATGTCATTTTCATTAACTTCTTTTAATTAAACATTTTATCATAAATAAAATAAAATTTTCTTTAAAAAAACAAAAATATTCAAAGTTATAAAGTTGAGTTCGACTCTTCATGGAAAACTAACTAAATACGGTGAACTTTTTTCTAAATTCACAAATTTAGATAAAAGAACTGCTAAGACATCATCAACACCTCCTTGTATTCCTAGAGATAGATAGAGAAGGTTGACGAGATACCACATGTACCACATCTCTACCCAGAGGCCGATCTCGGTCCATTGTGAGTCCCTTCATTGAAAGCTGTAGGATATAGAATACAATGAACAGAATACAGAAAATAGAAAAATAGGAATACGAAGAAAAAAAGGTTAGGAATAAAACAGAATCATATAAGAGAATTAACAATGTTGCCTTTCCCCTAGGGGTGTACCCCTGACCATCCTACGATGCTGCAATCGTGGACAATGGCACATAATGTGCTCAATAGTCTCGGTCTCGTCGACGTCTCCACACATTCTACAAAAATCGCAATTGCTAGCGTCCCATCTAGACCTCATCTTCCCTATCAGACAATGACCCGTTATAGCCCCTATCATGATTCTTAAGCTCCTCCTACTCAAGCCCAGAAGAGTGCCTGTACCTGCCTTGTCGAGTGCCGGCCACATCGACCTCGACACCTTACAGTCCTCTCTACTCTCCCAAGCCGAATTGGTTCTGACCAAGATCCAATCATTGATCTTCCCAAAGAAGAAACTTAGCGGGGGTTTCACAACGGTTTCCCCCTCCGAGACATCCTTTGCTGCGCCTTACCTTGCCAGTTCATCAACCAATTTTTGCCTGATATATTGCATTGGCTAGGCACCCAGCAGAGTCTCACCATGTAGTTTTCCATCAGTTCTCTCAGTGACCTTCTACAGGCAGCAACTAGCCTGGATTTCACCATATGTGTCCCCAAGGCCTTCAGAGCCGACCACATAGAGAATAACCTCGGTACCCCTCACAACGTTCTACCTGATTCTGCGGCCTTCAAGATGCCGAGAATCTCCTTGTATTCCTAAAAAATGCACGAGTTATTACTAATAATGAATCTATCCCGTTACCAACCGCAAAACCAAGTAGTAGTCATGCTCCTATTGTAACTCCTAATTCAAATAATTTTATTCCACCTCATTATGCTTCAAATGCTTCTAATTATAATGCAATTCCGTCAGAGTCGACTTTAGTTACTCCTAAGGTATCTAATTCGACATACCTGCTCATGATTCCAAATCCTAATAAAGGGTGATTCAAGTAGAGATACTTTTTTCAATAGCCTTTTTTGACAGATCACGTGTGAGTCGTGTCATGCAGTCATGTTATTTTTGTTTAGTATTATTTGGCATTTCATAATGGAAAGACTTACGCCTGAACAACGTTTACAAATCGTTCAACTTTATTATGCAAATTCACGGTCTGTGAGGAATGTGTTTCGTGCACTTTGCTCAACTTATGGTCAACATAATCGGCCTACTGAGCGCACTATTCGCAACACCATCACCCACTTTGAGACCCAGCATTCATTATTGGATAATATTCGATAGAATAGACCACGTCGAGCACGCTGTGAAGAAAATATAGCGGCCGTAGCTGAGAGTGTACACGAAGACCCTGGAGAGTCGATTCGGGGACGTTCGCAGCAACTCGGACTGACGTATGGAACGACTTGGCGCATTTTACGCCGAGATATTAAATTGAAAGCGTACAAAATACAGCTTGTGCAACAACTGAAGCCGCTCGACCTTCTCAAGCGACATAGCTTCGCTCTATGGGCTCTTGAAAAGTTCCAAGAAGATCCGAAGTTTTCGAGGCAAATTTTGTTTAGCGATTAAGCCCATTTCTGGCTCATTTCTGGGTATGTAAACAAATAAAATTGCCGCATTTTGGACGAAGAGCAACCTGAAGAGATTCAAGAACTGCCACTTCATCCAGAAAAACCAACGGTTTGGTGTGGTTTGTGGGCTGGTGGAATCATCGGTCCATATTTCTTTAAAAATGATGCCGGTGCGAACGTAACCGTCAATGGCGACCGTTATCGTGCCATGATAACCGACTACTTGATGCCTGAAATTCAAATCCAAAAAAATAATTGAATAAAATAATCCGTTAAATATTAATATTTGTTCAAAAAATTATTACAACTCCTCAGCTAACTGCATCGCAATCCAAAATGTTAGAGGTATAAACACAAAGTTAAAATCCCTTTATTTAGAGAGCTTTGATATTGAGCTTACTGAAACGTGGCTCAGAAAAAAACTCTGATTAAGAAATTCATAATTCTGAAATAATGTGCAGTAAATTTTAAATTTATAGACGTAACAGTGTTTAAAGAAGGTGGGGGATTTTTGATTTCTGTCTCAACTCTTTTTTCTTCGGAAGAAATAATTCTTAACAATGATCCAAATATTGAATTTATCGCCGTATGTGGTAAATCCAAATTTAGAACAATATTTATAGCTTGCTCTTATATTCCTCCTGCGTCAAACATTCAAATTTATGAACAACATGCAAACGTGATAAAACTTGTAGTTAATCAATCCAAACCTGTTGACTCAATAATCGTTCTTGGTGATTTTAATATTTCAAACATTAAATGATGCGAAACTCCTTGTTCATGCTTTTTAAGTCTATCATTAAGATCGGAAACATCTATTGAATTACTGGATGGTATCTTCCAAATAAATAACATACTAAACAAGCTTGGCAAATAACTTGATATTGTATTCATTGATCAACCTGAAGAATTTTATATTCTTCGCATTAATCCATTATTAACACCTGAAGATGCTTGTTACCCGACTTGAAACAAAACTATCATTACAATCCAATGTAATGAGATGGTTTTTGATTTTAGCAAAGCTGACTATTCATACCTACTTTATTCTGAAAAATTTTTTGAATATATTCCTTACAATAAAGTATGCCCCTGTGATATTGACATTATTTTTAATAAATTCTATGATGGCTTATTTAAATGTTTTAAGAAAAAAAGAATTGCACATGAACCGCTTTGGAATACAATGTAGCTCAATAAAATATTTTTACCAGTTTGTAAATTCTAAGCGTCGAGTCTTTGGATATCCGCCTATGATGAAATTTGGAGATAAATAATCATCAAACGATGCAGCTATTTGCGATATGTTTGCTGCTTTCCTCTCATCCGCCTATTCTGACAAAGAAGTACATCAACTTTCCAATTATACATATCCAATTCCTGATGCAACCCTAATAAATTGTCCAACATTAGATAAATCGATGGTACTGACAGCTTTACAGAATCTAAAATATTCTGATAAATGTGAACCTAACGGTGCACAGTGGATTTTCATGAAATTTGGCACAGGCGTAGCAGAGGAGTGTACAATGTTATGTTTGGAAAGGGGGCACAGCAATCCCCCAGGGGCTCAAAGTTTGGTACTTCTGACATAAAAATTTTTAATCGCTTGCAAAATTTTTGTTTCTCGTCCGACTTCAAATATTTTTATATATTGTTGTAGGCCCTGATAAGGCCTATAAAAAAATGCTTACATGTCCTATTTCTCTCTTATAGTTTTCGAGTTATTTGCGTTTGAATTTTTAAGCACCATAATTTTGCATCTTCTTGGTCCAGTTTTTTTCATATATATCCTAGTATTAACGACCGATTTTATTAGTTTTTTTCTTGACTAGTTAAAGAACAAAATTATTTATTGAATAAAATTTGAAGTCGATATCTTTACCGAGTCCAAAAATAAACGATTTTGAATTTCAAAATTGCAAAAAAGACGACTTCTTGTGTTTTTTTAGCCGAAAAAATATCTACACTCTTTTTTATCTAAAATAAAATTTTCTTTAGCAACATATAATAATTTTTACACTTTTCTGAAAAGTAACTTCACAGAGATGACTTTAAGGTAAAAAACAAGCCCAAAAACTCAATTGGTCATGGTGCATACCCTCTCGAATTCGACCCATTTTATATGAAAGTTTTGATTTTAGACCATATTTTCTCAAATCCCAAATCTTCAATATGTTGCTAAAAGATTTAAATCAAAATCTACGGGACTTCGGAAAAATGTGGATTCTATAGCCAAAAATGTAAAATATCCCATTTTTGGGAATTTTCATTAGTTTTTTGGGAATGTAGGAAAACCCTACCCCATATTGAAATTTGGTTAACGCGCTTTTATTTATATTAATAAGGTCCACATTTCTTGCAAATTTCATTAACATATCTTTATAAACAAATATGTTATTACAATTGAAAAATTTGTATTTTCTCCAAAAATCCCAAATTGGGTTTTTTGTTTGGTTTATTTCTAAATAGCGAAAAAAATTTAAAAATATGTATTCCAAATTAAGCTTATCCTTTAGCATATATAATTTCCTATCTTTTGCAAAGAGATTCAAGTCAATATCATACGTCATTTCAGAATTATGCGCCTTTAAACTTTTATATTTCCAATTTATTGTATATATGACTACATTATTACAAACTTGCAACTTTTGCCTTTAATTTTGCGTGAATAATTACTTAGAAAATTATGAATATTTCTGTATACTTTTACTAATATCTACACACAAAATATTTTTATTAAAATAATTAATAAATATTTTTTATTTTTAATTTAAGTAAACCTTTATCCTTTTCTAAGCATTCATATATTTCTATTAATGAATTTAAAATAACAAAACAAACAAAAGTGTCTATTTTAACTTAATCAATATTATTATTTTTGGTATTTATCATCTTCCTTAATAAATATTATATTTCTAATATGATTTTTTATTACTTAATAACATTAAATTTATGTAGACAATTTTTCTAATATTTTAAACTTATAGTACTTATTTTCTATAAAATAATCTGTTGTATCTGTATACATATCTAAAAGATAACAAAGGTCCTTCAAGTCTTCAGTATTTTGAGTTGATAAAGGCTCATAATAAATCCAACGTTTTCTCATTGATGATAGTACAGGGTCTGATGATAACAATAGGCTATTAAAAATATCCTCGTTTTGTGACGTTCTGGAGCTGAATAATTGAAAAACTCTATTTCTTGCTTCTTGAGCCTCTTCTGTAAGCTCTCGAAGTGGAAGAATATTTCGTTCAATTATAATTTCGCCATGGCAAAATACTTTATGTACTGTTGGTGTCATTTCTTTCCATGGATATAGAGAAACAAGTAGTTTAGATATTTCTGTTGCATATTCTCCAAATCGAGCAGAGTTAATTTTGTGCTTACTATTAATTGCCATTAATAGTATGTTAGTCCTTTGAAAGAGGTTGTAAATCATTTATCTCATCTTTAATATATTCCACTAAATTCTTTGTTGTTGTCTTCGACTCCCTTGTGTATTCAAATGAGTTTTTACACTATGATGAAGATTGCTTTAAGGAATAAGATCGCATTCTTAATGGCACCAGATATGCTATAAATACGCTTTTATAATCCGTCATTTTCTTACTTCCACTATCATGCTTGTATTCAGTAAGGGTTGATGGTCCCTCACATCCCCACTTACAGATTAATACAACGTCGCTTTTGTTTACTTTTTCCAACTGATCTGCAGAAAAATCTGTAACTATCCTTGTAGCTGTATTCTCAAGCAAAGAAGATAGCTCTACACATGCTTACTTTTCGGTAACCGAAATAAATGGTAAAATAGTTTGCTTAGTTTCTTGAATATCCTTGTCCCTTTGTAAGCAGAGCTTTTCTTAAAATATGATATTTGTTTCGGCTGAGGTCCAGTTCAAGCATTAAAGCAATTGCTTCTTCCTCTTTAAAATTGGTTTGTGATGTTGGAGTAGGTACTCTTTCGGCAATCTGTTTAAGACGTTTTGGTGATGCAGTTAACAGTATTTCAGCAATATTAATTGCTTATGGGCCAGTCTTTTCTTTTTAGATCTTGTACTTAAATCATCATATGTCTTGCAGGGTGCTCCAGTTGATATTTTGCACGCCGATATTACTATATCAGTGTCCATTCAATCGGAATGTTTAATTTTTAATCTGTTAGTACCATGATTCAAGGACTTCATTTTTACATCATACAACTTTAAAAAGCTCTCTATCTGAGATTTACTAATGACGTCGACTTTTGCATGATATGTAGTTTTTATGAATTCCACTATAGCTTCTAAACGATTAAGATCATTTTTTGATAAACTCCACAGAACACAACACTATTGTTCATGTTTCAATGTAATCACCATGGTAATCAACTTCGTTATGATACGGATTAGCTGCGCATTTTTTTGTTTGTTTTGTTATTTTAAATTCATTAATAGAAATATATGAATGCTTAGAAAAGGATAAAGATTTACTTAAATTTGGGAAATATGGCAACCCTATTTAAAATAAAAAATATTTATTAATTATTTTTATAAAAATATTTTGTGTATAGATATTAGTAAAAGTATACAGAAATATTGATAATTTTCTAAGTAATTATTTACGCAAAACAAAGGCAAAAGTTGCAAGTTTGTAAAAATATAGTCATATATACAATAAATTGGAAATATACAAGTTTAAAGGCGCATATTTCTGAAGTGAAGTATGATATTAACTTGAATCTTTTTGCAAAAGATCGGAAATTATATATGCTAAAGGATAAGCTTAATTTGGAATACATATTTTTAAAATTTCTTTCGCTATTTAGAAATAAACCAAACAAAAGGCCCAATTTGTGGTTTTTGGAGAAAATACAAATTTTTTAATTGTAATAACATATTTGTTTATAAAGATATCTTAATGAAATTTGCAGGAAATGTGGATCTTATTAAATAAAAGCGCGTTAACCAAATTTCAATCAGGGGTAGGGTTTTCCTGAATTCCCAAATAAACTAATCAAAATTCCCAAAAAATGGAATTTTTTACATTTTTGGCTATAGAATCCACATTTTTCCGAAGTCCCGTGGATTTTGATTTAAAACTTTTAACAACATATTGAAGATTCTTAAAATATATTCCGCTTGTCGATTCGTGCTTTGAGGTTTGAGAAAATATGGTCTAAAATCAAAACTTTCATATGAAATGGGTCGAATTCGAGAGGGTGTGTACCATGACCAATTGAGCTTTTGGGCTTGTTTTTTATCCTAAAATCATTTCTGTGAAGTTACCTTTCAGAAAAGTGCAAAATTATTATATGTTGCTAAAGAAAATTTTATTTTAGATAAAAAAGAGTGTAGATACTTTTTCGGCTAAAAAAAACACAAAAAGTCGTCCTTTTTGCAATTTTCAAATTCAAAATCGTTTATTTTTGGACTCGGTAAAGATATCAACTTAAAATTTTTTTGTTCAATAGATAATTTTGTTCTTTAACTAGTTAAGAAAGAAACTAATAAAATTGGTCGTAAATGCTAGGATATATATGAAAAAAAAAAACTGAACCAAGAAGATGCAAAATTATGGTGCTTAAAAATTCAAACGCAAATAGCTCGAAAACGATAAGAGATAAATAGGACATGTAAGCATGTTTTTTATCAGGGCCTACAACAATATATAAAAATATTTGAAATGGGAGGATTGTTGTGCCCCCTTCCAAACATAACACTGTACACTCCTCTGCTACGCTTGCACCAAATTTCATGAAAATCCAACCGGCCGATCAGAAGTTACAGATTTATTTCCAAAAAATTTCGATTCTGCCCCACTGTGCGCTGTTCCAAGCTGTGTTGTTATAAAATGTTTACATTCTCTTATGTCTCCAATAACCTACTTATTATCTCTCTAAAGTTGGAGAAAATCTTATATTGTACCTTTGTTTAAATCCGGAAGCAGATCCAACATTTTCAATTACAGTAGTATAGCTAAATTAAGCGTTATTCCAAAACTTTTCGAAAAGATAGTTACTGAAATCCTTTCGCATCAAGTTGCTTGTTATCTTTCCCCATTCCAGTATGGATTTAGAAAAAAATGATCCATTACTACTAATCTTTTGGAATTTACAATCTCAGTTATAACTGTATTTGATTCACACAATATATAAAGATTTCAGTAAAGCTTTCGATAAAGTAAATCATGATCTCGTATTGTTCAAATTGGATAAACTGACATTTTCTCCTATTTTCCTTAAATAGAATTCTACATATCTTAAAAATAGAAACCAGTGTGTATTATTTAGAGAATTTACATCGAAAGCTATTCTTGTTTTATTCAGTGTTCAGCAAGGTAGTCATCTCGGACACTTATTATTCCTAATACGAGTATTTATTTACCAGCTTGTATTAAGAATTCTAGAA
The DNA here is from genome assembly GCA_932274085.1 of Protocalliphora azurea. NCBI lineage: Eukaryota > Metazoa > Arthropoda > Insecta > Diptera > Calliphoridae > Protocalliphora > Protocalliphora azurea. Next base: position 61,044,726 of record OW026520.1, read on the forward strand.
TATTAATATACGCTGACGATATAAAGCTGTGTGATTTTAAATTCAGATACATTAGACAAAAGGAGTTTTTGGTTTCCTCAAGCTCTGGGGAAGAGAGTTTAATGATCCTTACGTTTCCAAGCAATTATTCACATCTATCGTAAGACCAATCCTGGAATATGCTTTTGTGGTTTGGCACTTCGTATTGAGAAGTTCATATAAAGGAAATTCAATCGGTCTAGAAAGAATTTCCCTTATTCTGCCTTCGTAATTTTCCATGGAATCCTAATATTAATTTGCCATCATATGAAAGTCGACTACAGCTTATTGAAATATGAATATTTCATTTGTAATTAATTTAATAAACGTTCAATTAATTCGGAGTCCCTGCTTAGTTTGTTCGAATTCGTAATCGCAAATCGTCCAACTAGATGTTATACTTCCTTAAAAATCAAATATTTCGAACCAATTATGCCAACTTTGATCCCATGAGACGTATATGCAAGCAATTCAACAGTTTTTATCCTTATATTTTTCAGTAAATCCAATCCGTAATAAGAGGAGTATTTTTAACTTAGTTAAATAATAAGACTTTATATTGAATGATTATGAAAAACATTTTATTGTAAATAGCTTTAAGAATAACATGTATGCTAGCCTGTAAGAAATTGTAATTTCATTGGCTATTAAACCCCTCAGGGTTAGGTACCTCTGACATACACAATTTTTAATCGCTTGCAAAATTTTTGTTTCTCTTCCGATTTAAAAAACTTTTATATATTTTTGTAGGCCCTGATAAAACCTATAAAAGACATGCTTACATGTCCTTTTTATCTCTTATAATTTTCGAGTTATTTGCGTTTGAATTTTTAAGCACCATAATTTTGCATGTTCTTGGTCCAGTTTTTTCATATATATCCTAGTATTTCCGACCGATTTTATTAGTTTTTTTCTTAACTAGTTAAAGAATCAATATCTTTACCGAGTCCGAAAATAAACGATTTTGAATTTGAAAATTGCAAAAAAGACGGCCTTTTGTGTTTTTTAGCCGAAAAAGTATCTACACTCTTTTTTATCTAAAATAAAATTTTCTTTAGCAACATATAATAATTTTGTACTTTTCTGAAAGGTAACTTCACAGACATGATTCTAAGATAAAAAACAAGCCCAATAACTCAATTGGTCATGGTACACAACGTCCCGAATTCGACCTATTTTATATGAAAGTTTTGATTTTAGAATATATTTTCTCAAATCCCAAAGGACGAATCGACAAGCGGAATATATTTTAAGAATCTTCAATATGTTGTTAAAAGTTTTAAATCAAAATCTACGGGACTTCGGAAAAATTTTTTTTAGTTTTTTTCTTAACTAGTTAAAGAGTCAATATCTTTACCGAGTCCGAAAATAAACGATTTTGAATTTGAAAATTGCAAAAAAGACGGCCTTTTGTGTTTTTTAGCCGAAAAAGTATCTACACTCTTTTTTATCTAAAATAAAATTTTCTTTAGCAACATATAATAATTTTGTACTTTTCTGAAAGGTAACTTCACAGACATGATTCTAAGATAAAAAACAAGCCCAATAACTCAATTGGTCATGGTACACAACATCCCGAATTCGACCTATTTTATATGAAAGTTTTGATATTAGACCACATTTTCTCAAATCCCAAAGGACGAATCGACAACCGTAATATATTTTAAGAATCTTCAATATGTTGTTAAAAGTTTTAAATCAAAATCTACGGGACTTCGGAAAAATGTGGATTCTATAGCCAAAAATGTAAAAAATCCCATTTTTGGGAATTTTCATTAGCTTTTTTGGGAATTCAGTAAAACCCTACCCCTGATTAAAATTTGGTTAACGCGCTTTTATTTATATTAATAAGATCCACATTTCCTGCAAATTTCATTGAGATATATTTATAAACAAATATGTTATTTCAATTAAAAAATTTGTATTTTCTCCAAAAACCCCAAATTGGGCCTTTTGTTTGGTTTATTTCTAAATAACGAAATAAATTTTTAGAATATGTATTAATTAATTAATTAAGCTTATCCTTTAGGATATATAATTTCCGTTCTTTTGCAAAAAGATTCAAGTCAATATCATGCCTCCTTTCAGAAATATGCGCCTTTAAACTTTTATATAAAATTAAAAGAGTTACATAGGCGAATATAATTCGCCCCAAATCTAGATGGTTGTAATCCATCTCCCGAGCAGTAAAACTCTGCTTCTAATCCCGGAAATTTATGTTATTATTCTGTTTACAAAGTTATTATGGTGTGGACCTATTTCCTTGAAATTAAGTCCTCACACTTCCTCCTTTCTTTCAGGAAGTCCGCGAACCACCACCTGCCATTCACCGCCCGCCGGAAGCATAATCTTCGCCCCTTCTCCACAGCAGTGAGGATTTCCGGCTGTAACGCCTCAGGTAGGGTTGCCGTCACTTCGCCTACCGGTGGAGTCTCTTCCCCTGCTTCCTCTGCTGGTATTGCCTCATCTGCGATCCCATCGTTATTGGCGTCTTGGAGGACTTTGTGTAACGCGTCCTCGATGCTCCCCGGGCTTATTCCCCCTAGGGAGATGACATCGTCATCGTCTCCGCTTAGGCGCAGCTCATCGACATCGGTCGGCTAAAGTGGGTCTGGTACCTCTGGTCCCAAATTTTCACCTATTGGGCTTGCACGTCCGTCCAGGATGGCCAGCTTTCTGGGAGACACGGGCAGTTCCACCAGTGGGTCTGGGTCCTCCGCCTCGCTATCGGTCTCCTTTACCGTCCATGTAATACCAATCTGGGCGATATCTACGGCGTCGTATTATGCAGTGGTCTAAACGCGCCTCCTCCCAGACCCTCGGCTCCCAATCTGGCACTGAATGCTCCGTCGCCTGTGAGTTCGGTAGTTCCTCACCTGGACTAAACCAGCCATCCTGCTCCTTCGTATATTGGGAACTATGCTCCGGTTAGTCAGGGTCGTACCATCCATCCTTGGCTTCCTTCAAGAGACTTTCGCCGGATCGGTGGCTTTGCTGTGACGATGGTAGCTGCGCGGTGCTGCGATCATCCTCGCTATCCGATATTTCTATCGTCTCCCCAATGAGAAGTGGCACAAAATTGTCCTAGTTCATCTGAAATTTTTTTTCAAAATTTTATTACCTTTTTTTTCATATCTGCAACTCTCCTGGACGTCCCACATTCTCTATGCTACCGCAATTATAGTTAGTTCCATTTTTTTTTTTTTTTTAAATGAATAAGTGCAAAGTGACTAGTAAAACATCGTGGGATTATACCCTCCGAAAAGATGAATTGGCGCAGTATTTAGAAGAGTTCAACCTAGATGTCAATGGTACAGTAGAAGAGATGAGAAGAAGATTTGCAACATTTATATCTTCTGAACACAAGGAGAAACTTCTAACCAAGCTGGAGGAGCTGGAAAGCAAAGATGGACGTTGTCCCACACCCAAAACGCCAGGTATACAGGTACAACTAGAAGTACCAAGTGTTTCAAACGTTTCGTCTAGAACGGGGCAGCAGGAAGTCACAGGCCACCTGTTGTACCCAACCCTGCAACAAGAAAATGTGGCGCAAAGCTAATCACAACTACCGTATTGGACGGTCATTGATATAGTCAGGAAGTGGCCATTCCGCTAGACGGCGGAAAGGATCCTATTTCATTTATAGAACGTGAAGAGGAGTTAGCTGAAGTCTATGGTCTCGACAAAAATATGATACCACGGACGATGCCAAAACTATTAAAGGAAGCGGCTTTATTGTGGTACAGAAACAACAACCGGCAGTGGCAAACTTGGAAGGGTTTCCGTGATGATTTCTTAAAAGTTTTTCTTCCTCCTCGCTATTTTGAAGGTCTTGACGACGAAATTCGCAGACGGCAGCAAAAGCCACGAGAGAGCTTTAAGGAATTCGTCATCGTGTTTCAAAACATGTCCGTGTCGCCTTGCCAGTTCTACACCTCCTATTTACTACCTCCTATTGAATATTAAATCTTGGATGTAATCCGAGATTTTTTTCTTTAGTCCCTATATTTTCCGAGTGAAAACTTCCAAGAAAATATTCTACCACTTATCCCTGAGCAATGCTTATCTCCTACCACTTCAACCAGGTTGTAAACCTTGTTGAAGTTTTAAATCTTACTGATTGTAAATCAGTGTACCCTACGTTGAAGTGATGTAATCAATTCAACCAACTTTATTTATTTTTTCCCCTAATACTGCGACATTTTAACTTTCTGCTGGTTTATATACGTTTCTTAAAACTAATATTATTGCAGTTCTTATACTGCTGTGAATTTCTCCTTGCCGCTTTTCCTCTCTGCTCTTATGTTTTCGCTTCTACCTCCGTGATTCGTCAGTTCTGCTACTGTGACGATGTAGGCATTGACGTCTTCCTCGACTTTTCTCCCTGGCCATTTAAGGTCAAACCCTCCACCTGCCCCTGTCCTGAATGCTTTGCCTCCTGTGTACCCCATCGACTCCCGGAACACCTGAATTAGGCGAATGTAATTCGTCCCCAAATCTAGATGGATGTAATCCATCTCCCGACCAGTAAAACTCTACTTCTAATCCCGGAAATTTATTTTATTATTCTATTTACAAAGTTATTATGGTGTGGATCAAATTCCCTAGAATTAAGTCCTCGCAATATGCAACAGAAATATCTAAACTACTTGTTTCTATATCCATGGAAAGAAATGACACCAACAGTACATAAAGTATTATGCCATGGCGAAATTATAATTGAACGAAATATTCTTCCACTTGGAGAGCTTACAATAGAGGCTCAAGAAGCAAGAAACAGAGATTTTAAGAACGTTCAATTATTCAGCTCCAGCAAATACTCCAGAACGTCACAAAACGAGGATATTTTTAATAGCCTATTGTTATCATCAGACCCTGTACTATCATCAATGAGAAAACGTTGGATTTATTATGAGCCTTTATCAACTCAAAATACTGAAGACTTGAAAGACCTTTATTATCTCATAGATATGTATACAGATACAACAGATTATTTTATAGAAAATAAGTAGTATAAGTTTAAAATATTAGAAAAATTGTCTACATAAATTTAATGTAAATAAGTAATAAAAAATCGTATTAGAAATAGAATATTTATTAAGGAAGATGACAAATACCAAAAATAATAATATTGATTATGTTAAAATAGACATTTTTTGTTGGTTTTGTTATTTTAAATTAATTATTAGAAATATATGAATGCTTATTCTTCAAAAGTGCTGCGGGACACAGATTTACTTTCCAGCATCAATGAAGGGAATATCTGTAATAAAAAAATTCCTAACAAACTTACGAAATATTAAATTATATAAAATATAATTTAATTTAATAAAATTTTCTTTTTATTTTCAATTTTTTGAATAGCTGTCAGTTTTTATAAAACAAATATTAAAAGAGTTTATTCAGTCAATTATATACATAATTAAACTTTAATATAAAATGAATGTATTATTTTCCAGACAAAATGTTAAAAGTTTAAGGAATTGTCTTATTGGGATTTTCCAGCCTGAAAATAGCAGCGAAACGTCGGATAAAACAGTGAAATAATAGTTTCTTATTTGCATTTACGAATAACATTGAAAGCATAAATATAGATTTTTCTATTACACAGGAAGATATTTATTTTAAATTTTAAAAGTAATTATTAAAAATTTTCAAGTAAAATTTTATTTCTTTAGAGTTACTTCTCCCGTTTTAAGAATATTATTTTATACTTTGTTAGAGCGTTTAATGTAATTTTTCTTCTTTTCGAGAATATCTCTCGCATAAAGTTAAAGTTTTTGCAAATGCAGTGCTTGATTACTCATACGATGTTATTACTTGTTACTTGTTTGCCAAAGTAGTTTCTAATTCTTAAAAAACAAATTTTGAATTTTTTTAATGTTTAAAAATTTGCTGTTAATAAAATTAAAGGGAAAAAATTAACGAAAGAATGACAGAATTAGGGAGACATATATACCTACCCAAAAACAATTTTTTGAGAATAACTTAAAATTTTGGGAATGTATTATAATAAATTATTATTAGTATTATAATAAATTAATAAAAATAAATTATTAAAACTAATTTATTATATCCTCATGAAGGCCTATTACGGGCGCTATGTCATTTCTCGAGTGATTTTTCACTGTTGCAGTGTGTTTTTATTCATTTAGAAAACCCCCATTACCTTTAGCGAGTCCAAAAATAAACAAACTTAAATTTAGTATTTTGGGCCAAAAAAGCGTTATGTCTACTATAGATCATTCTGAATTTTGAGAATATAAAGCCATGCTTTCAAATCAAAGTACGAAAATTGGATTTACTTTTAAATTTTCTTTTGGGACATGGTAGTTTCTATGATCGCAAAGAATTGCAATTTATTTAAAGGATTTATCTTATATTATTTTAAGTTAAATAAAAAGAACAACAACAGACACAAGTTTCTTAGATTTTGCATTCGGAGACTGGCGTCGCCGAAGATGACTAATATTTAGGTGTATGGTAACTACTGCACACAGTGAGGCCAATCGCAAAAATGTTGGTAATAAATCTGTATCTCCTAAACTCGGATCGAATTGAAATAGGAAAGTTGTAGAAGAGGACCTAAGCTTTCAGAAAAATCATCTGTATATTACCAAATAAGCTAAAGGGTGTCAAAGTTGACAACCTCGAGTATATAAAAGTTTAAAAAAATCTTAACTTCTACAAATCAATTCCGTTTTCAAAGGTTTTTATATTTGTATAAAGTGCTTGGCGAGATAGAAAAACATGCTTACCCACCTAAGTTATCTCCTACAGTTAGAAAGATATTTACGTTTGAATTTTTAATTTTATGTACATGAGGGAAAAATTTTTTAAAAATACTTTTTAATTCCTAATACATTTTGAAATAATATGCTGAATTTTTTTTTTTATATCTCAATTCATTTAGCCGTGGAAATTTTTTAACAAAAATATAGTGCAAAATTTGTTTCTTTGTATAAATGGTTAATAAGGAAATTTTAAATTAATTTAGATTTGCACCCTACATTGGTCGAAAATGTTGAAGTTTAGAAAAAAAATCATATTTGTCGATTAATAAAAAAAAAATGTCCTACGATTGTCCCAAAATTGCTTCCCGCCCGCCGAAAACGAATGCTGGAGTGCAGATTTTATGAAAATAGTAAACTTTTCAAAAGACTTTTTCTTTAAATTACACAAGAAACACATTGTATAAAATAAATATCAATCTTTCATTCCTCCAAAAATCATATAAAAAGCTTTAGCTTAGGTCCTCTACAAAATTCGATCCGACCAGTAGTTTATGAGATACATATTTTCATATAACTATGCAATTTGATAGAAACTTATTCCTACAAATTGTAAGTGCTTTTAATGTAATGGATCTCTAAATATGCTCTTGATTCTAAGAGACAACTACTAACATTTTCCGGTATATACTTGCACCGTACAAATGATCGGAAATATATATGTGTATTTCAATGAAAAATCTGCTAACGTACTCTTATAGTTTATAGGAGCTATCATTGAAATTGTTGATAAAAGTATAATACCAACTTAAATTATGTTTCTTTTCATGTTTCTTAAATAGATATCGCAAAACCCGAGTAACGCTGGGTAGAAAAAGCTGGTGATTAAATAATTTTTTGAAAATTTTTAAAATATAGTTTTTTGAGATATAAAGGATTAATTGTCCTACTTTGAACCTTTAAAATAAACTTCATACATTTTGTTTAAAATTAATTATCTTGTTTGTTCAAACTTAGTTGAGCATGCTGTTTAATTTAGTACTATTTTCTTAATTTATGTTATTATTTTCTGTGTTCTCATAAATATCATTTTGTGTATATTGTGTCAGGTATATTTTGCAATCAACCCTTATTTGTGGGTGATTTTTTTTTTAATTTTGTTAAAAAAATTCAATACTTTTTGGCATTTCCTGAAAGACTATACCTTTAAAAACGTGTAAGAGTAATTTTGAACGTTCACTCTACATCCAGCAGTGGTTAAAATGGTCAATCTTGTATGAAAAGTTCAACCTTTTGAATTTGTAAAAAAAAAATTATTATTGATTTAACGCGTTTTTAAATGTTTTACAAGAAATTGTGACAGTCTACCGGTAAATTTTTTCACACCAAACAATTAAAAAAAAACATATTTTCAATAACAAAAATTCTGACCTTTAAAAATATATAGTAAAATTTTATATATATATATATATATATATATATATATATATATATATATATATATATATATATATATATATATATATATATATATATATATATATTTCTGATCTTTACATTTATCAATTCTTCATTAACTACTTTACAACATGTACAAAAATAGTACTAATACCTATAAGCATTTAGAAGATATTCAAAACTTTTGAGTTTGTAAAAAAATTATTGTTTATGTCTTGCAAATAATAGCAGCCATTTTTTTCGGACTGAAACGTCAAATAAAAGAAAAAAAGGACGTGCAAATTGTAAACAGCGATTATTGAAATTGAGAAATAATATTAATAAATTTTAAGAAATTTGTTTTTAATGTTTTTATAAATTGAAATTAAATATTTCTATACAACACTTTTTTCTTTATTAAAAATACAAATTTCACCACCGAAAAAATTCAGTCTTACACTAAAAAATTAAACAAAAAATAATCAGCTGTGGTTATAATGATACCTTGCACTGGTTACACTATGACTTTTGGTAACGGATAAAATAATTATTCAAATAACAATTTTTGTTTATTTGTTTTGATTGAATGTACATAACTAAAACATTTGTTATATTTTTGATATTTTTTTAGCTTTTATTTGTATTTTTTAGTTCTCTAAATATTTGTATATTATAAAAAAATTGTACCTATAATGAATGAAAATAACGATCAAAAGTGGAAGGAATATATAGAAGACTGGAAAAGAAGGATAAAGGGAGTATTCTTTGCAAAACATAAATAAAAAATGGAAATTAATCATGTCACTTAAAGTAGGTTTAATGTAGGTTCATCCCTACTTTAAAATATTTAAATTACCTTTGTTATATTTAAGTTAATAATCGGTTTTGCATAGAACTTTAAGGAATTTTGCATGCGTGCTACAAGCATGCATGATTAGATTAGTGACGCAGACACTTAAGTGAGAGTATGAAAAATTTTATTGAAATAGATATTTACCTAAATACGTATCAAATAAACATGTATATGTGTTGTATATAGTATAGACAGCTAACACTTTAAAGCATGTATCGAATCTACTAACTGAGGCTAGAGTCTCTTAAGATTATTGTACCTAGTAGTTAAGAACTATTTTGAGAAAATAAAATTCAGTTTGTTATAAAACAGCTCATCAATATTTCTAAAACTAGAATTTAACCACGTGTCGTTCAGGAGTTATAAACAATTAAGTATGTACATCTTTGTGAAGTTGTTAGCGTTTTTTAATTTTTAAAACTACATATTTCTGAACCGTAGCAGATTCTAAGTCAAAAAGATTATGATTTGAGGAATACTCCCAATAAACAATACCTGCAGCGAATTTCATAGAAATCGAATATTTCAATCCGAAAATGGCATTTTCTGCTCATTTTGATATTGAATTACTCTAACGGTTTAGCTTCCCTTAGACCATTTCAGATTTTTTTTTTTTTTTTTTGCTTTTTACGTTTATTTTTAAATATTTTTTGAAGTTTAGACTTCCACAAACTTTGTTTTAATTCTTTAAGTCGTTAGTCCTTTTCGTAAGATCGCGCCTGAAAAGTGAAACTGTAACTACAAACTACACTTCTAACTAGTGAACAGAAAGAGCCGTTTAGGTAAACAATTAACAATTTCCAAAGGATTTGATGTATTCCAATACATTTAAAGCTGGAAGAAATGTAATTTGACTGATTAAGAACTTTTGTTTATAGTTAATATAAAATTTGAATAAACTGGATCATGAGCTTCTTTACCCAGATATAAGTGATTGACAATATATATATATATATATATATATATATATATATATATATATATATATATATATATATATATATATATATAATATATATATAAGTTATTATATAATAATAATAATAACTTCGTTTCTATTACATTTTTTACCACTGTTTGATTTCATTAAATCCGAATATGATAAAATCGGGTGTTTGGTCATAATATGTAAATTTAGATGAACAAATGTAAGTATGATACAAGTTTATTATTGTTCATTGCACAAACAATGTTTGAACACATAAATCATTCACAATAATAACTGCATTAGTCATAATTTTATATTAAATAATTAATATAAGTAAAGTTTTCCATTCCTGGTAATAACGTTTTCTACTCGCTACAAATAGCAAATGTTAATTTTGATCCAAACTTCGTTTTTATTAAAAACCGAATTTTGTTAAATTTTAATTCTAATAAGAATTAACACTAGCTATTCAACATTTAACAACAATAATAATAACAATAAGTAGTGATTTTTATACTTACCTTATATTCATCCTTTGCTTTAAAACTGAAACTTATTGAAAACAAAGAGCAAAAAATTAAAAACTTATATTGACTTACCTTTAAATTGAAATTTTCATAAAATTTAAGTATCCTAATATTAAAATCCCCAAATTGAAGAAATTGATCCTATTCATTTATTTTACCCAATGATTAAAACTACATCTCAATTATAGATTGGCTCAATAATCTAATTCATCCCCTACTCCGCAGACAAAATATAACGAGATTTTGCAATAATAGCAGCACATTAGTACATGGTCCGTATCATAGTGTAATAAGGAGTGACCACGTAAGCCCAGGTGATTTAAAATTTTTTCATGTACTTACCTCGCGAAACTGTCAAATTGTTTTTGTATTCGTATGTACTATTTTTGCCGCGTTTATTTGCACCAGTGTGATAATCACACAATTATTAATTTATTTAATGGTCTTTTTACAGAACCAAGAAATTAGAGAGGTTCAAAACTTTCTTGATCTTGGCATTCTACTTGCTTGTAAACTAAATTTCTCTGATGATATTTTGCTAACAGTAAATAAATTAAAGTAAATGACTAGGTTATCCTTATATTTCTAAACAACTATATGTATCCCTAATACGACCAATTTTAGAATATGAGTCAATTATATGGGATCCTTCTTACGAGTACATTATTTATAAAAATTCCGTTGAATCAAAACAAAAACAATTTTTATTATTTTGCTTACGTGACCTTGGATGGAATTCTTAAGTTCTACCAACTCAAAAATATCACCGTTTAATGCTGAGTATATCGTTTATATTGGGCTTAATACACTTTTGTCAAAACACATTTTGCTAAGGCACATCGCATGGACAGCACGAAATTAAATGTAATTAGGTGCTGTTTGTAATGATTAACGGAAATGTTGAGGCGCATAAAAGAATTACGAAAGATAAAAATGTATGGACCAAAAAAAATGTATACAATATTAAATAGCTTTTCTTTGTAATAAATTCGAATAAAATATATTTTCGTATAATATATGGAGAAATAACTTATATTCGAAACCCAATTTTCAAAAAAAAAAAATAAAAAATCGCAAATTTTAGTATAAAGATTTTTCTTTAATTTTATTAAGAAACCCTAAAATATGCTGCACTAATACTATCAAACATTGAAAATATCATAAATTTTATTTGAATAATTCAGTAGGTTTTAATATTTCGCGTAATTTTTACCAGAGTTACACATAAACTTCTATTTTGAAAATATTTTTATATGTTCAACTTAAAACCGCTCAGTTTATATTTATACAAATGGATTTTAATGTGCCATCAAAATTTTTTTTTAGATCAAGATCACAAATTTTTAATAATGATACTTATTTTATATGCTTTTATTAATAAAAAATTAAATTTTAAATTGAAACGAAATTATAAAAACAAAAAATTAAATTAATTTCATATTGTCGGCCTATTATGAAAATCAAGTAGTAACTATTAAGTCTGATAAATACGTGATACGCATAAAAATTATGAATACGTAATTTTATATGACTTTCAAACAAAAAAAGTTGTCTCTTGAAAAGTTATAAAAAACTTTTTGTGAGCCCATCGACGATGTACGAAATTTAATTTTTAATGAATTCATCAAAAATATCTTGATACTTAGAACTGCTATTTAAGTATTCATAATACCTTGATTATGAAATTAAAGTTTTTATAAAAATTGCAAATTTTTTTTGGCCTTTTGTAAAGTATTTATACGCCATTTCATAATAAAAGCTTACATAATTGAATCTAATATAATATTATATTGGTTCCCATAAATCATTGAAAAATTTATGAAGATTTTTATCTAAATTGTTAATATTTATGCACCACCTTTTAAAGAAAAATATATAAAAAATCTTGAAAAAATCGTCAACGAGCAATTTTTAGAACCAAAAATCTTCAAAATGACGATAAATAGTCAAATCTGAAAACAGTGAACAACATTTTCATTGCTTTCCCTAATTAAAGCTAGTGCTTTAATGAGGTAGTGCTTTTTGCAACTAAATACACGTATTTCAAACCTTTTCAGATTATATGCAAATTATTTATCCAAAATTATTTGATTAAACACACAACTACCATAAATTAATTTAACATCAATTATCATATTAATTTATAGGAAAATCATATTTTTTATTTTGTTTTTATCAATTTAGAACAATTTTCAGAAAGAATTCCGGAATATGTGGATCTAAAGGTAGTTTTTGTAGCGTTTTTATTTAAGCTAATGGAAAAATGCTATTCATTTTAGACACAAATATTAAAAAAAAATAATACAAGGTAAATATGTAGATAATAAATGAAATATGCTAATTATAGTTAGCATCGATTAATTGCAAAAGTTAATATGCACATTAATGAGAATCACATTAAAAAAATATTTTTAAATTTGTTTATAAGCAATTTAGGTTTGTACATAAGAACAACCCTGTTTCCTTTGCATGCCACTTTAAGCTTTAAGTATTGTTATGGTTAATTAATAAAAAATATTATAATATATTGAATGTTTTGTTAAGAAAGCAGTATTTTAACAGAAAAATATAAATTGTTCACCTCATTTTGTCAATAAAAAAAAAACAAATTTTCAACTAAATCTGCCCATCGCATCATCTGCTGTTTGCCCCCTTTTGATCTTACATTTATTTTGTAAGATAAAACAAAAATTCGATCAAAATAGAAAATATTTTACATCTTGTGTTCACACTAGTCGCATTTTTAGTTAAGTTCAAATAGTTTTGTTTGTCGAAAATCAGCTGTTATGTTGTTAGTATTGTAATAATATTAGGTGTTCACATTAGGCAAAGCAAATTTTTGAAAAATCGTCAAATATTAGCATAGTGTGAACTTAGCTTAAGAGTTGCCATTTGTTTTTTTTTTAAATTTCCAAAAGTATAAAACCGAATATAATTTCCTTAAAAGCCTTAAGCTAGAATTAGTTTGAAAGTATCGTTTGAATTTTTCCTAGAAAATAGAATTTTTTACGTTTTTATGCGACAATCAAAAATAAAACATTAAAAAAGCAAATACAAAATTGAAAAATCTTAAAAATGAACTAAACACAGATTTACAAAATAAAAGGGACAAAATTTTCAAGTGCGGTCATAAGAGGTGAGTGGATTTACGTTTTGAATAACTATGATATGTTTACAGGGAACTTTACGTTATAACTATGGTACCTTATATAAATACTGTTAAGGCCTTTAATAGTTTTAATTTTAAACTTTTTTATTATATTTATCTGATTTAAATATTTATAATTTGTTCTGCTTTTAAAGGAAGACTACGCATATTTTTGTTTTTATTATTTAAAAAAAATTATCATTCTATTCTTAGGAAAAATTCTTGCACTCAAACTTAACTCTATTGTTAGGTAGATACTGTTATGAATCTAGTGCTATTTTCTTATAGCCCCTAACCCTATTAAGAGAATATAGAAGATAATTTATAATTGTGAAAATCTCAACTTAGATTTATTCAATTTTTTATTTTGTTTATAACATCGTGCGACAGAATTTTTCACACATGAACAAAACCACATACATACACTGCCTGCCACTTGAATAAGGAATCACATTTTTTTAACTTTAATTAAGTATGTCTCCTAAACTAAAGTTCAGAAAAAAATAATTTTTCGCAACGAAATTTCAAAGTGTTGGCTTTAGTTTCCTGAAGAAATAAAAAATTTACATATTTTGTTATACTAAAATTATGCATTTATTTAAAGACATGTATTTCTGTGGTACTATTTCGTGTGCCACTTGAATAAGGAATTCTTTTAATATTAATCAGGAAGGCTATGATTTGAATTTCTTTCAATATAAACGGCTAGAGAATTTTTAATTTGATAGTTTTTAAATAGTTTTCATTAAAAATAGGACGTGGTAAGGCTCTTAATAACTCTGAAAAAGAAAAAATTCTGATTTTGAAATCTCAGGGACAGAATCCGGTCGAAATAGCTAAAAACATTAATAGAGGAAAGACAGTTGTGTACAATTATTTAAATAACGTGGAAAGATATGGAAAAAATGTAAGGGCGGAAGAAAATGGCAACAACTCCAAAAGAAAGACGAAAAATTCTTAGAATTGCATCAAATTCTGCCATGTCGGTATCAAAAATACGTGAAAAAAGTGGAGTCAGTGCCAGTCTAAGAACAGTGCACCGTATTTTAAAGTTGTGCTCATACATAGTCCGACGAAAACTGCAAAAAAACACCACTTAATAAAAAACGCAAATCACAACGTCTACAGTTTGCCAAAAATACAATGACATGGTCCGACAAATGATTTAAAGTTGTATTTTCCGATGAAAAAAAGTTTAATATTGATGGTCCCGACGGGTATAACTATTACTTCCATGACCTAAATAAGGAGGAATTATTTTTGAGCCGCAGACACAGCCGAGAGGGCGGAATAATGGTATTGGGTGCTATTTCGTATTATGGTACCATAGAATTGGTTTGTGTGTCCAACAAAATGAATGCAACAACTTACAAAAACATTCTGGAGGAAGCATTTCCAAAATTTAATGATTTCTTTGGACCCATACCTTGGACATACCAATACGACAACGCTCCGATTCATACCACCAGAGCAGTAAAACAATGGATTAATCAGCAAGGTGTTCAACTTTTGGATTGTCCCCCATATTCACCAGACCTGAATCCAATGGAAAATGTCTGAGGTTGGCTTGCAAGAAAAGTTTATGAAGGAGGAAAATAATTTGAGACGATAGAATCCTTAAAGGATGCAATAAGGGAAGCATGGTGTTCAATTTCGCTAAATTACTTAGAGTCATTATACAAGTCGATGCCAAATCGCATTTTTGAGGTTATTTCTAAAAATGGTGGCAGTACTCATTACTAACTGAATGCTAGAAGATAATAACTTTCATTTTTATAATCTAAAATTTAAAAATAAATTACAGTTTGCTTAGTTTTAAAATGTTCCTTATTCAAGTGACACACGAAAAAGTACAACAGAAATACATGTCTTTAAATAAATGTATAATTTTAGTATAACAAAATATGTATATTTTTATTTCTTCAGGAAACACTTTGAAATTTGGTTGCGCAAAAAAAATATTTTTTTCTGAATTTTAGTTTAGGAGATATACTTAATTAAAGTTAAAAGGATGTGATTCCTTATTCGAATGGCAGGCAGTGTAGAGAAATTTTATGATAGGACTTTGAAGTTTCACAATTAATAATTTTTTATGAATTATTTTAAAATCTTTTAGTTGCTCAATAATGATTGTTAGAATATGATTTAGAAATTCTAGCAGCATTTTTGGTTTTAACACTTTATAATGTCAAAAATGTCCTTCAAATATTTTATTCTCAAATATCCTTGAGGTTTTCTAACAAATTATTCTGAAATTATATTCATTTTAAAAACATGCATATATGATGTAATTTTAAATATTATTTAATGATAATTGGCACAGTAGTTTTTTTAGACTTAAAAATGCTTATAGAAAATGGTTGAAATCGGTCCATTATTTTACCTGCCACCCTTACAGATGTTTTCCGGAAATAGGCTTAAGTGATCAGAATTGTGAAAATACTTATATGAAATTCGATGTAGATAGGATTTTATCGGCATTACACATACTATCCAATTTCAAGAGGGGCCATATAAGGCCCGTTCCCGAAGATTATAAAAACGTATATAAATACAATAAAAATGTTAGTATCAAAATAAAATTTGGCATGATTATTTTGTATTTGCGTATAAATCATGCTATTAAATCTCTCAAAGATCGTCCTTTAATTGACCATATCTCCCAAACAACACCAATTCCAGAATGTCACTTAAACACTCATAAATTTAATACAAATAATTTAGTTTGTGATTTTATTAGCAACAATTAAAATGTATGTAATTATAAATCGCACTACTAAATTTCAAGAGGATCGGTCCATAATTAAAAAGTTCCCGTATAAGATCCGATTTTGAATTAAATTTGGCATATATATGAAGTTTAACAAGGATCAATTCAAATATGCTCATAGTTTCTATATAAGGACCCCACCCGAAAATCAGTTTAAAGCGCGTACATAATGATGCACAGTGGGGTTAAACGAAAATTTTTTGGTAAAAAATCTGAATCTCCTAAACTACTGGTCGGATCAAATTGAAATGTATGGAAGAGTTGTAGAGGAGGACCTAAGCTTTCAGAAAAATCATCTTGTAGTCACCCTGTGATAACACGAGATAAGCTACAGGGTGTCAAAGTTTACTACCTCGAGTATGTAAAAGTTAAAAAAAAATCGTAACTTGTACAAATGAAGTCCGATTTTAAAGATTTTTATATTTCTGGAAAGTGCTTGGCAAGATAAAGAAAAAATTAGCTTACTCATCTAAGTTATCTTTTACAGTTAAAAAGATATTTACACTTGAATTTTGAATTTTTGATTTTTTGGCTCGACTTTCTTTCGTTTTTCGAGAATAAGTCCGGAGATATATGAGGTAAAAATTTTTTAAAAATATTCTGTAATTTGCTAAATATTTCAAAATAATATGCTGAAAGAATTTTTAGATTATCTCAATTCGTCTAGACGTGAAAAATATTCAAAGTCAGCACTCTGAAATTGGCATGAAAAATGGCTATTTTTTTACAAAAATATAGTACAATTCATTCACTTTTTTCTCAAAGTTCCGTTAATAAAAAAATGTTTTCCTTATTAATTTCAAAAGATAAGGCTTCATAAATGGTTAATAAAGAAATTTTGAATTGATTTAAGTTTGCACCCTACATCCAGCATTGGCTGAAAATTGTCAATTTTAAAAAATAGTTTCATTTTTATCGATTAATAAAAAAAATGTCACGCGAGCTTTTTTAAATTTGGTACCCATATTTTTTATAGAAATAAATTTATAATGATTTAACACTAAACTGCTTCCCGCCCGGCCAAAAACGAATGCAGGAGTGGAGATTTTATGTTAAAAGTCAGTTTTTTTAACGACTATTTTTAAAAGCATATTAAAAGCATATTAACATAATATTTTTAATATTATTTCTTATGTAGTGTATAAAACACAAATCAAGCTTTCATTCCTAAAAAAATCAATAAAATAGCTCCAATAACCTATTTTTGGTAATTTTTCAAAAATAATTTTTTTTTCCAAAAATAGCTGAAAATCTAAAAAAATTTAATTTTTTTAATACAACTCCACTAATTTTGCAAATACTTTAAAAATGTTAAAAGAATATAAAAATAGACTTATTTACCAATTCAACGATATATAAAATGTTGATATAGGTCATTTAATAATAGTAATATAATGGCCTCAAAACTACCAAGTCACGTCAAAAGTTGCAAAATTCACTATTTTGTTCCGTATTTCCATATGTGTGTATACGTAACATTTTAGTTTTCTAATGTATTATGTAGGTATATATTTGTTATTATAAAGTAGTAAATTCTTTATTTGAGTAATGTTTATTTAATTTGTTCTACAGATTTACATACTTATTATACATAAATCCCGTATATTTATTTTATTAAGAATATATTATCGAAGATATTATTAGATATTTTCTTGAAAATAATCAGAAACATCAAACGTTAGCAAATTTTTAACTTCCTTAGCTTCGGAATCCTCTTTTTCTATTTCAAGAGTGATTTTTGGTAGCCATCGTGTTCTTATAGAATATATAACTGTATCTGATGATATTAATAAATATTCCATTAAGTCCATATTTTGCGCTATTTTCGAACATTTTCGGGTATTGAAGAGTCGGAAATGTTTAACATCTTTATTTCGGGCTTCATGTGCTTCCTCTGTTAGCTCTCCCAATGGCAAAATACTATTTTCTATTATTTCTTTACCATGAGCTAATACTTTGTGAATTGTTGGAGTCATTGATTTCCAAGGGTATGTAATGTTAAGTAGTTCTTTAGTTTCGTAAGCAAAAATTTTAAATTTGTCCGCATTAATTTGTTTTTTGCTATTAATGGCTGCCAATATAATCTTAAAACACTTCAAAATATTTAAGTCAATGCCTGTGATTGAAGATGTGAGTTCCGGATTTTCAAAGAAACGTCTTGCTGTATTTCCATCATTTGAGCTTCCATAGCCATGTAGAGGTTTATCAATTATTAATCCGAGTTGTTCTTTGAATTCTAATTGAATTATTTTCTTCTCCTCTTTTCGTAATTCGTGAAGTTCCAAATTGTTTTTTACTGTAGCATTTTCCTGCCCGGGAATATTTCTGTACTTCATATCATATGCAAGATGTAAGCAGAACTCCAAAAATCTTATCCTTGCGTGGAGTGGAGATATTCAAAATTTTAAAGAATTTTTATTAACAAGGACTTCAGAATTATCCTGAAATTGTGAACTTATTTTTCCACATATATTACATTTCCATGTAGATGTTGTATCTGTTATAGCGTTTGCAACTTTTCCATCAATCATCGTTAATTGTTGTTGAAATGTAACTTTAATAGTTCTGTTTGATACTTTTACATATATTGGGGGCAATGCTTTAATTTCTTCTTCCAATTGGTTGGCAATGCTGTTTATTGTAACCGTGGTTTCTTTTGTGTAATCAAAAAGGATTGGACGGCACAAAAATTTGGAACCTGGAGTTAAATTTATCCATATATCATCAAAAAGCGAGTCATTTCTTGTCGATGAGGAAGGCTTATTATTTTTGCATTCGAAGTGGTACCAGAGACGCTTTAAACAGCGAGGAATAATTATTTCCAGAATTACTTCCATCCAGTTGTTTGTATTCCGAAAATCCTGATGTTCCATCGCAGCCCCATTTGAATATTAAAATAAGTTCAGAGGCTTTGCATTTTTCAATGTTATCATTGCTGAAGGTAGATATAATTCTAGAGGCAGTATTTTCAAGTAATTGCAATATATTAACTTTAGCACTTTTAACAGAAGCATTAACCGGGTGCTCCATAGGCTGTAAAATATTACTTTTCGCTTCTCTCACTGATTTGCTACTGGGAAAGATATCATATCCTTTTTCGCTAACAGATTTCCTCAAAATCTCGTATTGGTTTCTTGATAATCCTGAATTTAATATTAGAGCTAAAGCATCTTCAGAGGTAAAGGACGATGTTGATTTCGGTGCCACTATACTTTGGATTATCCGATGTAATCGATTGGGAGAAGCTGTTGGTAACACATCTATAACTTTTTCTACTTCCTTTGGTTGCGTACGTGTTACTAAAGCTTTAAATGTATCTTTTATTTCGGCATTCGTATGTGAATTTAGAATAGATTCCTGTTTGGTCCTCTTTGTTCTTAGCTGAACTTCATCGTAACTTTTTTTTGGTCTACCCTTTTTCTGCTGAATGAAAATTGGTATTTCTCCTTCCAACCACTCTTCATTTTTCTTCTTGAACTTTGGTATTGACCAATCTGAAGCTTGCATCCTTTTTTCGTATGATTTATAAAAATTTTCGAGCTTTAAACTGTCTTCTGCAGTAAGAGTTAAACCAAAAGATACTACTGTATCAATGAGTTTTCTTATTTTTTCTGGACGATTTATAATATCAGATAGATTATCCCAGATTACTTTGCAAATAGAAAAGTGTTTTAATGTAATCTCCATAATGGCAAATTCACTAATAAATCTGCATATTTATAAGGATACTTATATATAGAAAAAGAATATTTATATCAGGTAAATGGTGACAGGCAAAAATGAATTAAAAAATTTAAATTTTTGCTCAAAACCCCCAATTTCATTCAGTTTATTTTTATGACCTGTAGTGTTAAACAGGTACGTCAAAAAATGTACTTATGCGATTGTAAAAAAATCATTTTTGTTATAATACATTAATTAAGTAGCTAGGTAAATTATTTAAAAACTTAAAAAAATGTAAAAAAAACGAAGGAAAATATACTTATTTATGTACTTAGGTAATTTTAAAAACCTTTTCAGTAGAAAAAAATTATGAACACTTTAAATAAATTCATTAATAAATATTATTATCTCGTAACATAAATAAGCAATGCAGTTGAGTGGAAATACAGAACAAAATAGTGAATTTTGCAACTTTTGACGTGACTTGGTAGTTTTGAGGCCATTATATTACTATTATTAAATGACCTATATCAAAATTTTATATATCGTTGAATTGGTAAATAAGTCTTTTTATATTCTTTTAACATTTTTAAAGTATTTGCAAAATTAGTGGAGTTGTATTAAAAAAATTAAATTTTTTTGGATTTTCAGCTATTTAAAAAAAAAAAATTATTTTTGAAAAATTACCAAAAATAGGTTATTGGAGCTATTTTATTGATTTTTTTTAGGAATGAAAGCTTGATTTGTGTTTTATACATTACATAAGAAATAATATTAAAAATATTATGCTAATATGCTTTTAATATGCTTTTAAAAATAGTCGTTAAAAAAACTGACTTTTAACATAAAATCTCCACTCCTGCACTCGTTTTTGGCCGGGCGGGAAGCATTTTAGTGTTAAATCATTCTAAATTTATTTCTATAAAAAATATGGGTACCAAATTTAAAAAAGCTCTCGTGACATTTTTTTTATTAATCGATAAAAATGAAACTATTTTTTAAAATTGACAAGTTTCGGCCAATGCTGGATGTAGAGTGCAAACTTAAATCAATTCAAAATTTCTTTATTAACCATTTATGAAGCCTTATCTTTTGAAATTATTAACGGAACTTTGAGAAAAAAGTGAATGAATTGTACTATATTTTTGTAAAAAAATAGCCATTTTTCATGCCAATTTCAGAGTGCTGACTTTGAATATTTTTCACGTCTAGACGAATTGAGATAATCTAAAAATTCTTTCAGCATATTATTTTGAAATATATAGCAAATTACAGAATATTTTTAAAAAATTTTTACCTCATATATCTCCGGACTTATTCTCGAAAAACGAAAGAAAGTCGAGCCAAAAAATCAAAAATTCAAAATTCAAGCGTAAATATCTTTTTAACTGTAAAAGATAACTTAGATGAGTAAGCTTATTTTTTCTTTATCTTGCCAAGCACTTTCCAGAAATATAAAAATCTTTAAAATCGGACTTCATTTGTACAAGTTACGATTTTTTTTTAACTTTTACATACTCGAGGTAGTCAACTTTGACACCCTGTAGCTTATCTCGTGTTATCACAGGGTGACTACAAGATGATTTTTCTGAAAGCTTAGGTCCTCCTCTACAACTCTTCCATACATTTCAATTTGATCCGACCAGTAGTTTAGGAGATTCAGATTTATTACCAAAAAATTTGCGTTTGACCCCACTGTGTGGTGTAGGGTATTACATGGCCGCGCTTGACTGTGTACACCTTTTTTCATGTTAATTGTTCATAAAATTAAACATAATATAAAAATCATAGCCAACTGCCCTGTTGAAGATTAAAAATGCAAGTAAAAATTTAAATGAAACAAATAGAAATACTCAACTTGTCGTCCTTTAAGTTTTCAAATATATTTTAAAATCTTCCAAATAATGTTGTTAACTACATTTAAGAATTACTTAAAATTTAAATACAATGGCTTCAAAACTGGCTACATTGGTTTTGCATGCTCGAAGACTCAATAAACTGAAAATTAAATTTTGTACTTTTGTTCTTAGGAATAATTTTCAAATCGTTGTATGTGTTAAAGTAATAAAGTTAAAAATATAAAACTAGTACTTGAAACTTGGTATTAGTACCTTTAACATATATTATTTTAGAAATTATTTCTTGAACATTTTCAAGGATATTAAAGGATTAAATATTCGAAGGACATTTTTTGCAACTTTTATTTGGATTATTTTAACAAAAAGTAATCCAACATAGTACCAAAATTCTCCTCTTTCATTTGTAATTGTAATTAAAAAGTAGCATAATAAAAACTTTAAAGTCCTTAAAAAGGAAACGAATTCGAAATGAAAAACTGAAACTGTGAAAGTCTCAATATTTTGTGGGAATAATTGTCTTGCCAAGTTAAACAATTGAAGTAAAAATAGATACAATGTTAATATTTATTATAGTATATCTAAAGAACTATTCAACCGATTTAAATTTTTTGGCCACATTCATGTTCAGCATGTATAAGTTATTCAGAGATGCTATATGTTTCGTTTAAATTGTCAAAATATAAAACAATTACTGTGAGAGATAGAGGGTTTTGCATTAAAAAAATAAAAAATATAGTATTTATTTTGTAAAATAGAGGAATACAAAAACGTTGATAAAATTGGAAAAACTAGGAATTTTCAATTTAAATTTATATCATTGATAAGGGTTACTATAGAGAATATAATGGCATCAAAAGCGCATTTTCATGAAATCTTGAGATAGAGCGTTTTGAATATAGACCCTTGATATTATGTCTATATTTTCACATATATATGGAATTTATCACGATAACAGGTAGAACTAGTACAACTAGTACAATTTCCCTGTAGCCTTTAACTTCATATACATGAGTGTTAATTTAAGGTAGAATTAGTTTTGAAGTATCGTAAAGTTTGGTGTTGACTGTAATTTTTTAATTTATGAATAATAATAGAATTGATTTGTATTATTTATGTAAAGTATGGATGCGTTGTATATTTTTTGTAGAAAATAGAATTTGTTACGATTTTATATAACAATTAAAAATTTTAAAAGCAAATAAATTAATAAAAATTCTGTTGAAAAATTAAACGAAAATGGGACAAAGAAAATTCAAGAAACAACAATTTCCTCTGCGGCCATAAAAGCTAAGAGGATACGTTTTGAATAACTTTCATAAATTTGGGGAACTTTACGATATATCTTTAAGCTAAATTACAATATCTAGTATTCCCCACTCTCATACACAGTATTCCATATACGAAAATCAATATTTTTCTCTTATTTATACAATACCATATTGTGCTATTATTCTATACCCTCACCCTTAATTAATAAAGAGGGGGTATCATTTTGATATCAAAATGACATTTACAGCGATTCGAACTTCTCCCCAAAGTAGCGTTTCATATTTGATAAGTTAAAAGAGTAAGGCCTAGTTTCATATTGTTCCCTTATTGTATACTTAAGTGCAAACTTAGCTAAAAAAAGTTTAACGTTTTACAGTTGATAAGAAAAAAACAGAGCTTTAAGCTTTTATATATTTACATTAAGGTGATTCCAACTTTGCAAATGTGGCACCAAAAATAAATAAAAAACCAACATTAAAAAAAAATTTAAATAACGAAAGATGAAAAGAAATCTAAAGCTTATGGGCTGTAAAATTAAAAAGTTGTTGGTGCAAAATATACAACCACAAAGAAAATATAAATTTAAATCGTATTTTGAAATCTTTTTAGTTTGATTTTGTATTTTTATTTATTTTAGTTTATTTTCAATAAATATTTTTTTAGACGTCAAACAATATTCATACTTAGGAAAAACTTAAGGGATGGAAAAAGTATACTTAAGTTTTCAATAATAAAACAATTTTAAGAACTTATGTACGATTTTGCCACTAAGTGTGCAGTATAATACTAAGACTCAAGCTGGGCAAAAGTCGGTATTTCTTACGAAAGAGTAATATTATCTCAAGAAAATGTAGTCATAGCAGAATTTAAAGAAGTGTTTGGACATGTATTAGCTACGTACTTCACAAATTCTTGATTTGATGATTATTTGATTCTTCTAGTAATCCAAAAGTAGAAGGAGCAGCCCGATAGTCACAAACTCTTACCCAAAATGTTGTACCTAATACCTGCAGTAGCTGCATAAAACTTCCCCTTGTGATTCAGGAGTATTTTAAGGCAGTTATGAGCAATGGACCTCGTTTCGTGATGCGTTTACATGTTCAGTATATATAAATCACTCAAAACTTTTTCTTGTCACGAAACTATACCATCTCTGTAATAAAACGAGAGAACAAGCAGGTGCAATAGTAAATGAATATCTCCTTTGTTATGATAATTTAGATTTAGTATGGAATGCGTACTAGTTGATAACCAAAATAAAAATACTCTTTGATACCCCACCAGCAACTGTCAATGAGAAGAATCCAGTCTTTCGAAAAAAGTCTTGCTAAAACTTTTAGAGTTGAATTAGAAAGCTGGGACACTATTCATATTCGATTAATTTCCACAAAATGACAGAATTTCATCCTATCTCTGTGGGAACAGTCTTTATCATCACCCCGTGAACTACCAAAGTAGTCACAATTTCCCGATTTCTAGTAGATAGATACGAAGCTGTAAAGCGTCTTACAACTATCAGAATTTTAAAAGATGGCTTTAGTCTTATTTGCTCAATAAAACTTGCAAATTATGTGGCGAAGATCACAATCTTGGAGCATGTATAAAATTCCGAACCTTACAGTACAACAGAGAGTAAACTTCATATTCAAAAACAAATTTTGCAATAATTGTTTAGATTCTTCTCATCTTAAAGCGAATAAAAGTAAGCATACTTATCTTTATTGCAAGAAAACTAACCATTATTTACTACATATAACAAAAAAGTCGCAAAACTCACCTTAAAATACATAAAATTCCCATTATAAAGTTCCTTCGTATAATAGGTGCAATAATAACCCAATCCCTAATAATGTTACTCAAATTGTTCAAAATAATTCTCAAGTTGAACACCCTGTAACATCAAGTCAAATACAAGCTGATTGCCCTGCGAGTAAAGAAAATATTCTATTGCGGACTTCTTTAATGCAAATAGAGGTGAACTTTCGCTATTCGTGCGCTGTCCCTGGTTTTCAACGAACATTCTTAACTGAAAGAGTAAGAAATCGACTTCAACTCAGTTATACGAAATCCCATTTTAAAATTATCGCAAACAAAGAATGTGAGTTCGTACTATATGCAAGAAGATACAATTTAAGAATTCCCATTAAGACCATAGTCTTGTCAAAAGTGACTAATTAACTTATTTCTTGTATATTTTAAATCCTTAACTCAAGCAAACTTAAAGAATTAGATCTAGCCGACCCCACTTTTAACAGAGTCTCTTAAATAGATCTTATACTAGGCAATGATTATAAACATTTCATTAATATTGGAAGAATTAAGAAAAATATTTGCGATAATACCATTTTCAGATGGCTGCTTAATGGTCCTATGAAGACTCAGACTCAACTTTCACAACCTCAGTTGTTTCTTCTGATAAGTCAGATCTCAATATTCTCTTAAAAAATTTTGGGAACAAGAAGAAGTTCCCACAACTCGCCCGTGCTCATTTGAGGACGAAATATATGAAAATTTCTATGCTAAAACTACTACAAGTCATGAGAAAGGCAGATTGCAATTCAAGTAAGAATATCCCGAAAAAGTCTTCCTAGGAAAAAAGTCTTCCAGAATGGAAAAAACATTATCTAAAGATCACGAGTTTCAGACCAAGTACAATGCTGCTTTGAATGAATATTTGACCCACGATCATATGGAAGAAACTTCATCTCATGAAATTTTATCTCAAATCAAATATACATCGTTTTACTTAACACACTAAGCAGTCGTGCTTCCAGAGCATAAAACTAAAAGTGTGAGTAGTATTAAACGCCTACGGAAAAACAAAGTCCCAATTTCATCTTAATGACATAATTTGCACAGGTCCTACTCTACAAAACGACTTGATAACCACAATTTTAAAATGGATAAAGTACAAATATATATTCAGTGGCGATATAAAAAATATGTATTGCCAAATTCTATTACATCCCGCAGATATATTTTTTCAGCAAATTATTTTATTTTGCTTAGCTCCTATTCCAACAATTTATAATGTTACATCACCTTTGAATTTCTCGAACCCTGAAACAAGCTGACTCTTCAATAGTCCTTGGCTATCAAAAGCCCCTCACCATGGGAAATCTATGTAGCTAATAGAATCATTAAAATCCATCGACTAATTCCAGATGCCACGTGGCAATATATGCCAACCCATGGTAACCCGGCGGATCTTGGAACTCGTGGTTCTAGGCCTCAAGATCTCGCGCATAATTCCTTATGGTGGCATGGACTACCATAGTTGAACAAACCCTCATTACGTTAACCATTTTCACTATTTTCTTTCTCACGCCAAATGTAGGCAAATGTGCCAAATAATACAAACGGAATTTTATATCTTCCGTCTCAAACCCCTATTAAAAACATAATAACTCATTGCAAAACTGATAAAGGCACCACTCCTCCACGAGAAATGTACCCTTTCACCACCATTTCAGATCACAGGCATTGACTTCGCTGGCCCGATTGATATTAAAATTTCAGCCTGACAAAAATCTACCTCTGTAAAAGCATATGTTATTGTTTTTATTTGCTGCAGCACGAAAGGTATCCATTCGCTCATATCGTTTGGGAGGCAGGGGCTCCCCAAAGGGTAATTACTGAAAATTAAAGAAATTTTCACGGTGCTAGTAGAATACTCGAACATGAATTTAGTATATTTGTGAAAATAGTAGTTCGAGACATAACTCAGAAGTACATCACACATGCTTTTGATTGAAAATTTATTCCTAATGTACAGGTAAATCTTGCGGTTGTAATGTTGTAAGAGTAGAGAAAACGTACCCTGCCTCATATGAGAATGTGCGTATAGCAGATATTCGTATATCTATTACCCGACCAATAGTCAAATTATGTATGTCGCCCTCTTTTTATGAATGGTAAAAGCTCTAATTAAAAACAAATTCAAAATTTATTTTAATTTAATCGTTATTATTTTTTCAAGAATTATTAATTTCTATGTTATTATTTGGTTCTAACCCTTTTCTCAATAAAACTCAATTTCCCATTGCTTTCAACTATTGGTTATAACTTCCTGCTTACTAATTCGTATGTTTTCTCCTTTTATTTATTCTTATTTTCCCTTAGAAAGAAACGAAAGCTCACCACTACACGCCAAAGCCGCTCTCAAGAAACCACCACCACACCGAAGATCTACCACTAGATATATATACGTGACGTGTGGTCGCGATCAGAACATTTAGAAGTGCCGGATCTGCTAAAGATTCTATTCGTTACGTTTTTGACATCAGTTTTTGAAGATGACATTCAAGAGAGGAAGAGATGGTGGAAAATCATCGATTTGGAGAGAACGGTCTGGTCGGGGTCATGATTTACGATCTTACTCCTCCTTGGAAATGTGTAAAAGATGCAAAGGACAATTTCCACTACAAGAAGACAAAGAAGGTAAAGAAGAGTTACCACTAACCAGTTGCACTAACAATAAGCAACATCTGAAAACAACAACCAAAACCATCTTTGTCAGTCACTCCAGATGCCAAGATTATCGTCGAGGCCATTAAATCATTATCTCAGGTACTCTGTACTACTGACTTTAAGGTCATCTGTTGCTTAAACAGCTTAATGTAAGTAAAGTTTACCATTTCCTACTCATTAAAAATAGCAAATGTTAAGTTTTATCCAAACTTCGTTTTTATTAAAAACCGAAGTTTGTTAAATTTTAATTATAATAAGAATTAACACCTGTTATTCAATATTCAATAACGATATATCGTGATTTTTATACTTACCTTATACTTATTGCATTAAAACTGAAGCTTAATGAATTGTGAATTTAACCTAAAACAACGAAGAAAAAATTAAAACTTATATTGAAACTTGCCTTTAAATTGAATACTTACCGGTTTAAATTTCACCAAATTTATTCAAAATAAGCATCCTAATCTCAAAATCCCCAAATTTTCTTTCTTTATTTATTTTTCCTTCTTTATTTATTTTACCCAATGATTGTAATTACTTGAGAGTAATAATCAACATTTAAATGTAGATTGGCTCAATTAAATTAAATCATCGCCTACCTCGGAGCCAGAATATAAGGAGATTTAGGAATAATACCAGCACATTAAAAGTTATCCTCATCTGAGGCAGTTCAACCAATTTTTGCAATTGGTTTCACCGTTCTGAATGACAAATACTTGTTTATCACTTACCTTACAGAATATTCCATATCAAAACAATGGCCTTGTAAATTTTTTTGAAGCGTAATAACCTCAATTCGTTTATCTAAAATTGGTTGGATGACTTTTCTAACGTGCTCTTGAATTCGAAAAAAAGCTAACGATGGGTCATTCGCAATGATGTGTATATTTTCAGAAATTTTTTCACCAGCTGCAAAAAAGAAAATAAAAAATAAGCTAACCGGATTTAATTATATTTTAAAATTCGATTGCATAAGGGAAGGAATATCACTATATAAGACTGTGAGATTTGTAGATTTATGAACATTTCAGATGATCATCTACTCTTATTCGCCAATTTTGAACCACGTTAACGTTTAGAGAACTTTCTTTTTGTAACGATTTTTTTTAGAAATTTCAAGTGTATGATTTATGATTATTTTACGCCGTTTTTAAAACATAAAATATGTTAAAAAATATATTTTTATTACTAAAATTTTTAGAAAAAGGAAATGAATTAGTCCGCATCTTTGTCAAACTCTTTAAAGAATTTTAAAAATTATCGGCCTTAATTTGTAGAAGTTGTATTAAATATTGAGGTAGTCACAACCAGATGATTTGAGATAATCAAAAAAATGTTCAACAAAAATTTCAAATTCTGAAAGCGAACAACATTTCTAACATCTTTGCCAAATTTCAACTTCCTAAGAGGCACGTTTGGTTGGACAATATTTCAAAAATTAAAAAGAGGGCATTGCAATAAATTTTTATACTATGTAATAGAAGTCAAAATACGTTTTAATTATCTGTGAAATTATTCTATGTTGTCTACTTTTTTTATTTTTTGTACAATCTCTCAAAATTCAATAATTTTTTTTCACAAATTATCGTATAGTAGTAAAAGTAAAATTTGCGAAATTTCAATTGTGATTTTTTCTTTGCAAAATATTTGTTCTGCTTAATATGAACACCAAATATTTTTACGATACAAAGAACATAACTGCTGATTTTAGAATACAAAACTATTCGCCCTAACTAAAAATGAGGCAAGTGTGAACATTGCACAAAAGGGTCGGCTTTAATAAAACTTAGCAAGAAGTCAATATTGAAAAACTATCTTTTTGTAAAAAATTTAACATGGCTGGAAAGCGAAGACTTTTCTTCATAAAACTGCATATTTAGTTTTTAATTTAGGTTTTATTTTAACGTTTTAGAGCTATCAAAATTAATAATTTTTTTTAACATTTTGTTTGTATTTTTTTAACTTAACATCTTTATTTTTAAAAGTTAAAAAACATCGTAGCGCATATGTTTAAAATGTGGTAGTATTATTTTAGGTCGCGATTATTAAAACATTTTAATAATTAGCGAAATCTTATCATAGGGTATTTTAATTCATTTGAAATAATTTATTACACTTTGAAAGAGAAAAAGTATATTTTGGCCTCTGCTCTCTTAGCGATCATATGCATTTGATGCCCTAATATTTTTTGAGTCTAAAAGCACCGAGGTCACAAAACGTTTTTTTTTAATAATTCTGTAATTTATGAACTGCCTAAATAACATTTTACACGGAGGTGTTTTCGAATTTATTTGGAGGAGCACAGGTCCCTAGCGGATAGAGGGTAGACCTCCAAAGTTGGTCACCTCGGGTATGTATCTTTTTTTTAATTCGCCAGTAATTAATTTATGATTTGAATTAAAAAAAAAATACATGTAGGTAGTCCTTGTAAATCTCTACAAAAATATGTTTACATATGTATTATCTCTTTTAGTTTAAAAGATATTTAGGTCGAAGCAAATTTTACCCTAATTTTCGGCCTCGTTTTTTAAAGCATATTTTTATAGAGATTTATAAGAACTACCTATATGTAAATTTGTTTTACATTCATGTAATAAATGAATTTCAGGCGAATTTTTTAAAAATTACATACTCGAGGTGACCAATTTTGGAGGTCTACCCTCTACCTTGGAACTGCTAGGGATCTGAGCTCCTCCGTTCGAAAAGACCTCTGCTCCAACTATGTGAAAATTTATGTAGATATCTCCAACGGTTACGAAATTATTTGTAAAAAATGACATTTTGGGATCACTGTGCCACTGAAGTCTACATTTATTTTTCTAACGCTCAATTTAACAATATGAAATTTATCTAGATTGTTATGATTTTTTCAAATTTGTATGCATAATATTATAAGATAGTAGCATATATATGGCTTTTATTCTTGTTATAGTGTCCCTCGGCCTATTACATGAAAGCGGTGGTCAGTTAAAAACCGATTGTCATTAAATTTGTCGTTAGGCTTTCGACTTTCGTTAAAGATAAAGAGTATTTTAGAAGTGAGCTTATATGGGAGCTACGAGTATAGTAAATTATGGTCCGATCTTCGTGAAAATTGGAGCTAATAAAATACTTGTTTTTGCTGACATTTATTTATATCATGATTAATTTAAAGCATTTATGACCTTAAAACCCCATTTCGGAAGAACGGACATTTGCATGGGGAATAGGAGAAGCAATCGACCTATCCTAACAAATTTCTATCGACTTCGTCCTCATACTAAAGTAAATCTTCGTGCCGAATTCTATCACAATATTTTAAAAATGTCGACCTTTACAAGGTTTTCATGGACAGATGGAAGGACGGACACACAGTGCTTTGTCCTCCCACAGACAAAAATCAAAATAAAAACATTTTATGTTGAAATATAAATTTTTAGAAAGGTAGCAATGTAACTCATATAATTTTAAAATAATTTTTTAGGAATAATTTTTGTGGCGACGAGAGGGCGCTAAAATAAGTGATTTTAAAGCAAATATTATTGATCAAAAATACAGTTTTAAACTACTTCAGAAAATAAATTTTCAAAAAATTAATGCATTAATGCAATTTTAAAATAGCATTTGGAATATATATAGTTTTTTGCTCAAATGTACAAATATTTTTTATTTCAAATATAAAAATTACTTAAATTTGATGAAGAATACAAAAAAATATAAAAAATTACACAATTTTTTTACTGTATGTAATTTTTTATAGTTATTTATTTATTTATTAATTGTTTGAAAATTTTTGGTAGATTAATTTTGAGAATATTTAAAATAGAATTGTTATGAACATCACTAATTTCCTATTTTGTTTTTTAATTACTTTTTATTTTTACATTTTATGGATTATTTTGAAAAAGAAGAAAGGAAAGAACCATAGCATGAACTTTAAAATATATCTTATAAAAAGTCACTTTTTCAGAAAAAAAAAATCGTAATTTACACTCGTATGAATAAAAAGTGCATATTTTAATAAATAATTCGCATTACTAATGGACCTTACACTTATTTTTCAATAATGTGGACTGCGATTGCTATTAAGAAACCATTGCTAAATACATTCCATCAAAAACAACATTCAAACACTCCACTTTATAGAAGCATATCAGTAGCAATTATTTGTTAGTGGAAAATAAATAACTTAAAAATCCAATTAATCATTTTAAATACTTTACTAATGAATATAGAAGTCCATTATGCATTACCACTATAAACATATTTTATAACAAATATATATTTTTATAACAAATGCTTTTTTATTAGATCCAACATAATGTTTTCCGCTTTAAAGTAAAATGCAAGCCCGTTTTATCTTACTTTAAGTTACCTAAAAAAAGTTAAACTTTTTTTTCGCAAAATTTCTTTATTGGCTAAATTTGTCTGAGTCTGTGTGAAAGATGTTCCGGGAGCTAAAATTCAATCTTTCTAAAAACGTGCAATAAAACATAGTTAAAAAATAGTTTGTCCTAAATAGCAAAATTACGTTAAAAATGCGTTCAAACTGCAAAAAAGACAAATATTTTTCTCAAAATTTGTTTATCGAACTGTTAAAGTATGTTCTCACTAACAATAAAATTTTGAAATTCTATACAGTTTTATTAAATGCTTATAAAACAAAACTGTTATTATGACTAAACATTTTTAAAAATTTCTTATTAACCTTTAATAAAACCATTTATAATTTATTATTCAAGACTATTATTAGTGCCTATTTTTTGTCACAACAAAAAATAAATTTAAAAAGATTAAATTTCCTGTTTTTACTTGAAATTGAAAGTGTTCTTAATGTTAAAAAATTAATTAAAAATATTTAGAAATTTAAAAAGCAATTAAGAAATTAAAAAATATAATTTTGGACTCAAATATCATACTCTAAATTCACAAGATGGCGCTAATTATAGGACATTTCTTAATTTTTATTCAAAAATTATAATATTCAATAAAAATAATAATATTCAATAATTGAGTAGTTTTTGTGCAAATTCAGAAATAAGTAAGTGCAACATGAAGGCAAATTTCATCGATAAAAACAGTAGCAACTTCGTTATTTTTGTATTAATTTTTGTATCCATAGGATTTGATAAGACCCGTAAATGACGTTTTTTAACACGTTCACTCTTTAAATGCTGTTTTCTTAAATTAATTAATGACAATAAAGTAGCATTTTTATTTACTAAATGTTCACTTTTTATTTTCATTAATGTTAAACAAACAAAGTACAAATTTTTCGTGTTTTCGAAAAATTGAATCACGCCGAAAGCCGCAAAATCACGATATTTGCAGAACAGCATCAAATCGTCGGCATGATGTCAATCACGCGATTTTCAGAACACCCCTGTATGATGTCATCAAGAAGGCATATAAAGTACGATGTGCCATTTCTCCAGTCATTTTTCACTGTAGCAGAATGTTGTTTATACTTGAAATATATAATTTTTAAGATTTCAATCACTTTGAACCTCTAATTTAAATTTCTTAGTTTTAAGGCTGTTCGCAAATTTCTTAAGAATGAAATCGAAAATTTGAACACCTTTTTTTGTCCTAGATACAAAAGGATGGCCACTACACATGCAAACTATTTTCTCCCTTACGATAGTGTATCGTAGTAAGCCTTATTTCGCTTTCTTTGCAAGAAGTCACTTTAGTGCTTCCAAAAAATTAAAAATTGTTTACAGGATATTTACTACAACGATCCTCATTTATGGTATAAATTAAATTTTGTCAACGTTTTTGTAATTCCTCTATCTTACAAAATTAATATGTTTTTTATAATATTAAACATAAAGTATATAATTTTTTACTAATTGTATATTCACTTTGTATGGCGTCCACTTACCACATTAAACCTATTCTACCTATTTTAATCTTAATTGTGGAACTTGAAAAGAAACTTATTTTCATAAAAGCTTAAGACTTTCATCGTAATAGATCTTTAGATATGCAATAATTAAGATTTACCTTGCATGGTGGCTGAGACGCCTCTAAAGCTACCCACTTTATTTTTATCTCAGCTATGAAACGTGATAAGGATATTACTCCCACAAAATATTTAGAATTTTGCTTTATATATGCGATAAATAATATTTGCTTTGTATGCGGGAAGCATTCCCCATGTACCTACTTTTGCTATTTTCATTTTAATTGTTGAATTTGATGAGAAATGTATGACCACAAAATGTTAGGACTTTCGTTGTAACAGTTTTTTAGATATGCTATAATTATTACTTTGTTTTTATGGGGTTATCATTTCCCTGCTTAAATTCAAACATAAAGTAGCCTATTTTAATTCTCCAGATTTTCAAAACACTGGCTTTAAATGGAAATAAAATATATTTTTACAATGCAAAGCCCTCTATATAAATACAGTTATTTTATTTGTATACATTGAATATTTAGCAAGTGCAAAATCCTCTATCTCTTTTAAAATTGCAAATGTTACAAAATGTTAAAAACAAATTATATGTAAGTTTTATTCGTGGTTTTAAACAAACATTGTAAGATTTTTTTAATAAAAAATTAGTGCACACTTTAGGGCTTATAACATTCACTGTACGTTAAGAAAGTTAACTTGCTTACATTTGTTATTATTCTCAGCAACTATGTGCTAAATTTTGTTGCAATAGCATATTGCATCGTATTGTATTATATTATATTATATTATATTATATTATATTATATTATATTATATTATATTATATTATATTATATTATATTATATTATATTATATTATGTTATATTATATTATATTATATTATATTATATTATATTATATTATATTACATTACATTATATTATATTATATTATAAGTAGTATGTTTATGTACCTTCGGGACCACTTTTTTCATACAAAAGTTGGTGCATGCATAGCTGGGGTTGTGGTTTTTTGAAATGAGGAGGAAGAGGAATTTTGAAGAGGAAATTGTTTATATGATTGCATGTTGTTTATGTTTTCCATCCCTGGTTAGTAATGTGTTTGTAAGAGAAATGAATAGCATTTGCAGAAAGAGTTTTGTAACTTAGGAGGAAAAATTGTTTTGCATTTTATGAAATTGAAAACCAATGAATTTGTTTTGTAATTTTTTTCTTGTGAGTGCATTAATAGGAGGACAAATTGTTTTGCATTTTATGAAATGTTTTATTTATTTATTTTATTGATAAAAAAATTGAAAACCAATGAATTTGTTTTGTAATTTTTTTCTTGTGAGTACATTAATAGGAGGAAAAATTGTTTTGCATTTTATGAAATGTGAAATGTGTATGTGTTGTGGTATGATTGTATGTTGTTTATGTTTTCCATCC
This sequence comes from Protocalliphora azurea, assembly GCA_932274085.1. NCBI lineage: Eukaryota > Metazoa > Arthropoda > Insecta > Diptera > Calliphoridae > Protocalliphora > Protocalliphora azurea. The sequence continues at coordinate 61,079,729 of OW026520.1, forward strand.
CTGGTTAGTAATGTGTTTGTAAGAGAAATGAATAGCATTTGCAGAAAGAGTTTTGTAACTTAGGAGGAAAAATTGTTTTGCATTTTATGAAATTGAAAACCAATGAATTTGTTTTGTAATTTTTTTCTTGTGAGTGCATTAATAGGAGGAAAAATTGTTTTGCATTTTATGAAATGTGAAATGTGTATGTGTTGTGGTATGATTGTATGTTGTTTATGTTTTCCATCCCTGGTTAGTAATGTGTTTGTAAGAGAAATGAATAGCATTTGCAGAAAGAGTTTTGTAACTTAGGAGGAAAAATTGTTTTGCATTTTATGAAATTGAAAACCAATGAATTTGTTTTGTAATTTTTTCTTGTGAGTGCATTAATAGGAGGAAAAAATTGTTTTGCATTTTACGAAATGTGAAATGTGTATGTGTTGTGGTATGATTGTATGTTGTTTATGTTTTCCATCCCTGGTTGGTAATGTGTTTGTAAGAGAAATGAATAGCATTTGCAGAAAGAGTTTTGTAACTTAAAAATTGTTTATATAAAATTGAAAACCAATGAATTTGTTTTGTAATTTTTTTCTTGTGAGTGCATTAATAGGAGGAAAAATTGTTTTGCATTTTATGAAATTGAAAACCAATGTATGTATGTATATATATATATATGCATTTATGTAATTATGTTAAAAGTACATACAAACAATTTAACAGGGGAGACAATTTTTATTTATTTTTTTTTTTTGCACTTTTAATTGTGATGAAATTAAAAACTGATGACTTGTATAAATAGCGTTTGAGTATTTTTGTATGGTTATTTTTGTATGGTTATTTTTGTTTTTGTAAAGTGGAAACTTGAGAATTGTTTTGTTTATATGGAAAAAAAATAACTTTTTGTAAGGTTCTTTTATTCACATTAAACATTTTTCATGTCTAGAATATGTTTAAAATTAGTTTAAGGCTCAATATTTATGTATTTATAATATTTTCTCAATTTGAAATGATTAATTTGAATATTCTAATAACAAACTATGGGAGTATATTTTATTTTTTTTAATGTTACATGAAGTAAAATTTTTTCAGGGGAGACAATTTTTATTTATTTATTTATTTTTTTTTTTTTATTTTTTTGCAAATTTAATTTGTGTTTTGTATTTTTGTTTTTGAGTATTTTTGGTTTATTCATCTACATATTTTTATATGGTTATTTTTGTTTTTGTAAAGAGGAAACTTGAGAATTGTTTTGTTTATATGCAAAAAAAAATATCTTTGTGTAAGGTTCTTTGACATTAATGAAGATATATTTTATGTTGTTGAGTATGGTCATGATTAATATTAAATATTCTAATAACAAATTAAGGGGAGTATTTTTTATTCACATTAAACATTTTTCATATCTAGAATATGTTTAAAATTAGTTTAAGGCCCAATATTTATGTATTTATAATATTTTCTCCAAATATTACTTCTTTTGCTACATTTCTTGTAAAACTTTTCTCTTTATTAAAATAGTTGCTTTTTTGGAAAATTGGTACTTTATTTGAAAATTGATTGAAAATTGGAATATTAGTAGGTTTTATTTGGAAAATAAATACTTTTATTAAATATTTATATACATTTTTAAATTAATTTTAACTTTTTCTGAAAAATTGTACTTTATGTATTTTTTTTATTAATTAGTACTTTTCCCTATTTAACGCAATTGAATGATAAAAACTGGACTATTATTTACAAAGGCCGTCAATCTTCAAATGGGCTTGCAACATTTGAACTTAGTTATAGCTAAAATTTTATAAATAAAACAGTTTTTTATTTTTTGTTTTTTTATTTTTATTTTTATTTATTTAATAAAAATATATTAAACTTATATAGTGCTTATTATTATTTTATTTACATTATACTTAAAAATTATTATATATCTAAATTTAGAAGAAGATCTTCGTCTTCGTCCATTATTGTTTTATACTCTTCTAGAACTGAGTATGGTCTGACATCCAGTTGAAGATTTTCATCTTCCTCCATTAGTTCCTTATTCTCCGGAACGAAATTCAATGTTGCGCCCCCTGTAGTATCTGCAGTCTCCAAATAGTGTGAAAAGTCTTTTCTCCAAAACATTTTTTTAAAAGTTTAGTAGATGACACTTTAAATATTTATAATAATTACTTAAGTGTAGTTAAACCAATGAATTCTTTAACACCACTTCAAAAAATGATTCAAAATGAAGATCCAATATGTCACATTTGTAAGAAATTTTTAGATGATAATAGAGTGGCAGATCATTGCCATTTAACGGGTGAATATAGAGGTCCTGCTCACAATAATTGTAATTTAGAATATCAAATTGCCAACTTCATCCCTATATTTTTCCACAATCTTTCGGCATATGATTGTCATATATTTGTTAGAGAACTTTCATCTATTGAAGGTGATATAAATATTATTCCTTTAAATAAGGAATTATATGTATCAATATCTAAAAGAATTTCAGTAAATGAAAAAGAAACATTTGAATTGCGTTTTCTCGACTCATTTCGATTCATGTCATCAAGTTTAGAAAAGTTAGCCAGTTACTTGACTGATGATGATTTAAAAATCGTTAAAACATTTTATAACAATAGTAATGAATTCAGTTTAATGAAACGTAAAGGAGTTTTTCCCTATGATTATATAGATTCAGAAAATCGTCTTCAGGAAACACAATTACCTTCTCGTGAAGTCTTCTTTAATAAACTGACTAATGAGTCGTGTAGTGAAGAAGAATATCAACATGCAGAAAAAGTTTGGAGTACATTCCAGTGTAATATTTTATTAGATTATTTACTTTTATATCTCAAAGCAGATGTTCTTCTACTTTGTGATATATTTGAAAATTTTAGAAAAGTTTGTAAAAACATTTACAATTTAGATCCTTGTCAATATTATACTTCACCTGGTCTGTCTTGGGATGCAATGTTGAAAACTACACAAATAGAATTAGAACTATTAACAGACATTAATATGTATAATTTTATCGTTCGAGGTATAAGGGGAGGTATTGTTCAATGCAGTAACCGTCATTCCATAGCCAATAATAAATATGTTAGTGATTATGATTCCACGATGGAATCAAATTATCTTATATATTTAGATGTAAATAATTTATACGGTTATGCAATGTCTCAATACCTTCCTTTTAAAAATTTTGAATGGGTTGAAAACATTGAAGATTTTAACTTAAATGTTATTAAAGACGATTCTCCAATAGGATATATATTAGAAGTAGACTTAGATTACCCTTGTACATTACATGTCTATCATAATGACTTACCATTTTGTGCAGAAAATAAAAAAATTGAATCAATGAAACAGAAAAAATTAATTACAGATTTAAACAATAAAACAAATTATGTAATTCACTATAAAAATCTTCAACAATGTATTGAAAATGGTTTAATTTTAAAGAAAATCCATAGAATTCTTAAATTTAATCAATCAGATTGGTTGAAAAAATATATTGATTTAAACAATCATCATAGAACTTTAACAAAAAATTCTTTTGAACAAAACTTTTTTAAATTGCTAAATAATGCTGTATATGGTAAGACTATGGAAAATGTTGACAAGAGAAAAGATATAAAAATAGTTTGTGAATGGGAGAATAGAAAAAAACGGTTAGGAGCTAGATCTCTTATAGCTAAACCAAACTTTCATAGTGCTCTTCAAATTAATGAAAATATGATTACAATCGAAATGAGAAGAGTAAAAACAGTGTATAATAAACCGATATATATTGGGTTTTCAGTTTTAGAGTTATCAAAATGGAAAATGTATAATTTTCATTACGATTACATGAAACCTAAATATCTTGATAATATTAATCTAAATTATATGGATACAGATTCATTTATATATAATATCAGAACAAATGACTTGTATGATGATATTCGAAATGATATTACTACTCATTTCGATACATCGGCATATCCAAAAGATAATATATATAATATTCCACTTGTAAATAAAAAAGTTTTGAGAATGATGAAAGATGAATGTAATGGTAAGGTTATTAAAGAATTCATTGGTTTAAGAGCAAAAATGTATTCAGTTAAAATTGATATAGATGAAAAAGAAATTAAAAAAATTAAAGGTGTTAAACAATGTGTAACAGCTAAACTATCAATTAATGATTTTAGAAAATGTCTATTAGAGAAAAAACTATATTATGACCCTATGTATATATAATGTATGAAAAAAATAATAAAAACAATATAATAAAGAAAAAAAATATAGTTTTTATTTACTTATAATATTTATTAAATAAAAATTTTAAACATAAGTGACCACAATTAAATGTATTAAATTTTTGTTTCTGTTTATAATTATATTCAATGGGAGTTTCTGTAGTAGTAGGGAAATGGGAAGGCAATAGTTGTTTTTGTTTTTAATGAGGAGTAAGAAGAATTTTGAAAAGGAAATTGTTTGTATGAAATTGAAAACCAATGAATTTGTTTTGTAATTTTTTCTTGTGAGTGCATTAATAGGAGGAAAAATTGTTTTGCATTTTATGCAAAACAATTTTTCCTTTTATTTATTTATTTTTTTGCACTTTTAATTGTGATGAAATTAAAAACTGATGAATTGTATAAATAGCGTTTGAGTATTTTTGGTTTATTCATCCACATATTTTTATATGATTATTTTTGTTTTTGTAAAGTGGAAACTTGAGAATTGTTTTGTTTATATGAAAAAAAAAAATAACTTTGTGTAAGGTTCTTTGACATTAATGAAGATGTATTTTATGTTGTTGAGTATGGTCATGATTAATATTAAATATTGTAATAACAAATTAAGGGGAGTATTTTTTATTCACATTAAAAGAATATGTTTAAAATTAGTTTAAGACTCAATATTTATGTATTTATAATATTTTCTCAATTTTAAATGATTAATTTGAATATTCTAATAACATTTTTCTAAAAAAAAAAAAAAAAAAAAAATTTTTTTCTTAAAAAAAAAAAAAATTTTTCCTGAAAAAAAAAAATTTTCTGAAAAAAAAAAAATTTTTTCTTAAAAAAAAAAAAAATTTTTTCTTAAAAAAAAAAAATTTTTTTCTTAAAAAAAAAAAAAAAATTTTTCCTGAAAAAAAAAAATTTTCTGAAAAAAAAAAATTTTTTTTTTTTTTTAAGAAAAAAATTTTTTTTTTTTTAAGAAAAAATTTTTTTTTTTTTTAAGAAAAAATTTTTTTTTTTTTCAGAAAATTTTTTTTTTCAGGAAAATTTTTTTTTTTTTTTAAGAAAAAAATTTTTTTTTTTTTTTTAAGAAAAAATTTTTTTTTTTTTCAGAAAATTTTTTTTTTCAGGAAAATTTTTTTTTTTTTTTAAGAAAAAAATTTTTTTTTTTTTTTTAGAAAAAATTTTTTTTTTTTTTCAGAAAAAAATTTTTTTTTTTTTCAGAAAAATTTTTTTTTTTTTTTTTTTTTTTTTTAGAAAAATGTTATTAGAATATTCAAATTAATCATTTCAAATTGAGAAAATATTATAAATACATAAATATTGAGTCTTAAACTAATTTTAAACATATTCTTTTAATGTGAATAAAAAATACTCCCCTTAATTTGTTATTACAATATTTAATATTAATCATGACCATACTCAACAACATAAAATACATCTTCATTAATGTCAAAGAACCTTACACAAAGTTATTTTTTTTTCCATATAAACAAAACAATTCTCAAGTTTCCACTTTACAAAAACAAAAATAATCATATAAAAATATGTGGATGAATAAACCAAAAATACTCAAACGCTATTTATACAATTCATCAGTTTTTAATTTCATCACAATTAAAAGTGCAAAAAAATAAATAAATAAAAGGAAAAATTGTTTTGCATAAAATGCAAAACAATTTTTCCTCCTATTAATGCACTCACAAGAAAAAATTACAAAACAAATTCATTGGTTTTCAATTTCATACAAACAATTTCCTTTTCAAAATTCTTCTTACTCCTCATTAAAAACAAAAACAACTATTGCCTTCCCATTTCCCTACTACTACAGAAACTCCCATTGAATATAATTATAAACAGAAACAAAAATTTAATACATTTAATTGTGGTCACTTATGTTTAAAATTTTTATTTAATAAATATTATAAGTAAATAAAAACTATATTTTTTTTCTTTATTATATTGTTTTTATTATTTTTTTCATACATTATATATACATAGGGTCATAATATAGTTTTTTCTCTAATAGACATTTTCTAAAATCATTAATTGATAGTTTAGCTGTTACACATTGTTTAACACCTTTAATTTTTTTAATTTCTTTTTCATCTATATCAATTTTAACTGAATACATTTTTGCTCTTAAACCAATGAATTCTTTAATAACCTTACCATTACATTCATCTTTCATCATTCTCAAAACTTTTTTATTTACAAGTGGAATATTATATATATTATCTTTTGGATATGCCGATGTATCGAAATGAGTAGTAATATCATTTCGAATATCATCATACAAGTCATTTGTTCTGATATTATATATAAATGAATCTGTATCCATATAATTTAGATTAATATTATCAAGATATTTAGGTTTCATGTAATCGTAATGAAAATTATACATTTTCCATTTTGATAACTCTAAAACTGAAAACCCAATATATATCGGTTTATTATACACTGTTTTTACTCTTCTCATTTCGATTGTAATCATATTTTCATTAATTTGAAGAGCACTATGAAAGTTTGGTTTAGCTATAAGAGATCTAGCTCCTAACCGTTTTTTTCTATTCTCCCATTCACAAACTATTTTTATATCTTTTCTCTTGTCAACATTTTCCATAGTCTTACCATATACAGCATTATTTAGCAATTTAAAAAAGTTTTGTTCAAAAGAATTTTTTGTTAAAGTTCTATGATGATTGTTTAAATCAATATATTTTTTCAACCAATCTGATTGATTAAATTTAAGAATTCTATGGATTTTCTTTAAAATTAAACCATTTTCAATACATTGTTGAAGATTTTTATAGTGAATTACATAATTTGTTTTATTGTTTAAATCTGTAATTAATTTTTTCTGTTTCATTGATTCAATTTTTTTATTTTCTGCACAAAATGGTAAGTCATTATGATAGACATGTAATGTACAAGGGTAATCTAAGTCTACTTCTAATATATATCCTATTGGAGAATCGTCTTTAATAACATTTAAGTTAAAATCTTCAATGTTTTCAACCCATTCAAAATTTTTAAAAGGAAGGTATTGAGACATTGCATAACCGTATAAATTATTTACATCTAAATATATAAGATAATTTGATTCCATCGTGGAATCATAATCACTAACATATTTATTATTGGCTATGGAATGACGGTTACTGCATTGAACAATACCTCCCCTTATACCTCGAACGATAAAATTATACATATTAATGTCTGTTAATAGTTCTAATTCTATTTGTGTAGTTTTCAACATTGCATCCCAAGACAGACCAGGTGAAGTATAATATTGACAAGGATCTAAATTGTAAATGTTTTTACAAACTTTTCTAAAATTTTCAAATATATCACAAAGTAGAAGAACATCTGCTTTGAGATATAAAAGTAAATAATCTAATAAAATATTACACTGGAATGTACTCCAAACTTTTTCTGCATGTTGATATTCTTCTTCACTACACGACTCATTAGTCAGTTTATTAAAGAAGACTTCACGAGAAGGTAATTGTGTTTCCTGAAGACGATTTTCTGAATCTATATAATCATAGGGAAAAACTCCTTTACGTTTCATTAAACTGAATTCATTACTATTGTTATAAAATGTTTTAACGATTTTTAAATCATCATCAGTCAAGTAACTGGCTAACTTTTCTAAACTTGATGACATGAATCGAAATGAGTCGAGAAAACGCAATTCAAATGTTTCTTTTTCATTTACTGAAATTCTTTTAGATATTGATACATATAATTCCTTATTTAAAGGAATAATATTTATATCACCTTCAATAGATGAAAGTTCTCTAACAAATATATGACAATCATATGCCGAAAGATTGTGGAAAAATATAGGGATGAAGTTGGCAATTTGATATTCTAAATTACAATTATTGTGAGCAGGACCTCTATATTCACCCGTTAAATGGCAATGATCTGCCACTCTATTATCATCTAAAAATTTCTTACAAATGTGACATATTGGATCTTCATTTTGAATCATTTTTTGAAGTGGTGTTAAAGAATTCATTGGTTTAACTACACTTAAGTAATTATTATAAATATTTAAAGTGTCATCTACTAAACTTTTAAAAAAATGTTTTGGAGAAAAGACTTTTCACACTATTTGGAGACTGCAGATACTACAGGGGGCGCAACATTGAATTTCGTTCCGGAGAATAAGGAACTAATGGAGGAAGATGAAAATCTTCAACTGGATGTCAGACCATACTCAGTTCTAGAAGAGTATAAAACAATAATGGACGAAGACGAAGATCTTCTTCTAAATTTAGATATATAATAATTTTTAAGTATAATGTAAATAAAATAATAATAAGCACTATATAAGTTTAATATATTTTTATTAAATAAATAAAAATAAAAATAAAAAAACAAAAAATAAAAAACTGTTTTATTTATAAAATTTTAGCTATAACTAAGTTCAAATGTTGCAAGCCCATTTGAAGATTGACGGCCTTTGTAAATAATAGTCCAGTTTTTATCATTCAATTGCGTTAAATAGGGAAAAGTACTAATTAATAAAAAAAATACATAAAGTACAATTTTTCAGAAAAAGTTAAAATTAATTTAAAAATGTATATAAATATTTAATAAAAGTATTTATTTTCCAAATAAAACCTACTAATATTCCAATTTTCAATCAATTTTCAAATAAAGTACCAATTTTCCAAAAAAGCAACTATTTTAATAAAGAGAAAAGTTTTACAAGAAATGTAGCAAAAGAAGTAATATTTGGAGAAAATATTATAAATACATAAATATTGAGCCTTAAACTAATTTTAAACATATTCTAGATATGAAAAATGTTTAATGTGAATAAAAAATACTCCCCTTAATTTGTTATTAGAATATTTAATATTAATCATGACCATACTCAACAACATAAAATATATCTTCATTAATGTCAAAGAACCTTACACAAAGATATTTTTTTTTGCATATAAACAAAACAATTCTCAAGTTTCCTCTTTACAAAAACAAAAATAACCATATAAAAATATGTAGATGAATAAACCAAAAATACTCAAAAACAAAAATACAAAACACAAATTAAATTTGCAAAAAAATAAAAAAAAAAAAAATAAATAAATAAATAAAAATTGTCTCCCCTGAAAAAATTTTACTTCATGTAACATTAAAAAAAATAAAATATACTCCCATAGTTTGTTATTAGAATATTCAAATTAATCATTTCAAATTGAGAAAATATTATAAATACATAAATATTGAGCCTTAAACTAATTTTAAACATATTCTAGACATGAAAAATGTTTAATGTGAATAAAAAATACTCCCCTTAATTTGTTATTACAATATTTAATATTAATCATGACCATACTCAATAACATAAAATACATCTTCATTAATGTCAAAGAACCTTACAAAAAGTTATTTTTTTTCCATATAAACAAAACAATTCTCAAGTTTCCACTTTACAAAAACAAAAATAACCATACAAAAATACTCAAACGCTATTTATACAAGTCATCAGTTTTTAATTTCATCACAATTAAAAGTGCAAAAAAAAAAAATAAATAAAAATTGTCTCCCCTGTTAAATTGTTTGTATGTACTTTTAACATAATTACATAAATGCATATATATATATATATATATATATATATATATATATATATATATACATACATACATTGGTTTTCAATTTCATAAAATGCAAAACAATTTTTCCTCCTATTAATGCACTCACAAGAAAAAAATTACAAAACAAATTCATTGGTTTTCAATTTTATATAAACAATTTTTAAGTTACAAAACTCTTTCTGCAAATGCTATTCATTTCTCTTACAAACACATTACTAACCAGGGATGGAAAACATAAACAACATACAATCATACCACAACACATACACATTTCACATTTCATAAAATGCAAAACAATTTTTTCCTCCTATTAATGCACTCACAAGAAAAAATTACAAAACAAATTCATTGGTTTTCAATTTCATAAAATGCAAAACAATTTTTCCTCCTAAGTTACAAAACTCTTTCTGCAAATGCTATTCATTTCTCTTACAAACACATTACTAACCAGGGATGGAAAACATAAACAACATACAATCATACCACAACACATACACATTTCACATTTCATAAAATGCAAAACAATTTTTCCTCCTATTAATGCACTCACAAGAAAAAAATTACAAAACAAATTCATTGGTTTTCAATTTCATAAAATGCAAAACAATTTTTCCTCCTAAGTTACAAAACTCTTTCTGCAAATGCTATTCATTTCTCTTACAAACACATTACTAACCAGGGATGGAAAACATAAACAACATACAATCATACCACAACACATACACATTTCACATTTCATAAAATGCAAAACAATTTTTCCTCCTATTAATGTACTCACAAGAAAAAAATTACAAAACAAATTCATTGGTTTTCAATTTTTTTATCAATAAAATAAATAAATAAAACATTTCATAAAATGCAAAACAATTTGTCCTCCTATTAATGCACTCACAAGAAAAAAATTACAAAACAAATTCATTGGTTTTCAATTTCATAAAATGCAAAACAATTTTTCCTCCTAAGTTACAAAACTCTTTCTGCAAATGCTATTCATTTCTCTTACAAACACATTACTAACCAGGGATGGAAAACATAAACAACATGCAATCATATAAACAATTTCCTCTTCAAAATTCCTCTTCCTCCTCATTTCAAAAAACCACAACCCCAGCTATGCATGCACCAACTTTTGTATGAAAAAAGTGGTCCCGAAGGTACATAAACATACTACTATTATATTATATTATATTATATTATATTATATTATATTATATTATATTATATTGTATTGTATTGTATTGTATTGTATTGTATTATATAATATTATATTATATTATATTATATTATATTATATTATATTATATTATATTATATTATATTATATTATATTATATTATATCATATTATATTATATTATATTATATTATATTATATTATATTATATTATATTATATTATATTATATTATATTATATTATATTATTATATTATATTATATTATATTATATTATATTATATTATATTATATTATATATTATATTATATTATATTATATTATATTATATTATATTATATTATATTATATTATATTATATTATATTATATTATATTATATTATATTATATATTATATTATATTATATTATATTATATTATATTATATTATATTATATTATATTATATTATATTATATCATATTATATTATATTATATTATATTATATTATATTATATTATATTATATTATATTATATTATATTATATTATATTATATTATATTATATTATATATTATATTATATTATATTATATTATATTATATATATATTATATTATATTATATTATATTATATTATATTATATTATATTTATATTATATATTATATTATATTATATATTATATTATATTATATTATATTATATTATATTATATTATATTATATTATATTATATTATATTATATTATATATTATATTATATTATATATTATATTATATTATATATTATATTATATTATATTATATTATATTATATTATATTATATTATATTATATTATATTATATTATATTATATTATATTATATTATATATATATTATATTATATTATATATA
>OW026520.1:61091788-61396788 GCA_932274085.1 Protocalliphora azurea
TATTATATTATATTATATTATATTATATTATATTATATTATTTTATATTATATTATATTATATTATATTATATTATATTATATTATATTATATTATGGTTGTATTTTCAGAAATTTGGTATAGGCGTAGCGGAGGAGTATACAATGTTAAGTTTGGAGGGGTGGCACAACAAACCCCTCAGGGGCGGAGCTAAAGGGCTCAAAGTTAGGTACCTCTGACATAAAAAATTTTTAATCGCTTGCCAAATTTTAGTTTCTCGTCCGATTTCTAATATTTTTATATATTGTTGTAGGCCCTGATAAGACCTATAAAAACCATGCTTACATGTCCTATTTATCTCTTATAGTTTTCAAGTTATTTGCGTTTGAATTTTTAATTTGTATGTTCTTGGTCCAGTTTTTTTCATATATAGTTTTTTTCCTATCTAGTTAAAGAACAAAATTATCTATTGAATAAAAAAAATTGAAGTCGATATCTTTACCGAGTCGAAAAATAAACGATTTTGATTTTAAAAATTCCAAAAAAGACGACTTTTTGTGTTTTTTTAGCCGAAAAAGTATCTACACTCTTTTTTATCTAAAATAAAATTTTCTTTAGCAACATATAATAATTTTGCACTTTTCTAAAAGGTAGCTTCACAGAGATGACTTTAAGATAAAAAACTAGCCCTATAACTCAATTGACCATGGTACACACCCTCCCGAATTCGACCCATTATATATGAAAGTTTTGACTTTAGACCATTTTTTCTCAAATCCCAAAGCACGAATCGACAAGCGGAATATATTTTAAGAATCCTCAATATGTTGTTAAAAGTTTTAAATCAAAATCTACGGGCCTTCGGAAAAATGTGGATTCTATAGCCATAAATGTAAAAAATCCCATTTTCGGGAATTTTGATAAGTTTTTTTGGGAATTCAGGAAAACCCTATCACTGATTGAAATTTGGTTAACACGCTTTTATTTACATTAATAGGATCCACATTTCTTGCAAATTTCATTAAGATATCTTTATAAACAAATATGTTATTACAATTAAAAAAAGTGTATTTTCTCCAAAAACCCCAGATTGGGCCTTTCGTTTGGTTTATTTCTAAATAGCGAAAGAAATTTTAAAAATATGTATTCCAAATTAAGCTTATCCTTTAGCATATATAATTTTCAATTTTTTGCAAAAAGATTCAAGTCAATATCATGCCTCATTTCAGAAATATGCGCGTTTAAACTTTTAAATTTTTCCAATTTATTGTATATATGACTATATTTTTACAAACTTGCAACTTTTGCCTTTAGTTTTGCGCGAATAATTACTTAGAAAATTATTAATATTTCTGTATACTTTTAATAATATCTATACACAAAATATTTTTGTAAAAATAATTAATAAAAATTTTTTATTTTTAATAGCGTTGCCACATTTCCCAAATTTAAGTAAATCTTTATCCTTTTCTAAGCATTCATATATTTCTATTAATGAATTTAAAATAACAAAACAAACAAAAAATGTCTATTTTAACTTAATCAATATTATTATTTTTGGTATTTATCATCTTCCTTAATAAATATTCTATTTCTAATACGATTTTTTATTACTTATTTGCATTAAATTTATGTAGACAATTTTTCTAATATTTTAAACTTATACTACTTATTTTCTATAAAATAATCTGTTGTATCTGTATACATATCTAAAAGATAATAAAGGTCCTTCTAGTCTTCAGTATTTTGAGTTGATAAAGGCTCATAATAAATCCAACGTTTTCTCATTGATGATAGTACAGGGTCTGATGATAACAATAGGCTATTAAAAATATCCTCGTTTTGTGACGTTCTGGAGCATTTTCTGGAGCTGAATAATTGAAAAACTCTATTTCTTGCTTCTTGAGCCTCTTCTGTAAGCTCTCGAAGTGGAAGAATATTTCGTTCAATTATAATTTCGCCATGGCACAATATTTTATGTACCGTTGGTGTCATTTCTTTCCATGAATATAGAGAAAGAAGTAGTTTAGATATTTCTGTTGCATATTCTCCAATTCGAGCATAGTTAATTTTGTGCTTACTATTAATTGCCATTAATAGTATGTTAGTCCTGTCAAGTAACTCTTTATTAATACCAGTTATTTTTGATGTAGCTTCGAAATTTCCGAAAAACCTTCTTGCTGTGTTTTCATCATTTGTACTACCACCAGTCGGCAGAGCTTTGTCGATGTTTAATCCCGACTCTTCTCTGAATTCATCCTGGATTCTACTTTTCTAGGATATTCTAAGTGTTTTTAAATTCTCGTTGTTTCTAGTAGGTTTTGTTAAATTTTCTGGCACACTTATATACTTTAAATCATATGCTATGTGCAGAAAATGCTCCATGAACCGTATTCTGGGGTGAAGTGGAGATATTCCGAAAGACATAAATTCTTCATTAATACTCCTTGCTTTACCAATATCCGAAAATTGTGATTTCTTCTCTTCACATAGTGAGCATTTCCAAAAAGAAGATGTTTCAGTAATGGCATTACTAACCTTCTCATCAATCATTGTTAGACTAAGTTGAAAGGATATGTCGAATGTGTATTGGTTTATGGTTATTATGAATAGGTTGTAAATCATTTATTTCATCTTTAATATATTCCACTAAATCCTTATGGGCCAGTCTTTTCTTCTTAGATCTTGTACTTAAACTATCATATGTCTTGCAGGGTGCTCCAGTTGATATTTTGCACGCCGATATTTCTATATCAGTATCCATCCAATCGGAATGTTTAATTTTTAATCTGTTAGTACGTTGATTCAAGGACTTAATTTTTACGTCATACAACTTTAACAATCTCTCTATCTGAGATTTACCAATGACATCGACTTTTGCATGATTAGTTTTTATGAATGCCACTATAACTTCTAAACGATTAATATCATTTTTAGATAAACTCCACAGAACACAACATTCATTAGGTAAAATATCAGAAAGATTCAATTTGGAAGAGTACCTATACCGAATTCATTGATATTATATGTTGCTGTTAGGTATCACCGGAAAGGATACCTGTACATTGTCACTAGATCATAAATATCTAAATTTTTAACCATCACGAATAGATAAATACATTTGTTAAATTTAGGTAAACACCATAAATGTAAACTAATAAAATACTTATTGATTAAGTTAAAATAGACATTTTTTGTTTGTTTTGTTATTTTAAATTCATTAACAGAAATATATGAATGCTTAGCAAAGGATAAAGATTTACTTAAATTTGGGAAAAGTGGCAACGCTATTAAAAATAAAAAATTTTTATTAATTATTTTTATAAAAATATTTTTTGTATAGATATTATTAAAAGTGTACAGAAATATTCATAATTTTCTAAGTAATTATTCACGCGAAACTAAAGGCAAAAATTGCAAGTTTGTAAAAATATAGTCATATATACAATAAATTGGAAATATAAAAGTTTAAACGCGCATATTTCTGAAATGAGGCATGATATTGACATTAATCTTTTTGCAAAAGATCGGAATTTATATATGCTAAAGGATAAGCTTAATTTGGAATACATATTTTTAAAATTTCTTTTGCTATTTAGAAATAAACCAAACAAAAGGCCCAATTTGGGGTTTTTGGAAAAAATAAAAATTTTTTAATTGTAATAACATATTTGTTTATAAAGATATCTTAATGAAATTTGCAAGAAATGTGGATCTTGTTAATGTAAATAAAAGCGCGTTAACCAAATTTCAATCAGGTTTTCCTGAATTCCCAAAAAAGCTCTTATAGAACTCCGAGTGGTGCTTAATGATGCTTAATGACATCTTCTCCATGATAAAGGATTCTGTGAACTGTTGCAAACATATTTCTCCATGAATATTTGGTTGCTTATATTCGTGCCATTTCCTTCGCATAATCACTAAATTTTCTAGCATCAATTTGTCCATTGCAAACAAATACATCGATAATTTTTTTAAATCTTGAAATAGGATTTATAACAACACCTGTTATTTCAAATGCTCTTTCTTGTTGTATTGCCTGATCCTTGTTTTTGTTGATCTATAATCAACTCATATTTGAAATATTCCTCCTGAACATGTTTCTTTTTTAAACTTCTTAACTCCTTATTGGTGTCGTTGTTTCTTATTGATGCTGTAGGTTTAAAATCCAAAACCTAACTGATTTTTAGCATATGTTCCATAAATCGTATTTTTGTATGTAGTATTTAGTATTATCTAATGATTTTTCCGGGACTTAGCTTGATGTGGTTTGATATATAATGCAGCTGAATGAAGTCCTTTCGACAGTCAAAGCCTGGCCTACTTTTTCATCTATCATCGTTAGCACTAATTTGTAGTTTACTTCAATTGTCTAGCCGTCAATTTCTAATTCGAATGGCTGTGGTGTCGGCACTAATATCATTGACTTTTTTAATGACATCATGAGTTTCCTTTTTAAGTTCAAATTTAATTGGCCTGTAACATTTTATAGATGGTGTTTGATTTTTCCAAATATCCTTTGTTTACATCATACTGGTCGAAGGCTTTGAGTCTTTCAAATTCTTTATCAATCGCAATGGCACAAATGACACCATGAACATATCTGTGTCTGAAGTATTTTCACATACATGTTGCTTGTATTATTTTTGTCCAGAAGAACCATCACATCACCATTTGCAAAAGAGAGTTAACTTGCAGTTTCCATATTTCTTCAAATCATTTCCTTTAAATGATAGTAGCAAGCGTTGAGCGGTATGATTAAGTAGATCTTGAAGTTGTACCTCTGCCAAAATCGGAGTGATTGTAATAGTGTCCCCCGGTGGCAAACAATCCTTCTTAGCAGCAGTTATGTGATGATAGGATGGATAGAGATTTTAACCTTTTTCAATCACACTAAATCTGAGCTCAGTTTATTGTTGTTTCGTCAACTTCAAATCCATAAATAATGCCTCTTCATTTGAGAACTCTTTTTCATCGCTTGGCGTTGGAATACATTGTTCTCTCTGGAATAGCGTTAAAAACTTTTGGATTGATATCGACTTTTGTGATTAGTTTCTGTGATCAAAATTGATATAGGAAAGTTTCTTGAATATTTTCACATCCGATTACTTCATTGATATCTTTAAATTTCCGACTTTTAGATCTATCGCTACAGTTTTTAAGTGATTTTAGTGGTCTTCCAAAATTGTTTTGGTTTGTACTTTATTATATATATGTTCATCCAACTTTTTCTATATATATATATATATATATATTGTAACTTCATTGGCTATTAAATAAATAAAATAAACTTTATGCACTAAAAAAAGCAAAAAAAAAAACTTCCAAACAGGTAACATTCAGTTTAATATACATACTAAACACAAAAAAGGGCTAATATGTATATTATTACAATATTAAATATACCCCATTCAACAATTTTAAAATTGACCATTTCTATCCAAATTAAACAATATTTTTTATTTTATTACAGTTAAAACAAAAAAAAAACCCATTGTCGTTAACAGTGTTGCCAGTAGATGTAATTGGAAGAATGCTAATTCGTGCAAAATATTATGCTAAATTGTTGTACAGCAGCAAATAACAATGCTAAATTGTTTGTAAAGAAATTCATATTTAAGTTGACCTTTCTTCTTGTAAAATTGAGTTCAAATGACAACTTATGAACAATATTTTTTTAGAATTATTTATAATGTTGGAAATTAAAGTAAAAATAATGATAATACCAATACCGTTATCTTTACCACGGGACTCAATTCAAAAATTAAAATTGTATTGAATCATAAAATACTGTAGTGTCAAAAAGCATTTAGCATATTTTTAGGAAATTTCAATACATTTTAAACTTTTCAAATATTAAATATAGCACGTATACAAAAAAAAAACTACAGTATGATATATTATTACCAGCACAAGCTTATATATATATATAATTGAAAAATACAAAAATGAGTGTTCGAAAATTATTTCAAGTTAATAAATCTCTAATTAAAACATCTTGACATTTTAAGGTAATTTTATATAAAATATTAATCTTTTTTTGTCAAAAATATAGGTAGGTAGGTAGGTAAAGAAGGGTTGCACAGCACCCATAAGAGTTCTTGTGCATCCACTCGGAGACCATGAGGTCCATTGTGAGTCCCTTCGTGAAGAAAATAGAAATAACTACAGATAGGATATAGAAAGGAGCAAGAAGGAAAATAGTGGAGAAAGAGCCGAGACCAAGAGAAGAATAGAAAAGAATAGAAAGAATTTGAAAAGAAGAAGTACTACCTCCCCGTGTCGCTCGCTCTAGGCCAGCGACCCCCTCTTAGCCAGCCTATTCCCATGACAAATCCTATCAGTCTATCGAGATCTAATCTCGATATACTGTCCAATTCGTCAAGGAATCGACTGCCTAACCATTTCTGCCTACTTAGTTGTAGACATGGACAGTGACTTAAAATATGTTCCACCGTCTCCAGCTCCTCATTATCTTCGCACATTCTGCAAAGACCGGAGGAGCCCCTATCCCAATTCCCTATCATTCCCCCTATGGGACAATGACCTGTCAGAACACCTATCATAGTCTTCAGGTTTCCCCTTTTCATGCTTAAAAGTAGATTCGCATCTGCTTTATCAAGTTTGGGCCATAGGACCAATGACCCGGCACCCAGCAGAGTCTGATATGATAATTCCTCATCAATCTCCTAAGAGTCCTCTTACAGTCGCTAACTAGCCTAGACTTGACAAAATGTCCTTTCAAGGCCTTCAGCGCCGCCTGGCTATCCACATACAGAGTTACCTCTGTATTCACTTCAATGTTCCCTGCAATCAATTCTGTGGCCCTAAGAATACCTAGAATTTCCGCCTGGAACACACTACAACTATCCGGGAGTCTATACGTCCTCCTGATGTTTCCCTCAACTAGATACACACCTGCACCAGTGCCTGTATCCATTTTGGATCCATCAGTGAACACCGATACTCCACTGAATAGTTTCTCCCTACCTTACCATTGGTTCCTACTCGGAATAATCAGTATAGGATTTTCCCCGAAATCGACCTCCGTGCACATATAGTCCGTGGATTCAGAAGGAACCAGGGTATGTCCACCGAGATTGACCTCGTTTAAAAGTTTGGAATGTCCTATTCTGATTGATCCTGTAAGTCCTAGTTCACTAAGTCTAAGCAGGCTCCTTGCAGCCATTCCCATCACAAACTCCTCAATGGGTAGGAGATGCAGAATGACGTCAAGTGCCGCCTGAGGTGTGCTTCTTACGGCACCCGTTATGCCAATCGAAGCACATCTCTGGGCTTTAGACAAAAGATTCCTACGACTTCCTATTCTCATTGCCTCCCACCAGACAAGACATCCATACGTCAGAATTGGCCTCACCACCGAGGTGTAAATCCAATTTACTACCATCGGTTTGAGTCCCCAACTCTTACCTATGGAGTTCCTGCATGTGTAATAGGCGTTGAGACCTCTCTTAAGCCTCTCCTGAGTGTTCCTCTTCCAAGATAATTTACTATCAAGGAACACACCAAGATATTTTGCCTCCTTCTTCAATCCTAGTTCAGTCCCCCCTAGTACCGGTAGCCTAAATTGCTCAATCCTGTACCTTCTGGTGAAAAGAACTAGCTCCGTCTTCCCCGGGTTGACCCCTAAACCCTTACTAGTGGCCCATGAGGACAGTTCGTTAAGTTCATACTGCATGACGTCGCTGATCGTGGAAAGAAATTTACCCGTGATCAGTATAACCACGTCATCAGCATAGGCAACGATTTTCCGCCCTCTTGCGTCAAATTGTCGTAGAATGACATTGACGGCTAAGAGCCATAGTAAGGGCGAGAGAACTCCTCCTTGCGGAGTTCCTCTAGTCACTATCTTCCTTACGCATGCATCTCCCATGTTCGAATTAATTATTCGGCTATTCAGCATCAAAATAATCCATTCGATTAGGAAGCTTTGAATGCCTAATGATTCTAGTGATTCCCTAATAGCCTCAATCTTAATGTTATTGAAAGCTCCTTCTATATCAAGGAACGCTGCCAATGTATACTCCCTATACTACAGGCCGCGTTCAATGTAACTCACCACATCATGTAGCGCACTCTCAACAGATTTACCCCTTAGATAAGCGTGTTAAGCCCCACTGATGATATGGTTGTCCATTGTCGTCCTCAGATAAAGATCGATCAATCTCTCCAATGTCTTCAAAAGAAAAGACGATAGGCTGATCGGTCTAAAATCCTTAGGTTTCGAGTGGCCAGCCTTACCCGCCTTAGGTATGAAAATTACCCTAACCTCTCTCCACCTCCTTGGAATATATCTTCTAATAAGACACACACTAAAAAGCTCAGTGAGAAGTTTTAGTGCCGTGTCACTGATGTTCTGCAGCATGGCTGGAAAAACACCGTCTGGGCCGTCAAAAATATAACTTTTCTCTAAAACTTGAATTTCCCGAGGTGTTTTCTACACACTTCTTCGACCGTTCATAAATTCGTAGACTATAACCCTTTAACATCAAAAACGTCATCAAGCCTCATTCATTTATACTGTAAAAATATCTGCAATTTTATAAAAGTTAATAAAACAAAAATTAATATTAAACATTTTTTCATTAAAGTTAATTACAAAAAATTCTCATTACACACATACTTATACGCAAATTAATAAATTCCACTTAGTTATTTTACAAATACAAAATTTATTTAAAAAATTCAAGAAAAATTTTATTAAGAACAAATATCTAAATTTCATAAAAAATCAATTCATGCAAAAAGCATGTCTTGCACACATGTGCATGTATCTCATTACATTGTGTGAAAAAAATAATTCTTCACCGTATATTAAAGAACATCGCAAAAAAAGTTGCAAATGTACCTCTCTAGAAGTGAAGATTGGTCTGTTCTTATATGATTCTCAAAATATTACATCTGAGTGTTTCAATTTACGTGCTAGACCATTTTCAAGAGACCTCTAAAAATATTCAATATCATTATCAAAATTTTCGTTTAAAGAAAATTAACTTTAGTTTAGTGGCAACGAAGGATGATATTGCGTCCCAAGGAAGAAGTACAGGCATTCTGGGAAGAAGTTGCTAACGTTTGCAATGATGTGTAGAAAATGAAAATTTCGCTCCGGCGCTTCAGGATTCCTCACACTGGAATAGTTTGGCCACAAATACCGTTTGCTTATAATCTGGCTATTTTCTTCCTTTCCGCACTTAACTGACGAGTTTATTTAATTATAGTTACCACATATTTAGTTTTTATATATGTATTTATCACTATTTATTCATAAAATTTTGCTTTTTATAGATTAACAATTACAATGTTTACAAAATTTTTTATTTTTATGTTTCTATTTCATACGTTTCATAACAAAGCAGTTAGTTTAAACTTACTCTTCTCTTCTTCTTTTTCTTTTAATTAGGTTTTTTTTAGAATACATATTTTCGATTCGAGCGTAACTGAATGCGGGAACATAATCGAAACGCAGAATGAGCCAGAATATATTTGTTTATATTATAATTTATAACTATATATGTAATATGGATATCATTACAAAGGTCTTTAAAAAGCCTATAGTCATATATATAATATGAACATAATTGGAAAGGTCTTTAAATCTCAAAAATAAAAATAAAGAAATAAAAAAAATACTTATAGATATTATTTAATTTACATTTTTATTTGAATTATAGATAAAAAAAAATTGAAACAACGGCCTTCGGGTGTTACATGGGGTTGATATGAAAGCTTGAAATGTTCTCTAAATAATTTGATGTATAGGAGAGTACCATTATATCGATATATTTTCGAGATAACGGAACTTTTGTAAAAAAAAAAAAACAAAATAAAAAATATCATATTGTCTCACCATGGGTTAATGATTTGATACATTTTATATATCAATCGAAAGGCCTCCTATGATACCCATATTGTTCATATTCATTATAGCAGGAAGGAGAAAATTGCATTTTTATATTATAACTTCAAGTACCCATAACTCGTAAACTAAGAGCGAGCGGGCAAAATTTTTTACATTGCTGTAATCATGAATAAAAATGCTACTGCATCATTATCAAAATTATATAAAAATCAAGTGTGCTGGTAATCTTGATTTATGCCAAAATGATATATAATAAGAATTGTAAGAAATTTGTTTTTAAAGTTTTTATAAATTGAAATAAATTAAATATTTCTATACAGCACTTTTTCCTTTATTAAAAATGCAAATTTCACCACCAAAAAAATTGTTTTTGTGTGTAGACAACCAATACACGCAAACGTAAAAAATTTGACATTTCAGTCTTACACTAAAAAATTAATCAAAAAATAATCAGCTAAGCTTGTAATGAGAACTTGTATTCGTTACACCATGATATTTATATATTTTTGTATGTATATCAATCAAACTAACTGCATATACAAAAAACAGCAACACCAAAATTCATTATAATACTGCAATTGTCAACTAAACTGCTTGCTTATATAACAATTATAATACTGTTGTCAACTGTATGCTTATACAAAAAAATAACAACGACAATAATAATTATAATATCGCTGTTGTCAACCTGCTTTTACAAATAACTACACACTAATAACACTATGCGACAGTCAAAATCGGGATGGGATGAAACCAACGGGAAATGTTATATAGGTAAAAAAGAAGTTATACGTATCCCGGCGTTTCGCTGGGTCAAGTCTAGGAATCGAGATATATCGATTTGAAGTTAGTAACTATCATATAGGGGAAATTGTGACATTTGGTGGTCTTTTTTTGACATAACTCGAGAACCACCAGTCCGATTTTGCTGAAACAAATTTAAAAAAATTAGGAATTACAATTCCTTTAATCTGTTCATACAACGATTCGCTACATAAGCAATAGTTTCGGTAAAAAAGTGTCAAGTTCTATTACTTTCACGTAAAGTCACATAACCTTAAAACAAAATGAGACATAGATCATGAAAATCGATGGACGCGTTTCGCTTTTATTCACAATTAAGTGAAGGAACAAAATAGTGAATTTTGCAACTTTTGACGTGGCTTGGTAGTTTTGAGGCCATTATATTACTATTATTAAATGACCTATATCAACATTTTATATATCGTTGAATTGGTAAATAAGTCTATTTTTATATTCTTTTAACACTTTTAAAGTATTTGCAAAATTAGTGGATTTGTATTAAAAAAATTAAATTTTTTTGGATTTTCAGCTATTAAAAAAAAAAAAAAAAAAATATTTTTGAAAAATTACCAAAAATAGGTTATTGGAGCTATTTTATTGATTTTTTAGGAATGAAAGCTTGATTTGTGTTTTATACATTACATAAGAAATAATATTAAAAATATTATGCTAATATGCTTTTAATATGCTTTTAAATATAGTCGTTAAAAAACTGACTTTTAACATAAAATCTCCACTCCTGTATTCGTTTTTGGCCGGGGGGGAAGCAATTTAGTGTTATATCATTCTAAATCTATTTCTATTTCTATTTTTTTTATTAATCGATAAAAATGAAACTATTTTTTAAAATTGACAATTTTCGGCCAATGCTGGATGCAGGGTGCAAACTTAAATCAATTCAAAATTTCTTTATTAACCATTTATGAAGCCTTATCTTTTGAAATTAATAGGGAAAAATTTTTTTATTAACGGAACTTTGAGAAAAAAGTGAATGAATTGTACTATATTTTTGTAAAAAAAATAGCCATTTTTCATGGCAATTTCAGAGTGCTGACTTTGAATATTTTTCACGTCTAGACGAATTGAGATAATCCAAAATTCTTTGAGCATATTATTTTGAAATATGTAGCAAATTACAGAATATTTTTAAAAAATTTTTACCTCATATATCTCCGACTTATTCCCGAAAAACGAAAGAAAGTCGAGCCAAAAAATCAAAAATTCAAAATTCAAGCGTAAATATCTTTTTAACTGTAAGAGACAACTTAGATGAGTAAGCTGTGAAGATTGGTCTGTTCTTATACGATTCTCAAAATATTACATCTGAGTGTTTCAATTTACGTGCTAGACCATTTTCAAAAGACCTCTAAAAATATTCAATATCATTATCAAAATTTTCGTTTAAAGAAAATTAACTTTAGTTTAATAGCAACGAAGGATGATATTGCGTCCCAAGGAAGAAGTACAGGCATTCTGGGAAGAAGTTGCTAACGTTTGCAATGATGTGTAGAAAATGAAAATTTCGCTCCGGCGCTTCAGGATTCCTCACACTGGAATAGTTTGGCCACAAATACCGTTTGCTTATAATCTGGCTATTTTCTTCCTTTCCGCACTTAACTGATGAGTTTATTTAATTATTGTTACCACAATTTTTTCTTTATCTTGCCAAGCACTTTCAAGAAATATAAAAATCTTTAAAATCGGACTTCATATGTACAAGTTACGATTTTTTTGAACTTTTACATACTCGAGGTAGTCAACTTGACACCCTGTAGCTTATCTCGTGTTATCACAGGGTGACTACAAGATGATTTTTCTGAAAGCTTAGGTCCTCCTCTACAACTCTTCCATACATTTCAATTTGATCCGACCAGTAGTTTAGGAGATTGTGTTTATTACCAAAAAATTTGCGTTTGACCCCACTGTGCGGTATTCGACATACATATAAGAAAAAGGACTTGAGCCCGACCGTCGGTCGCCAACACGGAAAAACTTTTATTAACATTAAAAAATATTTTTATTTCAACTTGGCCAGTAATCTTAATCTGTTCCGCTTCTTCTGTTAAAACAATGTTTTATTGAAAAATTAAGAAAAAAAATTAAAGTGCAGAAAACTACAATAATTTCCATCAAAATGCAATGACATTGTTTATGTTTATATTTAAAATTTCATTGAAATTGGTTCATCGATTTAGGTGCGATTGCATAACAAACACACATATGATTTTATAATATTGGTAATAATTAATATTAATATGGATTTCAACCATATTTTGGTATACATAAATTGAATTTCAGATTAACAATTGATATTTTGTTAATCGTAGCATATCTCAAGCAATAGTATTCTTAAAATAAAAAAACGTACACTTTTTAACTTTTAGATTTAGATCCATTTGCGTAAAATTCATTCCGTATGTAATATTTTTGTTTACAATTGCTTAGTTTATACGTAGTTCTTATTTGAGAATAAAACTGTAAAATGTTACCATATTACTTTTTTATTGTAAGTAACACTAACTTACCTCAGGTCTACAACTGAGATTAACGCTGATATAACAGCCCGCCTAGACGTAACATAATATGTAAGATTTTTGTGTCAGAGAGTGTCAAATTCGCTCTCTGAGAGAATTAATTCACATGTAGATTCAAATATTAGTATTATAAGATGTATTATGAGACTGTTGTGAGATTTCTCTACACAACCATCTTATAAGATGAACTGTGAAAAAAATACACATATACGAAAGTTTGTTTGTGTGTGTGCATGTGTATTTTGAAAAGTACTAAAAAAAGGTTTTGTAAAATTGTTTCTTTTTAGTGTTTGTTTTAAATG
This sequence comes from Protocalliphora azurea, assembly GCA_932274085.1. Lineage (NCBI taxonomy): Eukaryota > Metazoa > Arthropoda > Insecta > Diptera > Calliphoridae > Protocalliphora > Protocalliphora azurea. Next base: position 61,105,288 of record OW026520.1, read on the forward strand.
TTAAAAAATATTTTTATAAAAATTGTGCTAAAAAAGTGCGAATTGCTTAAATAAAAAGATCATGTTTACTCTATGACTGATCGAAAGTAATGATATCTTATAGGATTAATTAGAATACGAGTACCCCTTTTTTAAGATTAAAACATAATATAAACAAAATAGTTACATTCCTCTTCCGGCGTTATCTCACATATTTTATCCGCGTTAATTTTAGTTGTAGACCTGTGGTAATAGTGAGATAACGCCCGCAGAAGATAATAACAATATTTTTATATTATGTTAAATCTTTAAATGAGTGGTACACGTATTCTAATAACTCCTATAATATATCATTATTTTCAATCAGAGTAAACATGTCTCTTTTATTTAAGAAATTCGCATTTTTTAACAAAATTTTTATAAAATTATTTTTCAAAATGCAATACAATTATTAAAACAAAAGAATTTTAGTGGACGAGAAGATAACAAAGTAAGATAACAAAGTAAAAGTGCTGCCAAGTTTAAAAATAGCAACTTTGTTAACAAACTAATCATGAAAGATAACAAACTAATGGACCCTAGGTCGAATTGATAAATTTGTTCCTGGACCGGACCACTTGGATTTGATAGAGGAGAGTCTCAGCTTAATTTTGATATACATTTTATTCACCGCTATAGTTTTTGGTAGAACAAAGTATTCAAAAAAAGATCTTTTTTATTTCACTCAAGGGACATTTTGGACCCTAGGTCAAACTGAGTGATTTGTTCCTGGACCGGACCACTTGGAGATGATAGTAGAAGGCATCAGGTTCATTTTAATATACATTCTATTCAAAAATTTTTTTATCTTTCACTCAAGCGACATTTTGGGCCATAGGTCGAATTGAGTGATTTGTTCCTCGACCAGACCTCTTGGAGGTGATAGTAGAAGGTCTCAGCTTCATTTTGATATACATTTTATTCACCGCTATAGTTTTTGGTAGAACAAAGTTTTCAATAAAAGATTTTTTTTATATTTCACTCAAGGGACATTTTGGGCCATAGGTCGAATTGAGTGATTTGTTCTTGGACCGGACCACTTGGAGATGATAGTAGAAGGTCTCAGCTTCATTTTGATATACATTTTATTCACCGCTATAGTTTTTGGTAGAACAAAGTTTTCAAAAAAAGAGATTTTTATATTTCACTCAAGAGACATTTTGGGCCATAGGTCGAATTGAGTGATTTGTTCCTGGACCGGACCACTTGGAGGTGATAGTGGAAGGTCTCAGCTTCATTCTGATATACATTTTATTCATCGCTATGGCTTTTGGCAGAAAAAAGTATTGAAAAAACGGTGATGATGGTGCTGGGACTGCAACGTACCAGTAAATGATCTGGAGGTGATAGTGGAGGGTCTCATAATTGAAAAGGTCGAAAAAGATTATTTAAAAGGGTCGGCGTGAACTTAACAAAGTAAGATAACAAAGTAAAAGTGCTGCCAAGTTAAAAGTCGCAACTTTGTTAACAAACTAAACCTGTAAGATAACAAACTAATGGACCCTAGGTCGAATTGGGAGATTTGTTCTGGACCAGACCACTTGGAGGTGATAGAGGAGGGTCTCAGCTTCATTTAGATATATATTTTATTCACCGCTATAGTTTTTGGTAGAACAAAAATTTCAGAAAAAGATTTTTCATATTTCACTCTTAGGGACATTTTGGACCCTAGGTCGAACTGAGTGATTTGTTCCTGGACCGGACCACTTGGCAGTGATAGTGGAAGGTCTCAGCTTCATTTTGATATACATTTTATTTACCGCTATAGTTTTTGGTAGAACAAAGTTTTCAAAAAAAGATTTTTTTCATATATCACTCTAGAGGACATTTTGGACCCTAGGCCGAACTGAGTGATTTTTTCCTGGACCGGACCACCCGGAGGTGATAGCGGAGGGCCTCAGCTTCATTTTGATATACATTTTATTTACTGCTATAGTTTTTGGTAGAACAAAGTTTTCAAAAAAAGATTTTTTCATATATCACTCTAGAGGACATTTTGGACCCTACGTCGAACTGAGTGATTTGTTCCTGGACCGGACCACTTGGAGGTGATAGTGGAAGGTCTCTGCTTCATTTTGATATACATTTTATTTACCGCTATAGTTTTTGGTAGAACAAAGTTTTCAAAAAAATTTTTTCATATTTCACTCTAGAGGACATTTTGGACCCTAGGTCGAACTGAGTGATTTGTTCCTGGACTGGACCACTTGGAGGTGATAGTGGAAGGTCTCAGCTTCATTTTCATTTACATTTGATTTACCGCTATAGTTTTTGGTAGAACAAAGTATTGAAAAAAACAGTGATGGTGGTGCCCGGTCTGCAACGTACCAGCCACTGAAATAAATGTAAATAATCTGGCAGCCCAGAAATAAATATATTAACAGTTTAAAAACTTGGCACACCTTTTATACTAACATGGCCACCAAGACGAATTTTTAAAAGGTGGTTTCCATTAGACGTGTAGCCTTCAGTTTTCTGAAGTGTCAAACTGCACATATAAAAAATTTTTGGAGCGAACCTTGTTAAATCTGGCTTGGTAACCGTCAGATTAGTGTTTTTTTAATTGATTAAAAATATGATTTTTAAGTGATAATAGTAATAATATAACATTATTTTTATAAAGTTAGTATGTGTGAGTTTAAAAAAATAGTGAGTTTTTTTTAAATTTTGTGTATGGTAATAGAGCTGCCGCGTAATAAAAAATAAATTTAAAAAGGGGTTTTTTTAAATTCCCAAATAAAAAAATTATTTGTAATTTTGCAGAAATAAGTATTTTTTTATCGCCATATCGAAAAATTATCGCACAAAAGCAAAATAAAACGATCGCGAAATGGAACTCGGTACAAAAAAGAAAACTATCGACATATCAAAAAAATAAAAAAAAAAATTATCGATATATCAAAAAAGTATCGCCATATTGAAAAAATATTAAGAAAAACTATCGTTTTATAGGTAATATATGAAATTACAAACGGATCGACAAAATTATATAAAATTTAGAAAAAAAAATCAAAACATGAAATTTAAAATGGATTTTTATTTTTTTATTATATATTTTTTAATACGCGCAGAAAGCTTAAGCGAAGGAAGACCACTATCAATAGAAGGAAGGCTCAATATAAGGAAGACTAAGCTTAAGCAAAGGAAGGCCATTAGAAGGAAGACAAAAAACTTACACACTTGGAAAGAGGGTAATAAATGTACATTTTCACTAATACCTTTTATTAATTTTAATAATAGAATTATTTTAATACTAAATATAGAAATATTTAATAATAATTTTAATGTATTTTGTAAATTAATATATAATATAAGAATATATTAAGAATAATTTATAATTAGATAAATTAGTTTAATAAAATATTGATTTCAAAAAATTTTACAAATAAAAAATTTTTAACAATATATTATTTTTAAATTTTTTTTTTTTTTTTGTTACATCTAGAGGCGAAATTTCATCATGAGAGTAACACGTAAGTTTAGTTATAGTTCAAATGATTTAAAGACCATACTGTTAAATTGCTCATTTTTAGAGGATTTGCAGATCATTTCTTCGAAAAATGTTAAATTATTTGAAATTATTATTTAATCGTTAAATGCTATTTGCAAAAAATCTAAATATAATAAGCTTCAAAATAATTTAAAAAATAGAAGAAGGATTTGTAGTATTGCAAAAACCTTGCTGAAAATACGCAAGGTAATAAAAGTAGACACATTTAATAGTGCTACGAATTTAAAATCTGATGTATCAGAAAATAATACTTTATTAGAATGTAATAAAATTTCAAATCCAAATACTAATGGAATGAAAGTTAATTCTTTTCCAATGAAACAAGAATATATATCGGAGTTATTAAATAGTCCAAATAATATTTCGGACATTGATAACGAAATTTTAATTAACTCGAATGATTTTATTGTGAAAGATTCACAGAAATCTTACCCATTGACTAACGAAGCAAACTTAATATTTGAAAATTTACCATTGAAGGGTGATAATAGCAAGTTTAAAAATACACCAGAAAAGTTAAATTGTGGTTCTACAAAAATTTTAAAGATATTAAATTCATCGGAACAACAAACAATTTCTAATGATTCTTTTGCGAAAATTCTTAAAGATATTTTCCAACATTTTAAATTTGTTGAAGAATTTAAATCAAATTTTAAAACTATTAAGAATGATTTAACTAAAATTGTTGACGAATTAAAGAATATGAACGGTCATCAAATTATTAAATCTAATAAAGTAGAAAGTTGTCAAGAACAACAATTAAATGTTCAAAACAATGAACGCGATCATGTTCTTGGTCCCTTCGAAATCAGCGATGATTCATTGAATATGTCAAGCTTTATAACTTATAGAAAGATCCCAATGAAAAGTGCAATAGAACTGTGCTTCAAGGGGAATCAAAGTGTGCAAAACCTAAAAGAACATTTCAAAAGAATATTCTTGATTGTACATTTATTGTTAACTTAGATGTTGTACAAAAAACAAAGAACACAAAAATTACTAAGAAGAAAATCTTAGAAGATTTAGTGAGAGAGGCATATTTAAAACATAACAATGTTTGTATTTTATGTTTTTATAATGTTCTATATGGAAAAGACAGTACTTTTATGTACGCTTATTGTAAATTTAATGATTGCACAACTTTCCGATTTGAAATTAATACTAAGGGAAACGTTTCTGTTTATAGAACCAAAGAAATACAACATGCTGAAAATTAATCTCATGTTGGGCAAATCAGAGGATTAAAAAGATATATTATAAAAAACGACCTTAAGAACAATAAGGCATATTTGTATAGAAAACAGCAAATTTTAAATGCTGCGTATAATATTGCCGAAAAAGGCAATCTTCAAAATATACATAAGCTGGAAACATTAAGAAAATGTAAATCTGAAGGTAATTATGATAAATATTATCATCCAGATCCAGTTTACGCTCTTATTTTGATGAAAGATGGTCCGTATAAAAATTATATGCAACTAGTTGCTTCTCCATTAACAGTTTATACATGGGAAAAGCATACGTTTGAAACTTTTTCCAGTAATGTAAAAATTCTTGAAGATTCAAAATATACATTACATATTGATGCATCTGGCGAAAGCGTGAAACACGTAAAATGTGCTGAAAAGAGAATTTTGACATATAAAATTGTTTTACGAATTTCAGAAATAAAAAAAATTTTAACAATTGCGGAAGCAATTTTTTCTCGCCACACACTCAGTGAAATTTGTGCTTTTCTGGACAAATTGAAATTGTTCATAAAAGAGAGCAATATTAAATATTAGTTCAAATGGCCTTATTGCAGACGGGTTTGTACTGATGTAAGTCCCGCATTATATGGCGCAGTGTTGAAAAGTTTTAATAATCAAACATTATTGGAATACCTTATAGTGTGTGCTAAGTATCTAAATAATGTTAAATTCAAAGCTCAAACCTGGTTTTGTTATCTTGCAGTGGTGTAAATGTCACTATATAAATATAATTTGCAAAGATTTAAATTTAAAATTAGGTAAAAACCATATTTTAAAACCCTTGCTTAAGAATGCTTTAGTAGCGGCATTTAGTTTAAGCAGTATAGAAGAGTGTGAACGTTGGTTTAAGCATATTTTTACTGTTTTACTGTCGCCGTTTAAAACTTCTTTATTTGAACAAAGTTTCGAAATATTACATCAATGCATAATACTGATGAAAACTAAAGTAAGGAAAATACGATTTACGATTATGAAAAAATCGACTTTTTGGAATCAGTTGCACTTAATAGTCCTTTTCGGAAAATTTTTCTTTCGATATACGAGGATATTAAAACTGCATTGAAAAATGTTACAACAGGTCGTTGCGTAAATCAATACCGCAACGATGATATGTGTACGTTTTTGTTAAATAAATATTGCCCTTTTATTGTACTTTGGACAAACGTTTTGGGCATTCATGTTGATGCATCTGGGGAGCATATAAGTAATGGCCCGATTGAATTTTCTTATTATTTGCAAAAACATGTTATACTACCGCACAAATCTGTAAGACCAGATGTTTTCGTTAAAATAATGATAATTGATTATCTAAGTTCCTTAAGCAAAAATGAGTTAAATGAAAAACATAACAATAGTAGAATAATTAAAGAGCATTCTTATATTTGTTCAACTCCAAACGAAAAAAAAACAAGACTCCAAACTGGATATAAGTGTTGAAGTAATAGAAAAAGAACACAGTTATTCTCAAGCAAGTGGGAATATTAAGACAGAGCCCGAAGAAGAATGGGGGAAGTTGAGTAAAAACAAAAAACAATTCGGCCAAAAATAATGCATGAAGGCAAGTAAGAAGGTTTCAGAAATTCGTAAAAATAGTAATGCGATTCAAAAAGATAACTTTTTTCTATTTAAATTCGATGAATTATTTTCTGAAATTAATAATAGAATAGACTCTATAAATGTTCGATTTACCGATTATTTAGAAAAGTTTAAAAATTATATATTGTTGAAAATTTTTTATTTGTAAAATTTTTTGAAATCAATATTTTGTTAAATTAATTTATCTAATTATAAATTACTCTTAATATATTCTTATATTATATATTAATTTACAAAATACATTTAAATTATTATTAAATATCTTTATATTTAGTATTAAAATAATTCTATTATTAAAGTTAATAAAAGGTATTAGTGAAAATTTACATTTATTACCCTCTTTCCAAGTGTGTAAGTTTTTTGTCTTCCTTCTAATGGCCTTCCTTTGCTTAAGCTTAGTCTTCCTTCTATTGAGCCTTCCTTCTATTGATAGTGGTCTTCCTTCGCTTGAGCTTTCTGCGCGTATTAATAAATATATAATAAAAAAATAAAAATCCATTTTAAATTTCATGTTTTGATTTTTTTTCTAAATTTTATATAATTTTGTCAATCCGTTTGTTTTTCTTAATATTTTTTTAATATGGCGATACTTCTTGATATATCGATAAACTTTTTTTATTTTTTTGATATGTCGATAGTTTTCTTTTTTTGTACCGATTTCTTTTTCGCGATCATTTTATTTTGCTTTTGCGCGATAATTTTTCAATATGGCGATAGAACAAAATAAAAATAAAAAGAATATTTATTTCTGCAAAATTACAAAATAATTTTTTTTGCTTGGGAATTTAAAAAATCCCATTTTTAGAATTATTTTTAATTACGCGGCAGCTTTATCACAAATACACAAAATTTTTTTTGAAAAAAGAAAAAATCACTATCTTTTTTAAATCACAATTTAAACTCACACATATTAGGTATATAAATTATTATTATCACTTAAAAATCTTATTTTCAATCAATTAAAAAAACACTTACCTGCTGTTTCATTGATGGCAAATAAAATTTGACAGTTACCAAGCCAGATTTAACAAGGTTCGTTCCAATAATTTTTTATATGTGCAGTTTGATACTTCAGAAAACTGAAGGCTACATGTCTAATCGAAACCACCTTGTAAGAATTCGTCTTGGTGGCCATGTTAGTATAAAAGGTGTGCCAAGTTTTTAAACTGTTAATATATTTATTTCTGGGCTGCCAGATTATGTACATTTATTTCAAAGGCTGGTACGTTGCAGTTCGGGCACCACCATCATTGTTTTTTTCAATACTTTGTTCTACAAAAAACTATAGCGGTAAATGAAATATGAAAAAATCTTTTTTTGAAAACTTTGTTCTACCAAAAACTATAGCGGTAAATAAAACGTATATCAAAATGAAGCTGAGACCTTCCACTATCACCTCCAAGTAGTCCGGACAAGGATCAAATCACTCAGTTCGACCTAAGGTTCAAAAGGTCCTCTAGAGTGATATATGAAAAAATCTTTTTTTGAAAACTTTGTTCTACCAAAAACTATAGAGGTAAATAAAATGTATATCAAAATAAAGCTGAGACCTTCCACTATCACTTCCAAGTGGTCTAGTCTAGGAACAAATCACTCAGTTCGACCTAGGGTCCAAAATGTCCTCTAGAGTGAAATATGAAAAAATCTTTTTTTGAAAACTTTGTTCTACCAAAAACTATAGCGGTGAATAAACTGTATATCAAAATGAAGCCGAGACACTCTTCTATCACCTCCAAGTGGTCCGGTCCAGGAACAAATCACTCAGTTCGACCTAGGGTCCAAAATGTCCTCTAGAGTGAAATATGAAAAAATCTTTTTTTGAAAACTTTGTTCTACCTATAGCGGTAAATAAAATGTATATCAAAATGAAGCTGAGACCCTCCGCTATCACCTCCAAGTGGTCCGGTCCAGGAACAGATCACTCAATTCGACCTAGGGTCCAAAATGTCCTCTAGAGTGAAATATGAAAAAATCTTTTTTTGAAAACTTTGTTCTACCTATAGCGGTAAATAAAATGTATATCAAAATAAAGCCGAGACACTCTGCTATCACCTCCAAGTGGTCCGGACCAGGAACAAATAACTCAGTTCGACCTAGGGTCCAAAATGTCCTCTAGAGTGAAATATGAAAAAATCTTTTTTTGAAAACTTTGTTCTACCTATAGCGATGAATAAGCTGTATATCAAAATGAAGCCGAGACAATCTGCTATCACCTCCAAGTGGTCCGGACCAGGAACAAATCACTCAGTTCGACCTAGGGTCCAAAATGTCCTCTAGGGTGAAATATGAAAAATCTTTTTTTGAAATTTTTGTTTTACCAAAAACTATAGCGATGAATAAAATGTATATCAGAATGAAGCTGAGACCCTCCGCTATCACCTCCAAGTGGTCCGGTCCAGGAACAAATCACTCAATTCGACCTAGGGTCCAAAATGTCCCTTAGAGTGAAATATGAAAAATCTTTTTTTGAAATTTTTGTTCTACCAAAAACTATAGCGATGAATAAAATGTATATCAAAATGAAGCCGAGACCCCCCACTATCACCTCCAAGTGGTCCGGTCCAGGAACAAATCACTCAGTTCGACCTAGGGTCCAAAATGTCCTCTAGAGTGATATATGAAAAAATCTTTTTTTGAAAACTTTGTTCTACCAAAAACTATAGCGGTGAATAAACTGTATATCAAAATGAAGCCGAGACACTCTGCTATCACCTCCAAGTGGTGCGGTCCAGGAACAAATGACTCAGTTCGACCTAGGGTCCAAAATGTCCTCTAGAGTGATATATGAAAAAATCTTTTTTTAAAAACTTTGTTCTACCAAAAACTATAGCGGTGAATGAAATGTATATCAAAATGAAGCTGAGACCTTCTACTATCACCTCCAATTGGTCCGGTCCAGGAACAAATCACTCAATTCGACCTATGGCCAAAAATGTCCCTTAGAGTGAAATATGAAAAAATCTTTTTTAAAAACTTTGTTCTACCAAAAATTATAGCGATAAATAAAATGTATATCAGAATGAAGCTGAGACCTTCCTCTATCACCTCCAAGTGGTCCGGTCCAGGAACAAATCACTCAGTTCGACCTAGGGTCCAAAATGTCCTCTAGAGTGAAATATGAAAAAAAATTTTTTTGAAAATTTTGTTCTACCAAAAACTATAGCGGTAAATAAAATGTATATCAAAATGAAGCTGAGGCCCTCCGCTATCACCTCCGGGTGGTCCGGTCCAGGAACAAGTCACTCAGTTCGACCTAGGGTCCAAAATGTCCTCTAGAGTGAAATATGAAAAAATCTTTTTTTTTAAAGTTTGTTCTACCAAAAACTATAGCGGTAAATAAAATGTATATCAAAATGAAGCTGAGACCCTCCTCTATCACCTGCAAGTGGTCCGGTCCAGAACAAATCTCTCAATTCGACCTAGGGTCCAATAGTTTGTTATCTTTCATGATTAGTTTGTTAACAAAGTTGCTATTTTTTAAACTTGGCAGCACTTTTCACTTTGTTATCTTACTTTGTTATCTTCTCGTCCGCAAAGACAGCTAATATTAAGAGACTTAAAAAAAACTAGTGTTACCATAGTGTCTACATTAGAGATTTTTTTATCAAGATAAAGGTCAAACTTAACGCGAATTTGTATAAGGTGGCAACAGTTGCACAAAAACAATATGGCGTATTCATTATTGTTTTTTATATATGCAGTTTGACAACTGTAACAACCAAAATAATTATCAGCTGTTTAACAAAAGTTACCTTGTATATATTCGCACTGATTTTGACGTTTGTTTTGATAAAAATAATGTAGACACTAGGTACAGAAGGCTTGAGTACTTGAATACCTATTAAGTACAAATCACATTTAAAATGTTAAAATGATGCTTTAACATCATCTCATCTCTAACGCACCGTCTACACCAGGATTTTCTTTTTTTTTTGTTCGCACAAGAGGTCTGCCAACGCACCAAATTTTGTTCACTTTTGGCGGCATAGGTTTATTTGAACAAAACATAATTTTTTGACTGCCGTGAGCGTCACTTCAATACTTTTACATGCAAAGTCTATTCTTTCGAATAAAAAATGACGTTTGATGGCAAACATGATTAGTCAAACACTTGATCGAACAACGTTGTGCGGACAAAACAAAGCATGAACAAGGTTGGTCCACATTATTCAAATGCGTGTGCGAGTTAACAAAAAAAAAAAAAAAAAAAAAATGTCAACGTTAATTTATTGTATGTATAAACTGCAATATTTAGACTTTCATATAATTTCGCATGTTGTCTTCCGTTCCCATTACCCCAGGTCACCAACTGAGATTAACGCTGATATAATATGTGAGATAACGCCGGCAGAGGAGAATAGCCGTTTTGTTTATATTATGTTAAATCTTAAATAAGGGGTACACGTATTCTAATAAATCCTATAAGAAATCAATATTTTTAATCAGTCGCAGAGTAAACATGTCCTTTTTATTTAAGCAATTCGCACTTTTTAGCACAATTTTTATAAAAATGTTTTTTAACATGTAAAATAAACACTACAAGGAAACAATTTTACCGAAAGAACATTGTTTTCAGTAATTTCCAAAATACACATGGACACACACAAACAAACTTTCATATATGTGTATTTTTTGACAATACAGATGGTTGTGTAGAGAAATCTCATCACAACAGTCTCATAATACATCTTATAATACTAATATTTGAATATAAACGTGAAATAATTCTCTCAGAGAGCGAATTTGACACTGTCTGACACAAAAATCTTACATATTATGTTACGTCTAGACGGGCTGTTAAACTGCTAAACTGGTAAACATAAAAAACAATAATTTAACAAATAATGTATCTGTTAGTTTTTAAGTTCAGTTTATTTTACTACTCAAACCAGGATATCTACACGAATACGTCTGGAGAGCATCCCCAGTAGCGGAAACTTAAAGCAAAAAGGAAAAAATCCAAACCAGCTGTAAGATGAGCACATCATATTTATTTTGTAAGTTATATATTTAAAAGTGTTAAAATTAAGGAAATAAATAAAAAGAAATTAAAAAGAAATTTAAAAAATACAAAGTAAGTTATGAAAAAAAGGGAAGAATAAAAAAGTTATGGAAAAAAGAAAAGAATAAAATGTGAAAATATATTAAATATATATAATAATTTGAAATCTAAATGAATTAAAGATTAAATAAAGTAAATTCTGTTCTTATAAAAATTTAAATTAGAAAAAATATATATAATAAATTTAGAATTAATTACAAGAAAAGAAAAAATCTAAACGAATTAAAAATTGAAAAGTGAATTAAAAATAATTTTTATCTACGTCCTCTACCAATTAAATATAGAAGGAAAAGAAAAAGTGTAAAAATATGTAATAAATTAACAACTTTCGTATTTTTTTTTTTATAAAGTATTCCTCAAAATCTAATTAATTAAAATCACTAAAAGTGAAATAAATAAATTTTAAACATTTAGTAAAATTAAAATTTGCATCCGCTAAAAATTTGATCAAAAACTAATTAAAAACAATAAGTGCAAAATTAAAATCCTTTTTTCCCAAATATCCTTTAAAATCCATCATGAAAATGAACAAGAACGACGAGAAATAGCCATATCAGTGGAACTTAGAAATGAAATAACAGGTATAGTTACTCAAGCTCTTAGAACAGAATTAGAATTCTTAATTCAATTATAAACTCTAATTCTGATGAATTTTTCGGAATAGATCAGTAGTGCGATTCAGTAACTTATTTTAACGATAATCGAATCGTTAAAATTAGTAAACAACAAAATTGTCGATTTAGTTATTCTCTAACACTTTTAACGATATTTGATTGCGTTAACAGCCCGTCTAGACGTAACATAATATGTAAGATTTTTCTGTCAGAGAGTGTCAAATTCGCTCTCTGAGAGAATTATTTCACGTGTAGATTCAAATATTAGTATTATAAGATGTATTATGAGACTGTTGTGATGAGATTTCTCTACACAACAATCTTATAAGATGAACTGTCAAAAAATACACACACACTGAAGTTTGTATGTGTGTGTGCTTATATATTTTGGAAATTACTAAAAAAAACAATGTTTTTTTGTAAAACTATTTTCTTTTAATGATTGTTTTACATTTAAAATCATATTTTTATAAAAATTGTGTTAAAAACGTGCGATTTTTTTAAATAAAAAGTACATGTTTATTCTGTGACTGATTGAAAATAATGATATCGTATAGGATTTATTAGAATACGTGTACCCCTTATTTAAGATTTAACATAATATAAACAAAATGGTTACTCTCCTCTGCCGGCGTTATCTCACATATTATATCAGCGTTAATCTCAGTTGTAGACCTGTGGTAACTTAAAGACAAAAATTTTTGTGTTGTTAATATATTGACAAAAATTAGCCAAAAAGTCAACCCAATGATTCAGTCGTTGTTTTGTGGTTGTAGTCTGTGCTTCCACGTTATAGATGGTGCTTCTACGTTTCCGAATCTTCTTTTAGGAGTAGTGGTCATTTTGAAGAAAACCATTAACAGAAACACATCTTAGTCTATATCAAATACATAATTTAATCAATCATGGTCTTAAAATTGTTAAACAAACTTCGATTTGTTTCAAATTTATTTGTTTTTTTTTTATTTGGTTTTGAACCTTACTTTTATTACGGCATTTCCTTGTGGAGAGCTGCCACACGAAATAATAGTTATATACAATCGTTTAAGAGTACTTAGTGAATCACACAATCGTTACTGCAAACAACAATTGCTATTGACAAGTTTTTCGATTGTCGAATCGTTAAGTTACTGAATCGCACTACTGATTAATCTACCTCGATGTTATCAATATTTTCAGTCAGTCACACAGAAAACATGATTTTTATTTAAATTTTGGCACTTTTTTAGCACAATGCACAGTGGGGCAGAATCGAAATTTTTTGGAAATAAATCTGTAACTTCTGATCGGTCGTTTGGATTTTCATGAAATTTGATATAGGCGTAGCAGAGGAGTGTACAATGTTATGTTTGGAAGGGGGGCACAATAATATCCCCAGGGGCGGAGCTAAGGGGGCTCAAGGTTGGGTACCTCTGACATAAAATTTTTTTTAATCGCTTGAAAAATTTTTGTTTCTCGTCCGATTTCAAATATTTTTATATATTGTTGTAGGCCCTGATAAGACCTATAAAAAATATGCTTACATGTCCTATTTATCTCTTATAGTTTTTGAGTTATTTGCGTTTGAATTTTTAAGCGCCATAATTTTGCATGTTCTTGGTCCAGTTTTTTTTATATATATCCTAGTATTTCCTACCGATTTTATTAGCTTTTTTCTTAACTAGTTAAATAACAAAATTATCTATTGAATAAAAAAAATTGAAGTCGATATCTTTACCGAGTCCAAAAATAAACGATTTTGAATTTGAAAATTGCAAAAAAGACGACTTTTTGTGTTTTTTTTAGCCGAAAAAGTATCTACACTCTTTTTTTTCTAAAATAAAATTTTCTTTAGCAACATATAATAATTTTGCACTTTTCTGAAAGGTAACTTCACGGAGATGACTTTAAGATAAAAACCTCAATTGGTCACGGTACACACCCTCCCGAATTCGACCCATTTTATATGAAAGTTTTGATATTAGACCATATTTTCTCAAATATTTTAAGAATCTCCAATATGTTGTTAAAAGTTTTAATTCAAAATCTACGGGACTGCGGAAAAATGTGGATTCTATACCCAAAAATTTAAAAAATCCCATTTTTGGGAATTTTGATTAGTTTATTTGGGAATTCGGGAAAACCCTACTCCTGATTGAAATTTGGTTAACGCGCTTTTATTTATATTAATAAGATCCATATTTCCTGCAAATTTCATTAAGAAATCTTTATAAACAAATATGTTATTACAATTAAACAATTTGTATTTTCTCCAAAGACCTCAAATTGGGCTTTTTGTTTGGTTTATTTCTAAATAGCGAAAGAAATTTTAAAAATATGTATTCCAAATTAAGCTTATCCTTTAGCATATATAATTTCCGATCTTTTGCAAAAATATTCAAGTCAATATCATGCCTCATTTCAGAAATATGCGCCTTTACACTTTTATATTTCCAATTTATTGTATATATGACTATATTTTTGCAAACTTGCAACTTTTGCCTTTAGCTTTGCGTGAATAAATACTTAGAAAATTATGAATATTTCTGTATACTTTTAATAATATCTATACACAAAATATTTTTATAAAAAATAATTAATAATTTTAATTTTTATTTTTAATATGGTTGCCACATTTCCCAAATTTATGTAAATCTTTATCCTTTTATAAGCATTCATATATTTCTATTAATGAATTTAAAATAAAATGTCTATTTTAACTTAATCAATATTATTATTTTTGGTATTTATCATCTTCCTTAATAAATATTTTATTTCTAATACGATTTTTTATTACTTACTTACATTAAATTTATGCAGACAATTTTTCTAATATTTCAAACGTATACTACTTATTTTCTATAAAATTATCTGTTGTATCTGTATACATATCTAAAAGATATTAAAGGTCCTTCAAGTCTTCAGTATTTTGAGTTGATAAAGGCTCATAATAAATCCAACGTTTCCTCATTGATGATAGTACAGGGTCTGATGATAACAATAGGCTATTAAAAATATCCTCGTTTTGTGACGTTCTGGAGTATTTCCTGGAGCTGAATAATTGAACGTGCTTAAAATCTCTGTTTCTTGCTTCTTCAGCCTCTTCTGTATATTTCGACATGGCACAATATTTTATGTACTGTTGGTGTCATTTCTTTCCATGGATATAGAGAAACAAGTAGTTTAGATATTTCTGTTGCATATTCTCCAAATCGAGCAGAGTTAATTTTGTGCTTGCAATTAATTGCCATTAATAGTATGTAAATCATTTATTTCATCTTTAATATATTCCACTAAATCCTTTGTTGTTGTCTTCGACTCGCTTGTGTATTCGAACCAAATAGGTCTGCAAAAATTTTTTGATCCTGGAGTGGTGTTAAGTCATATATCTTCAAATGAGTTTTTACACTTTGATGAAGATTGCTTTAAGGAATAAGATTGCATTCTTAATGGCACCAAAGATGCTATAAATACGCTTTTATAATCCGCCATTTTCTTACTTCCACTAGCATGCTTGTATTTAGGAACTGATCTGCAGAAAAATCTGCAACTATCCTGGTAGCTGTATTCTCAAGCAAAGTAGATAGCTCTAAAATAGTTTGCTTTTTTTCTTGAATATCCTTGTATGATGGTAGAATTGAGTGTCCCCTTTCAAGCAGAGCTTTTCTTAAAATTTGATATTTGTTTCGGCTAAGGTCCAGTTCAAGCATTAAAGCAATTGCTTCTTCCTCTTTAAAATTGGATTGTGATGTTGGAGTAGGTACACTTTCGGCAATCCTTTTCTTCTTTTCTTCTTAGATCTTGTACTTAAATCATCATATGTCTTGCAGGGTGCTCCAGTTGATATTTTGCACGTAGATATTTCTATATCAGTATCCATCCAATCGGAATGTTTACTTTTTAATCTGTTAGTAAGCTGATGCAAGGACTTCATTTTTACGTCATGCAACTTTAAAAAGCACTCTATCTGAGATTTACCAATGACGTCGACTTTTGCATGATATGTAGTTTTTATGAATTCTACTATAGCTTCCAAACGATTAAGATAATTTTTGGATAAACTCCACAGAACACAACACAATTGTTCATGTTTCAATGTAATCGCCATGGTAATCAACTTCGTTATGATGTTGATAAGGATTAGCTGCGCATTTATACATATCTATTAGATATATCGCACAGGTATATATATTTTACAGGTATTCTGTGAATTTTCATCATGTAAAATATCTGAAAGAGTCAATTTGGAAGAGTACCTATACCGAATTCATTGATATTATATGTTGCTGTTAGGTATCACCAGAAAGGATATTACTTGTGCATTGTCACTAGCTCATAAAAATATAGATTTTGAACCATCAGTAATAGATAAATGCTGCAGCTAGGTATCATCGGAAAGTATACCCGTACATTGCCACTAGATCATAAATATATAAATTTTTAACCATCAACAATAGATAAAAACATTTGTTAAATTTAGGTAAACACCATAAATGCAAACTAATAAAATACTAATTGATTAAGTTAAAATAGACATTTTTTGTTTGTTTTGTTATTTTAAATTCATTAACAGAATTATATGAATGCTTAGAAAAGGATAAAGATTTACTTAAATTTGGGAAATGTGGCAACCCTATTAAAAATAAAAAATATTTATTAATTGTTTTTATAAAAATATTTTGTGTATAGATATTATTGAAATTATACAGAAATATTCATAATTCTCTAGTAATTATTCAGGCAAAGCTAAATGCAAAAGTTGCAAGTTTGTAAAAATATGTACAATAAATTGGAAATATAAAAGTTTAAAGACGCATGTTTCTGAAATGAGGCATGATCTTGACTTGAATCTTTTTGCAAAAGATCGGAAATTATATATGCTAAAGGATAAGCATAATTTGGAATACATATTTTTAAAATTTCTTTCGCTATTTAGAAATAAACCAAACAAAAGGCCCAATTTGAGGTTTTTGAAGAAAATACAAATTTTTTAATTGTAATAACATATTTGCGTATAAAGATATCTTAATAAAATTTGCAGGAAATTATTATTATCAACTCAAAATACTGAAGACTTGAAGGACCTTTATTATCTTTTAGATATGTATACAGATAAAACAGATTATTTTATAGAAAATAAGTAGTATAAATTTAAAATATTAGAAAAATTGTCTACATAAATTTAATGTAAATAAGTAATAAAAAATCGTACTAGAAATAAAATATTTATTAAGGAAGATGATAAATACCACAAATAATAATATTGATTAAGTTAAAATAGACATTTTTTTGTTTGTTTTGTTATTTTAAATTCATTAATAGAAATATATGAATGCTTAGAAAAGGATAAAGATTTACTTAAATTTGGGGAATGTGGCAACCCTATTAAAAATAAAAAATATTTGTTAATTATTTTTATAAAAATATTTTGTGTATAGATATTAGTAAAAGTATACAGAAATATTCATAATTTTCTAAGTAATTATTCACGCAAAACTAAAGGCAAAAGTTGCAAGTTTGTAAAAATATAGTTATATATACAATAAATTGCAAATATAAAAGTTTAAAGGCGCATATTTCTGAAGTGAGGCGTGATATTGACTTGAGTCTTTTTGCAAAAGATCGGAAATTATATATGCTAAAGGATAAGCTTAATTTGGAATACATATTTTTAAAATATCTTTCGCTATTTAGAAATAAACCAAACAAAAGGCCCAATTTGGGTTTTTTGGTGAAAATACAAATTTTTTAATTGTAATAATATATTTGTTTATAAA
Organism: Protocalliphora azurea; assembly: GCA_932274085.1. Lineage (NCBI taxonomy): Eukaryota > Metazoa > Arthropoda > Insecta > Diptera > Calliphoridae > Protocalliphora > Protocalliphora azurea. The sequence goes on from OW026520.1 coordinate 61,123,095, forward strand.
GATATCTTAATGAAATTTGAAGGAAAGATCCATCTTATTAATAAACTAATCAAAATTCCCAAAAATGAGATTTTTTATATTTTTGGCTATAGAATCCACATTTTTCCGAAGTCCCGTAGATTTTGATTTAAAACTTTTAACAACATATTGAAGATTTTTAAAATATATTCCGCTTGTCGATTCGTGCTTTGGGATTTGAGAAAATATGGTCTAATATCAAAACTTTCATATAAAATGGGTCGAATTCGGGAGGGTGTGTACCATGACCAATTGAGTTATTGGGCTTGTTTTTTATCTTAAAGTCATCTCTGTGAAGTTACCTTTCAGAAAAGTGCAAAATTATTATATGTTGAAAATTTTATTTTAGAAAAAAAGAGTGTAGATACTTTTTTGGTCAAAAAAAAAAAAAAAACACAAAAAGTCGTCTTTTTTGCAATTTTCAAATTCAAAATCGTTTATTTTTGGGCTCGGTAAAGATATAGACTGCAAATTTTTTTTTATTCAATAGGTAATTTTGTTCTTTAACTAGTTAAAAAAAAGCTAATAAAATCGGTTGGAAATACTAGGATATATATAAAAAAAAAACTGGACCAAGAACATGCAAAATTATGGTGCTTAAAAATTCAAACGCAAATAACTCGAAAACTATAAGAGATAAATAGGATAAATAGGGCCTACAACAATATATAAAAATATTTGAAATCGGACGAGAAACAAAAATTTTGCAAGCGATTAAAAATTGTTTATGTCAGAGGTACCTAACTTTGAGCCTCCTTGGCTCCGCCCCTGGGCGGATTGTTGTGGCCCCCTTCCAAACATAACATTGTACACTCCACTGCTACGCCTACACCAAATTTCATGAAAAGCCAACCGGCCGATCAGAAGTTACAGATTTATTTCCAAAAAATTTCGATTCTGCCCCACTGTGCTGTGTAATGTAAAATAATGATTTAGCTTTGTACATCCGTTTTAGAGTTTATTAAATATTGTATTGCTGTATTCGCAATTTTTTGTATATGAGAAAATTCTGCATACAAAAGTCACAATTATTTAAGCACCAATCATAAAATAATGAAAAACAAAAATAAAACTAAAAAATTAAAATTTTACTGCAGACGTAGATAACTTTTTATTTGTAATTAATTGTTACCTCGTAGAACTAACAACTTTTGAAATTTTTATACAGTGGCGAAAATAAGTATTTCACGTACCATTTCATTTTTTATAATTTCGTTATAAAATATACACTTATTGAATTATTTCAAATAAAATGTCAAATATTTATTTGAAATATGTGTTTCCTTCTAGTTTTGGTAATATTAGCTCCCAAATGCACAGAACTTTAATGAGCGCTGCTATTTTTTCAACAATACACTAATTCAAACGCAAAAGAAGTATTCGACATAATGTTTATTTGTCCATTTCCGATAACTATATTAATTTTCTTATGCTCTTTGTTCTTGGTTTTACAAATAGCACAACAATTACATGTGTTTTAAATAATTTTACATCAATTTATTGTGATTTTGTGTAAATAAAGGACGCAAAAAAATAAACTTCTGCTGAGGCCAAAAATTTCATAATTGATCATTTTTAGCAAGGAAAACCGGAAAATTAAATTGTTAGAATCTAAGAAAAACGTCCTACTATATCATAAAAAATAAAAAACGAAAATTCACTGGAACATAAATCTGAATCAGCAGCCCAATAAGGTTTACATAAGCTGGTTGAACCTAAAATTTTACGTAAAATAAAACAAAATCACAAATTAAATGCACCGAACATGGCTAAAGATAGTGAAAAATAGTTGGGAATACGCGTTGCAAAAATTTCATAATTGATAATTTTTAGCAAGGAAAACCGGAAAATTAAATTGTTAGAATCTAAGAAAAACGTCCTACTATATCATAAAAAATAAAAAAAACGAAAATTCACTGGAAAATAAATCTGAATCAGCAGGCCAATAAGCTTTACAAAAGCTGGTTAAACGTAAAATTTTACGTAAAGTGAAACAAACTCACAAACTAAATGCATCGAACATGGCTAAAGATTGTGAAAAATACTTCGAAATACGAGTTGCATTCTAGAGATTTAGGGATATTAAAAAATACAAATTTTAGAGCCAGGTCTGGTATAAAGAGTGGGGGCTTCTTTATTTATTTATCTCAAAAAGAACAAAAATTGATATTCGAATTTGTAAGAGGATATGCCAAGAAGTTGAAAAAGTTCTGGAAAGATGAAATTTTTGCACTTGGTATAAAGCAAAATCATTTTGTTTACAATATGAATGTCCTAGTCAATCGAAAGCCAACACCGAGCTAGAACAGAGAAATTAGGTAGCTACCGTAAAACACAGTGGTTGAAGTGTTATGGTTAAGGGGTATGTGATAGGGTCTGTAGTAGGCAATATAATATTTATAGATAGAATAATGGATCTTCGGTATTATATAAACATTTTAAAGATTTTTGAATTTCACAAATAAAAATGGTATTAAATTGATATTGTAAGTGCAGTGCAACAAAATTGATCCTAAATATAACAAAATCCGTGTTATTAAATTTTTATGATTTTTGAAGAATTAAGTATGATGTCGAACACTTTTTTTGCTTGAATTTAATTGTCATTAAATAAATGGATTTTTATATTAACTCCTATATGAATTAACTTTAAAATTTATACAGAAATGGAATTTCTATGTTCTAATATACTTTAAACCATATTATATTTAAAAATTCCGAGAAAATTGTACTATTAAAAAAAATAAATAATATGTCAAATAGTGTTTGGCCACTGTATGTATAATATTAACGTGCTTAAATCGTAAATAATATAAGAAGTATAATTTAAAACAAAAAACTATGTTTAGATGCAAAACAATATTTAAAACATGTAATATAAAAGGAATAAAAAATAAGAGTAAAGAATAAGTGACAGAGAACAAAAAAAAAAAAAAACTTACAATAGATAAACTATTGGAAATGTGTAAAACCGACAACTACCTCAGCCTTCCACACTGAAACCTAAAATAATGACAAAGTATACGTTCTACTGTCTCCAGCTCCCCTACATCATCGCACATCCTACAAAAATCTGACGTGATAATATCCCACTTACTAGTGATATTCCCTATTGAAGAATGAACAATGACTTTTAGACATCCCCGACTCAAGCCCAGAAGATGTTTCGAATCTGCTAGTTTAAACTAGGCCTTATGGCCCTAAAATAGGACCCTTTTGGAATCGTAACCGATGCCTCCACAAAAGACCTATCCAGCTCAGAGCTACTGCGAGCTTGCTCATCGGCTATTTTATTGCCGAGAATGTCGCATTGACTTGGACCTAATAAAATGACTTTGATAATAGTGCTGCCTGACTGTCCACATAGATAGTTGCCTCAGAATCCCTTTCAAAGTTCTCTTCCAATAATCCTAAGGCCTTGTAAATGCCAAGAATTTCATCCTGAAAAATCCTGCAACTATTCGACCATCTATAAGACCCTCTGATATGCGTTCCCATAAAGTAGACCCCCACCCCTGTGCTTACTTCCATCTTCGAGCCGTCTGCAAAGGCAGCACACCTTCCATGGAGCTTTTCCGCTCCAGCCCAGAGGTCTCTGCTAGGGATTTCAGTAACGGGAGTAGCCCGGAGTCAATTATAGTCCCGACATAATCTGTAAGCACTACCATGGATAATGTCCGATCATCAAATTCAACTTCGTTAAGTATGCTAGCATCCCCCGCTTTTAAGTTCTCTATTACTCCTAATTCCTTCAGTCTATATAAGCTCTGTATAGCCATACCTCTTACGAACTTCTCATTGGAAGTCCAGTACTATGCCAATTGAAGCACATCGGAGAACGGTTTGATTGAATTATTTTATGCTTTTGAATACAATCACAAAGTATGATCATATTGCTAATTCACATCATTTGAGAAAAGCAACATATGATACCATTCAAAAAAAGTATGTACTACGAAAACCATGCATTGCATTGCATGTCTTCTGTTAATATTACCTAACACTCACAAAAGCAACGAACGATATAACGATATATGAATAGTCTCAATGCTGATTGAATAAAATGTAAAAATTTAGTTCAGTGTTTCTTTTTTTTCAATTAAACATTAATATATACATACATATATATTTTTAATTAAATTTCGCAAAAAGCATGAAATTACATATTTGTATATTTTATTTAATAAAATAGTAAAATTATTTAAAGCTTAAAAATATGTTGCGGTTTAATTTTTATCGCTGTTCAAAGTTCACTTTTTTAGATTTTTTTTTTTAATTCTGAAATTCAGTATATCTTCGATTCCAATGAACTTAGACTGAAGCCGATGCCTTATTAATCTAGTTTGTATTTATTTTTCTAACAACGCCATTTTTAAGATTAATTATATTTTTCATCTATATTAGTATTTCTATCAAGGATATTTAAGAAGAATATCTTCTATCTATTTTTATAATTTGTCTCTAAACTGTGCACTGATGTGTCAGTAACAAAGAACATACATATGTATAAAGCAGTAGCAACTAAATAGCAATTTTTTTAAATGATTTATTGGGATAAGTGAGAACTCCCTGATATGAATTTTCTTCGTTTGAAAAACGATACCGATGAAGCGGATTCAAATTTACTCCAGTATAATTTTGTTCATATTCTAATTGAATTTATTTAAAATACTGCATCAATTATTGAATTTTTGCAAATGCTTTTTTTATGGAAGCAGTTGTCTTTACCTAAGATTTTTAATACAAACAAAAATCGTTAAAACAATTTTTATAAAATTAATAAAAGCTAAAAAAACAACATAGAAAGGCAAAAAAGCATTTTTGTATTCTCTGGTAATATCATAATGGAAAATGCGTTGCGGATATCGTAAAATTCTCATTTCAGACATGGTAATGCAAGATGAGACAACCGATGTCACATGCCGAACTAAAGAAGAAAAGGCTCGGAGTGACGCAAGAGCTTCTCTTATCTATCTGCTTAAGACAGCTAAGAGGGGCTCAATGGCACTTGCAGGCAAGGATAGGTACCTTGTCATAAAGTACAGGAGGAGAGATTCGAACGGATCTACGGGCCTGTCTGTGACTGAGAATGTGGATAGCACCCCAGAGGTGTCTCATGAGAGCACAATATCTCAATGGTCCGTACCGGAGCGGAAAATAAGGGTAGTGGCGAACCAGCCGAACCTGCAACCCTTCTGTAACAGCAGGTAAAGACTGGCAAGCCAGAGACTGCCGTTGGAAAGGCTGTTCATGCACCAGCCAGAAAATCTGGCAATTCGCAAAAGATTGTCAGGGATACTAGACCTAGATATGATCGGCCATCGACAAATAAGAAGGCAGTCAGAGGCCGACCAGCTCTTCCAGAGGAAACCTTAAGGACATCACTGTTGGGGTGACTAAAATCTCTGTCATACGGCCTTCTCCTTCGAGCGCTGTTAGTCAAAACCCACACGGCTCTTCTAAGGGTCCCCAAAAGGGGGTCATTAAAAGGACCAGGTCTGGGGATGACCAGCAAACTTCATAGACTTAGAAGGCTGCTTGCACACCTTCCAGCTCTGCTAAGGCCCCCGCAAGGAGGTTATTGAAAGAGCTTTGTCAGGAAGCGAACAGCCCTCAACATCGAAGAAGGCGAAGGAATCAGTGTTGCAGAACTGTATTCAAGCTGCTGTCATTGACAAAGTTGATCCATTTGGGAGGATCAGCGTTGAACAATGGCGACAGATTGAACACAAACCCTTGTAAAAGGAAGGCCGGGTAAGGTATCCTTCAAAGGCGCGGACTGGATGAAGGGAATTAAAACTATCAACTGCGGTAATGAGAAATCTTTTGAATTTCTTAAAAACGCAGTTAGTAAGTGCACTTCTCTCCATTCCGGGGTGAAACGTGAGGTGATACTGGCGTCTGAGTTGCCTCTGCGTCCAATAGTGACGGCATGGTTTCCTTCACCCGTTCCAGAGGTTGAAACCATTCTGACAGTATTGGAAAATCAGAATGAAGGTCTTGTTACAGGTCAATAGAAGATTGTGAACTCCATGACCTGTAAGGAGAACCAATGAAGGTACTTCAGATTCGCAGTGGATCAGGAGTCTTTGAAGAAGCAGGAGTGACTGGGGGGAGTTGTCAATTTTGGTCTTGGGGTAATTAGATTTAGGTATGCCAAATCTGATAAACCCAATGAGGCTGCATTCATTGACTCCAAAGTGGACGTGACCCTTATCTGGGAATCCTGGATTACAACACCGGGGTTTGCGGTTTAAGAACCACTGGATATAACCTGTTCATACCGTCCACATTGGGGAAGGTAAGCACATGTATATTAGTCAGGAATGATTTGAATATTAATCTTCTTCATTCTTTTAGCAACGGGGACATTACAGTTGTGAAGTGCGAGGTCACTGGAGGCAGTAGGCTTGTACTGGCATCCGTGTACACGCCATATGAGGCGGCCGATCCACCGGGCATCGCTCTGCATCGTTTGTTGGAGCACATCAGGAGAAGAGGAATGTACATGGTTCTGGGATATGATGCGAATGCGCACCACTACCAATGGGGAAGCAAGGACATCAACAAGAGGGGTGAGTTAGTATTTGAATTTATAACTACTTTGTAACCTTCAATCTATAATAGGGGTATTGATCCTACATTCAGAACTAAAGATAGGGAAACAGGGGGTGAATTCGTCAAGGATTGGAGGGTGGATATGATAGGAACTCCAGAAGGACGGACTGGAAGTCCTTCGGTGAGTTAGTTGATAGCGATTTGAGGGATACTGAGGGCTGGAGAAATTCAGCTGAGGGTATCGAGGAAGGCGTGAATAATTTCACGGAGGTAATTAAGAGTAGCTTTGAGCTCAGTTGCCCGGTGATTTATCCTGGAAACCGACATGGTGGACCAGGCAACTGAGGAACCAACGGTCTACAGTTAGAAGGCTGTTTAATAGAGCCAAGCTGACGAAGAATCAGACTGTTTGGGACAGCTATAGGGAAAGCTTCACTAAGTATAAGAAGGACATAAGACGGGCGAAACGGATATCGTGGATGAATTTCTGTGGATCCGTGGACTCGGTTAATGAGCTGTCAAGATTTAGACGTATTATGCAAGGACTCGGTGGTACCTGGATATATACAACGGGCGGACAACTCGTTGATGGAGTCTGGCTTGGAGTCCACCAGCTTACTGAATCTGATGGGAGGTCAGGTAGTGTCAGTGATAACCTATAGTCCGGACCAGATGATCACTGGAGACAAGTTAAGATGGGCGGTAAACTCATTTGGGTCACATAAGTCACGGGGCTCAGATGCCATTTTTCCGACCATGTTACAGAATGTAAATGACAGGGTCATCTCACTACTCGTGAAGATATTTAGGGAGTGTCTTAAAGTGAGATATATTCCCAGGGGGTGGAGACACGTAAGGGTAATTTTCATACCCAAAGCGAGTAGGACGACTCACTCAAAGCCCAAGGACTATAGACCAATCAAGACAATAGAAAGACTGATCTATCTGTATTTGAGGAGGAGTATGAAAACTCAGGTCATCAGCGTTGCTCAACACGCCTATCTTAAGGGTAAGTCTGTTGAGAGTGCTCTGCATGATGTAGTGAGTTTTATTAAACGGGGTCTGCTGCATAAGGATTACACCTTGGCAGCGTTCCTCGATATAGAATGGGCCTTTAACAATATTAGAATAGAGGCGAATGAGGAATCACTAGCTTCGTTGGATATTAGTGTATTCCTAATCGAGTGGATCACCCTGATACTAAGCAGCAGGGTTATCAACGATGTGGTATTGTTAGTCTCGGGTAAATTTTTACCCAATGGGCAATTAGTAATGGATTGGGAGTCAACTCTGAAAAGACTGAACTAGTTCTGTTTACCAGGAGACATAAGGTTGAGACAATTAGTCCACCAGATTTCAATAGGATGGAACTCAGATTGCCAAGGCAGGCCAAGTATCTAGGCATTTACTTGGACAGAAAATTGTCCTGGGGGGGAAATACTCAGGAAAGATCCAGGAAGGGGCTTAATGTCTACTACGTGTGCAGAAACTCTTTAGGAAATAAAACCGGTAATTGTATATAGGTTACACACAACAGTTGTGATAGGATTCGTTGAAAAAAGGGTCGTATAGGAACCTTCTTTCTTAAATACAGAGATGTGCTTCAATTGGCATTACGGGTGCCATGAGAAGTACACCTCAGACAGCACTGGACATCATTCTCCACGTTCTTCCAATTGAGGAGTTCGCGAAAATAATGGATGTGCGGTGCTTATTTAGACTGAATGAATTGGGATTAATAAATTTCAATAATTCAGCGTCAGCTCCATCGGCTTTTGAAGAATTCATGTAAGTATTAATATTAATTATTCTTTTTACAAATCATTTCGTATATACTTCAGTATATTTGGCAACAACGATCCACAAGAAGAAGTAACGAAATCAGTTTATACTTACTGATTTTATATGTATTTCCAAAGAAAACACTAATTTTATGTAGTAATTCAAAAACCAAAAATAAAATTAACACAACAGCTTTAAAAATGTACCACAAAAATGTAAACTGCGTCCATGTACCTCAAAAATGTGGAAATACATAGCCGAAAATATTTAATAAAAAATACAAGTTAATAATATTGGAAATGAAAGCTACCGAATTTTATATAAAAAAAATAATTTTTTTGCAAGAAAATAACAAATACTTTAACAAACAAATTTTGTTTTTTTTTTAGAAAAATCTTAATAACTAATAATAACTAGTTTTTAAAGTTTAAAGTTTGATTTATAACAAACATAGCAATCGACCCTAGTATTTAAGAAAATTTTTTTCGTACCGTTCTTTTTAAAAAATTAGACAAACATTCTTCATCGTTTTTCTCGAAAACATGTTTTTTTATATGCGTAATCAATTGACTATATGTGTTAGGTCACCGTATAACATTTATTAATATGTTGTTAAATTCTTCTTCCAATTGAGGAGTTCGTGAAAATAATGGCTGTGCGGTGCTTATTTAGACTGAACGAATTGGGATTAATAGGAAGCTCCACAGCGGGGTATGTTAGCATATTTAATTAAGTCAAGTTTGATAGTCGAACATTATCCTCGGCCGCCCAAACGGATTATGTCGGTACTATAATTGACTTCGAGGCTATTCCCGTTATTGAAATCTCTAGTAGGGACCTCTGGACTGGAGCGGAAATCTCCATGAAGGGTGTGCTATCTTCACCGATGGCTCGAAGATGGAAGTAGGCACAGGGACGAGTGTTTACTTTACGGGAACAAATATCTTTTAGATTGTCTGATATTTGCAGCGTTTTCCATGTAGAAATTCTATGCATTTACAAGGCCCTAGGATTACTGAAGGAGAATGTTGAGGGGGACACTGAGATCTCTATCTATATGGATAGTCAGGCAGCGCTAATGGCAATGACAAGTCATTGTGCCAGGTCCAAATTAGTGCTTGAGTGTAGGAAGGAATTTATAAGGCTAATGGATGCATACAGAATAAGACTCAGTTGGGTTCATAGTCACTGCGATATTCTCGGCAATGAAATAGTCGATGAGCTAGCTCGTAAGGGCTCGGAACTGCACAGGTCTTTTGTGTAGGTATCGGTTAGGATTCCAATTGGGTCATATTTCGTGGCCATAAGGGAATGGACTCTAGGAAGAACGAATCAAAAATTTGAATCTTTCCAAATTTGAATTAAATGGTGCTGAATCTGTAATTTCGACTACTGTGCGGTGGTTCTGTTATTAATACAAATAATTATTTTAGTTTATTGTCCGTGTAAATAAAGCACGCACAGAAACTAAATGTGCCAAAATAATTCAAATAAAAATAATGGCACTGTTTTAACAAACAAACCGAAAAGTTTAGTATTTTTAGATTAAAATAAAAAATAGATCACTTCACTTGTAGCTCACAAAAATATATTTAAATACCTTATTTCGTCGAAATAAAAACAATATATAAATTTATATTGCTGACAATGAACTGTAATTATTTGTTGTTGTGTAATGCCTCAATATGTAGTATTCATTCCAAATTCGGTTCGCAAGAATCAAATGCTTGGGCACCAACCCAAAATATGTAAAAAGACAAATTATAATTGTTACCTCGTAGAAGGAACACCTTTTGAAATATGTATATGTATAATAACAAAGTTGCACGTTTTGCTTAATAACTCATTTATATCTACGAAAATATCAGTTTTTTTTTCACTTAACTAGTTATTTTTCTGTTTCTTAACTTGTTATAATTCAACTAGTTAAATGAAAAAACCAATTATTTAATTGGTTTTCTTCAGTATACAACTCTGATTTATGTATTTGGATGGCAATTCTTTGTACGAAAAGCGAAGAAAAAGAAAATGTCAAAATGAAAATTTATTTTAATATACAAAATTATGAATGAAAAACGAAAAAAATAAAATTAATGTATAAAGTGTTTTGTGAAAAAATTAATAAGCAAAGTACAAATAGTTACTAATTGTTGCTAATTGTGTAAAATATTTATAATTGTGAATCAATGTGTTTTGTGAAATGTCAGTGCAAATGTAAACTGGGTATAAATCACAGATAATATAAGAAGGCAAACAATATTTAATACACCGTTTGCGGTTACTCGCTATAATTTACAGTGTCTCACATAAATTAGTGTATTTTTATTTTTAAATAAAAAAATAGTTATTTTAAATTATAACATTAGGTAAATAAAAAACAAAAAAAAAATGAATTGGATATTTTTGCCTGATACTTTTTCTACCAAATGCAGCGAAAATTAGCACAGAATGTTGAATCGTTTCCGAGAATTTTTTTCTCAATTTTTTCACGTTCAGTCATTTTAGTCACCTCACAAAAGTATTTTATTTTTTATTTTTTTTATTTTTTGCATTTGAAGATATTAAAAAAAGGCCAACAAATATATATTTTTTATAATAATTGGTATTAAGTATCACTGTTAAGCATTTACTAATTCTTTTTATAAATTTGTGGGTCAAATTTTGGACGAATTAAGCAAAATTTCTTTACAAATATCTTGTAAAAAAAAACTTTGTAATGATCGGGCCATTTTCCCTGTATGATTTTCTACACATAAAACATTTTTAATTGGAAATACAAATGGATTTTGTCCTATCTTCGATTTTTTTGTAAAAGTTCTAAATTTTGACATTCCAAGTGGTGTACATTGTTCTATTGACTTGTTAATGTATAAACACAACAAGCCCGGATTCCTTTACATAGCCCGCATTATTAAATTAAACAAAAACTTAGACGGCAACGGAATATAAACAAGCATTTTGTTTATTTTCTTTTAATTTTTCTTTTTACTTCACCTTTTTTAATTTTGTTTACGAAATTCGTATAAATTTTTAAAAAATATGGTAATATTTTTTATGAGAAAATAAAAGCAACAAAAGAATCCAGAATTTAAAAATAAATTTCTTTTTTAACCAATCCGCATTGCATATTTTTCGTAGAAATTTATTTGGAAATTTCTGGACCGGGCTTGTGTTTATTCATTAAAATTTTTTAATAATAAACCCATTTTACTGAAGTATTGGTCCTCATATTCTATCAAAACTTTTTGATTGTGTTTGGATACCGGCTACAAAAATACAAGGCCAACTGGTGGCATGTGACATGAGGCATTTTTTGAGTTACTTAACAGAAAGTCTTTCAAGCTGTCAAGGTACTATAAAAAGGTAAAAATAAACGAAAAAGTTAATTTTCCTGTTAATATTACTTGCGTTGATCAGGATAAAATTAAAAATTTTGCGCTCCAGCATATCTCGAGTGCAAGTTGTTAGTCCAAAAATAATATGAATATGTAATTTTAGAGCTGTATCGTAAAGTCAGGTGTTATTGTCTCCAAATTTATTAATGACTATATATCGGGAAGATATTTCTCAATATTTTGAAATAATTTTTTTAATACTAACGGTACTAAAATGTGCTTGATATTTAAGATATTTTATTTTTAATGGAACAATATCCCGTAATAAACGAATTTATTGGAAACAATGTAATATTTTTGATTGCAGTTTTTTGTATTATGAATCTAATATATAAACAAACAAAATTCAATTAATAGATGTAAGAATTATTCTTTTGAGTCATTTAACAAAACCGTTAAAAAAAATTAAAAAAAAAAAATCAAATACTTTAGTGAGACACTGTATCTCAAAAACTTCCAGCAAAGTTGTTTTGTTGAACTGCATATATAAAAAACAATAATGAATACGCCATATTGTTGTTTTTGGTGCAACTGTTGCCACCTTCCACAAATTCGCGTTAAGTTTGACGTTTGTCTTGATAAAAAAAATCTCTAATGTAGACACTATGTAAGGTGGTGATTAACAAAGAAGGAGCTAACAAATCTAACTTAATGTTATGTTAGATTCATTAAACGTGAATCAAAACAAAACAGCACAAAATGCACACAGAGGTTTTATTTAAGTTTTTATTTGTCAGTATATATATGTCAGTATATTTGGCAACAACATTCCACAAGAAGAAGTAACAAAATCAGTTTATACTTAATGATTTTATATGTATTTCCAAAGAAAACACTAATTTTATGTAGTAATTCAAAAACCAAAAACAAAATTAACACAACAGCTTTAAAAATGTTGAAGTAGACTGCGTCCATGTACCTCAAGTAAGTTCCAGTTTATATATAACAATCACAATCACCTGCAAGAAAATAACAAATACTTTAACAAACAAATTTTATTTTTTTAGAAAAATCTTAATAACTAATAATAACTAGTTTTAAAAATTTAAAGTTGGATTTATAACAAACATAGCAATCGACCCTAGTATTTAAGAACAATTTTTTGGTACTGTTCTTTTTAAAAAATTAGGCAAACATACTTCATCGTTTTTCTCGAAAACATGCGTAATCAATTAACGATATGTCAGGGTATAACATTTATTAATATGTTGTTAAATTCATTGTTTTATTTTACATTTATTTCTACTTTATTTTGCATTTTTTTTATTGTATTTAAATTTATTCATATTTTTGAGCCACTCACCCCACTGTAATTTTATGTAAATTTTGTTACTATGGTCCACTATAACTTATTTTGGTTATTAACCGTTAGGTTATATTTGATTTCTTATTTTGTTTTGTATTACCATCTCATAATGTGTTGTTGTAAACAAAAATGCATATATGTACATTAATAGTGGTGAATTTCTTTTATTTATCTCTCAACATAGAATAACAACAACAACAACACAGTAGCGCTTATTTATTTATTTATGATCGCTTTAATTTAAGAATTTTGAAAATAAAGAATTATTGTTATAGTTGAAGTCAAACAAGCATTTTTGTCTTGTCATTTTTTCGCGGTTCACGGTCGCAAACCCTTTTACTAAATTAAATAAATTAAATTATTTTGTAATTACTCGGCTCTAAAAAAACATTTCAGTGGCAATATAGATAACAAATCGAAAAAACTGATTTGCTCTATATTGCTGCCGGTAAGGAAAAAGCTCCTTATAGTACATTTCGGCGCCCAACGTGGGACAGGAGTAAATTTAAACCTTTTTTTTCGTAGTGCGGTCCATGGAAAATTCTAAATACTTTTCGTTGGAAATCTATCTCGTTAAAAATCTTAAACCAATCGTTTTGAGTGCTTTGAGTCGCCATTTTACAAAAATTTTAGTTGGACATTTCGTGGTTCATTTTTCATAAAAGAAATTGTGCTTTTATTTTTCAAGTGTTTTAAAAAAAATTCGATGTCAATGGAAGAAATGAAGCAGCAACGGGCTAATACGAAGAAAAATATAGCTCGTATAAAGAACCAAATTGAAGCCAATGGAAGGGGTGAAGGCAGGACACTTTTCTCAGCTGAACTGAAGTGCCGATTTTTGAATTTTAGAGTCATATTTCAAAACAAATATTGACTTATCAATCCCATATTGAAAAATATGACCCAGACGACAACTTTAGGCTCGAAATTGAGGATTTGTACATCGCAGCTAAAATGAATATACAAACGCAGCTTGGTGAGGATGTTCATAACACAACGATGTCAGATTCTACAATTTGTTTCCCTGTTGCTAACCATAAATTACCCCAGCCCAAATTGCCCACATTTAGTGGTAAGTACAGTGAGTACAAAAATTTTGTAACGTCGTTTAATCAAGTTATTGATCGTGAATATGGTCTATCGAATATTGAAAAATTTAACCATTTCTTCAACTGCCTTCATGGCTAAGCGATGGAAACTGTCAAGGCTTTCCAAATTACAAATGAAAATTACCCTAAAGCTATCGAAAGGCTCAAAAATCGTTACCACAATAACTCGCCTGTTTTTATGGAAAACATAACCACACTTTTTGAACTACCAGCCATGTCCAAATACAATAGTGCACAATTACGTAGTCTTGTTGATAATGTTTCTGTCCTTTATAGCTCGCTATTATCTCTTGGCTCTCCTAGCGATATTGCTAATTCTATGCTAATTTATATAGTGATGGAAAAAGTTGATGATGACACTAAAAGGGAGTGGAAAGATTCTTTGGACTTCACCAAATTGCCATCATGGGATGATTGCACCAAGGTTCTTGAAAGGCGTTGCCAATTTTTGGAGTTAGTTGAAAAATCACAATTCTGGTAAGTTCAAAAGTAAATATTCTAAACCTGGCTATAGTTTCTCGGTTTCAAAACGCATTTGCACACTTTGCTCTAAAGAGGACCACTCTATGAGTCGTTGTTCTCGTTTTAAAGATTTCAATGTCTGTCAACGTTTTGAAAATGCAAAACGATTAGGTCTCTGCCTTTATTGTCTATCGAAAGGGCATCAAGTAAACAACTGTTCCTCAACATTCAAGTGCAAATTTTGTTCTCGCTCGCATCATAGTTTGTTTCATCGGTCTCAGCCAGCTTCTAGGCCTTCGTATCCAGCTGCTGAACCATCTAAATCTCATGCTGCCCTGAATGAAAATCCCGCATCGGTCCATGCCTATATGGAAAAATCCTCGCTGGAACAGGTGCTTCTTGCTGGTTGCTATAAATTGGGACGCGCTTTGTTGGATTCTTGCTATCAATTGAATTTCATCACTGATGAATTTTCGCAAAAATTACATTTGTCTCGAAAAAAACAAACTACTGAAGTTGCTAGTATTGGTAACACTCTTAGCAAAAGCAAATATAGATCGTCCACAAATGTTAAATCTCGTTTTACTGATTTTGAAGTGCCTCTTTCGTTTTGTGTGACCCCTCACATTTCGTATCAATTTGATTCAGAATTAGATGTCTCGTCGTGGAATTTGCCGCCAAACACCCAGCTTGCTGATGAAAACTTTTTCAATCGAATCGTTTTACTTATTGGTACTGAAACTTTCTTCGATATTTTGCTATTGGTCAAATTAAACTTGGTCCTAACTTGCCCAAATTACAAAAAATACTTTTTGGATGTATAGTTGCTGGTTGTTATAATTCAAATCATTTCAAAGGTTCTAGTTCTTTTTTTTTTAAATTACAACGTTTGTGGGAAATCGAAGAAGTTGAATCTGGTCCAACTGTTTTGACTCCAGCGCAAATTGATTGTGAAACCTTTTTTAATAATACAGTGAAGCTTCTGGTAGGATTATTGTTAAATCGCCCTTCAAAGAATCCTCTGACAATTTGGGCCTCTCTCGAAATATGGCTCTTAAAAGATTTACATCTCAAGAGAGAAGGTTTGCTCCAGACAACAACCTCAAATCACAATATGTCGCTTTTATGAGGGAATATGAAGATTGTGGGCATATGAGTCTAGTTCGAAATCCCAGTTTAAATGAACCTCTCTAATTCATTCCCTTCTTCTCCCTTCACCTCTACGAAATTAAGAGTAGTCTTCGATGATTCATGTCCCTCATCGTCCCATAAATCTTTGAATGACATTCTTATTGTTGGTCGAACTATTCAAGACGAGTTGTACAAAATTTTACTTTGTTCTCGCCTTCATCGCTACGCCATCACAGCTGATATTGTCAAATATATCTCCAGGTCCTCATTGACTTCCATGATCGTAAATTGCAATACATTTTGTGGAGAAATTCAGAGGAAGAAGAAATTCGTACATATCAGCTAAATACAGTTACCTACGGAATGTCAGCTGCCCCTAACAAAAGTCTTCATGGATCGTAAATTAGATTATAAAAATTGGTTGGGACGAATCTATACCACAAGAAATATACTCAGCTTGGAAATCTTTTGTCTCAGATCTCAATTTATTACCTTTGCTTAAAATTCCTCGTTTTTGTATTGCTCCTAATTCTCCATTAGTTCAACTTCATGGCTTTTGTGATTCTTCAATTCGCTTACGGTTTCTGTTTCTATTTTCGAATAAGAACTTCAGGAAATGTATCTGTTCGTATTTTTACTGCTAAATCTATTGTCGCTCCAACAAAAAGGAAATCGTAAAATTATACTCTAAAATTAAAAATCTATTCGCAATACCAAATTTTGAAGTTTTTCTCTGGACAGATTCTCAACTAGTTCTTCATTATCTGAAGCAGCATTCTTCAACATTATACGTTTTTGTTGGCAACAGAGTCTCAGAAATTCAGGACCTTACTAATGCTTGTAGTTGGCGACACGTCCCAACTCATTTCAATCGTGCTGATATCGTTTCCCAAGGTTCAACTGTTCAAGAACTTTCTTTATTTATATGGTTCAATGGACCAGCATTTCTCGCTCTAGATCCTGCTCAGTGGTCTCCAAATAAAATGGATAAATTGTCCGAAGAAAATCAACAAGAAACCGATAGAGAAAAACTGCAATGTGCCTTGAAGTAAAATCTAATTATTACATTTTATTACATTTTGGATTCGACCGCAAGATATAGTTCATATTTAAAAATCATTCGTATTGTCGCCTGGATGCTTTGTTTTGCTTATAAACCAAAAACTAATATTTATTGTTCTGATTCTTTTCAGCTCCAAGCATTAGAAAATACCTTATTTCGTATTGTCTTTAATATCTAGAAACTCCATTTTCAAGAATATATAAATCGTGCTCTAAAGAAAACGGATTCTCAAAGCGCTCTAAAGTGTCTCAACCCTTTCCTTGATTCATCAAATGGATTCAAATTGCTCAAAGTTGGTGGTCGCTTGGAGTTAGCATCAATCTCTTCCGATCCAAGTGATTTTGAAGCCCTTACACCCGGCCACTTTCTAATTGGCGCTCCCCTACGTAGTTTGCCAGAACGTGATGTCCCTACAACAGAAATGGATAACCTTGAATATTGAGCCCTGATAAGCGCTATCAAACAACATTTTGGAAAAAATGGTCACACGATTATATTAACGAACCGCAGACTCGCTATAAATGGACTATCTCCAACAACAACATCATCAATGGATATATAGTAATTGTTCATGAGGATAATCTACCCCCATAAAAATGGCTCATGGGCAAAATCATCAATACTGTGCTTGGAAGAGATAATCGTGTTCGAGTGGTTGACATTAAAACAACAAAAGGAGTAAATCCTCGCCCTGTTTACAGACTTCCTCTACTTTGCTCATCTTGAAAGTGTCCTTTCAATGGGGCCGGCATGTTAGGTCTCCTTATAATATTTAGTAATATGTTGTTAAATTCATTGTTTTATTTTATATTTCTACTTTTTTATTGTATTTAAATTTATTAATATTTTTGAGCCACTTATCCCACTGTAATTTGATGTAAATTTTGTTTTTTTTGGTCCACTATAACTTATTTTGGTTATTATCCGTTTGGTTTCTTATTTTTTATTTTGTTTTGTATTACCATCTCATAATGTGTTGTTGTAAACGAAAATTCAATATACGTACAAATTTTATTTATTATATGTACATTACTAGTGGTGAATTTCTTTTATTTGTCTCTCAACATAGAATAACAACAACAACAACAAAGTAGCCCTTATTTATTAACTAATTTATGATCGCTTTAGTTTTTGAAAATAAAGAATTACTGTTATAGTTGAAGTCAAACAAGCATCTTGTCTTGTAATTTTTTTCGCGATTCACGGTCGCAAATCCTTTTACTAAATTAAATTATTTTATAATTACTCTGCCCTAAAATAACATTTCATTGGCAATATAGATAACAAATCGAAAAAACCGATTTGCTCTATATTGCTGCCGGTAAGGAAAAAGCTCCTTACCGTACAATATGTATATTTTTTGACAGCTTTTATAACACGAAATCTCATCACAATAGTCATATTAGTATTATTGTAATGTTTGAATGTTAAAATATGGTTGTTAAAGCATATATTAAGAAAACGATGTTAAAACATCAAGAGTCACACACAATGTTTTCCATTAACTCACGCATAGAAATGGTTACATATACCCGCAGGTCAGTGTTGCGAAATTCTATACGTAACAAAATATATAAGATTTTTCTGTCAGAGAGTGCGAAATTCTCTCTTCTACAAGAATTTTCTCACGTGTACATTAAAATATTAGATAAGTATTACAGGACTTTTGTCATAAGATCTCCCCACACAAATGCGTTATAAAATAAACTGTTAAAAAATACACATATACGATAGCTTGTTTGTGTGTGCATGTGTATTTTGGAAATTGCTTAAAAAAAACAATGTTTTTGTAAAATTGTCTTTTTTTAATAGTTATTTTTGCATTCAAAAAATAATTTAAAAAATTATTGCTAAAAGGCACAAATTTCTTAAATAAAAAACACATGTTTACACTGCAAACATTTTCTATTGCGGAAGTCACTAAGAAGATTCTTGCAGAAGTTGAAATTGCCAAAGTGTCATAAAAATCATCTTCAGTCGGAAAGAACAATTCCTCGTGGAATAGTCTTTCAGAAGATTCGAAGAGGACACTTCCTGAAGAGATGTAAAAGAGTCTTGTAGACGACATCTGTACAATGCTAAAAGAAGTGCCCTCTTAGTCTCTTCTAGATGATTTTTAACTTCTACTATCTCTATATTTATAATTAAAATTAAAGTTTTTTAATATTTGAAAATTAGTTTTAGTTCACAAATATATATGTATGTATATACATTACAAAAGAAACAATTCAAATAGAAACAAATAAAATCCATACTAGAAACTTCTGGTGAATTCGAGTGTCTTTAAAAGAAGAAAAGAAAATTAATAAAACATTTTATAATTAAATTGTATTTATATTACCCTTTGTGCAAAAAATGCGACAATACCTTTTATTTAAATATGTAAATACTTTTCTGTTTGATGGAGTTTTTCTTAAAATAAATTAAAATTGTGAGAAAATTCCGATACTACCAAGTAAAAGTTTAACAATATTTACTTACTTTTATGAAATATTCATTGTTTATTATTTACAAAATGTTATTTTAATAAATTATAAATTTTTCTTCTCATATTTAAAATTACAGCCAAAATGTACATAAGTTCAAATTTTACTGAAATTCATGATTTTATCAAATTCTCCATTGTGCTGTTTTCTTTTAATAAAAAACTGACAATCTTCCTAGTACACCCCAAAAAGATTAATGCGCAAAAGTAATGTATTTTGTTTTTGTTAAATTCGAACTATCGTCATATTGTTTTCCTAAAAAAAGAATAGAATACTTTTGAAAAATGAAAAAACAATAGTAATGTATTTTGTTTTTGCAAATTTCGTACACACTTCTAACAATTATCTACAAGTCGCCAAGAAATTAAGTTTGGACGATTAAAGCGCAATAATAATGTATTTTGTTTTTCTAAATTTCAAATAATCTTCCGACAACCATCTAGCAGTCAGATGTGTTCAAGATTTACGTGGGTACCCGCCTGACGACCCAACCCCACGGTGGTCTTAACACAGGGTGAATATGATGCGCCCACCAGCGCCAATAAACTACTACACCTGAATACCAATTTGAAGACATGTATTTGGACATGCCTTCCCCCTTGGTCAGGAGCGGAGCCCATCTAAACTCCTTCCCATCTATAGGTCACGGCACCCGGTTGCAATGCAACTCCACACTGAGCTCACGCTCTACCCGCGATTTGGGTTTAAACCACAGCCACCACGAAAAGCTCCCTAAGGGGTCACTCCAACTGTTAGGCTGGAACCGAAGTTCCAGGGGCTCCTAACACCCGTGGTACCAGTGTTAAGTCACCGGTCGGACTTCGTAGCCAAAACGACTACTAACAGTTGAACTCCAAATAGTTCGGGACTAGTGGCCCGCCACTCGCCACACATCAACATGCAACATACAACAACAAGGATGAACACACACCAACAGTTAACAATCGCCCTCACGGGCGACTCATTGGCCAAATGGTGTGGCACCAGCAAGAGACGATACAAACGAAAGACGACAATAACGGAACTAGACTAGGCCACTCTCACGGAGTGAGCTAAGCGCACAGGACAAACACAACCCAACAACGACGATAAACTAGGCAAAGCGACAGGAGCCACAGCAACCGCACATTAGCAACCGGGATCGGCAGGACAACCGCAACACGCAGAAGAGGCAACATCGGAGTCCAACGACTAAGAATGGCTCTGTAGAGAGCCACCTCCACTAAGTCTCCTAAATCAGCTTTGCGTTCATCGACCCAGGGAATGTGAATGTAGCCCATAATTTGACCTGTGGAAAAGTGAGAAATAATAACAGATTATTAAGCATTCTTTTCCTTTTTATTTTTAATTTTTTTTTTATGAGAGAAGTTATTTGCAACAAAAAAGTGGCACAAAGTTTGTTATAGAAAATGTAGTTTAGTAAATTGGTGCAGAATTTTCATTAAAAAATATCAGTTTGGAACAAACCTTTTATACAAAAAATTTAGTTGGGAAACTAAATTTTTCTATCGAAATTTAGTTTGGGACAAAGAAAATTTAGTTAGGAATAAATTTGTTAATTAATTTGGAACAAATCTTTTATAGAAAAATTAAGTTTGGGATTAATTTTTTATACAAAAAATTTCGTTTCCGACTAATTTTTTATGTAAAAGAACTTTGTTTCGCATAAATTTTTTATAAGAAAAAAAATTCGTTTCGGACAAATTTTTTAAAGAAAAAATTTCGTTCACGACTAATTTCTTACAGAAAAAATTTCGTTCGGGACTAATTTTTTACAGAAAAATTTTCGTTCGGGACTAATTTTTTACAGAAAAATTTTCGTTCGAGCCAAATTTTTACAGAAAAAATTTTGTTGGGGACAAATTTTTTGCAGAAAAAAATTGGTTCAGGACAAATTTTTTGCAGAAAAAATTTCGTTCGGGACAAATTTTTTACAGAAAAAATTACGTTCGGGACAAATTCTTCACGTAATACCCATACCACCTAAATCCCTAATGTCATCATAGTACAGAGACGTAAAAAATACGTACCACGGATCTCACTCATCTAGGAGTGCCTTATTTTGCCTATTTTCCCCATTCACCAGATCAACAGCAGAAACCCAATCATGAGCATGAAGTGGTAGTCCCTTTTTGATCTTGTAGATAATACCACGACGTATTACCTCCAAATCAAGGGGTGCTAAACCTGCAGTACGTCAGTCGAAACTGTCCGGCAAACCCGCATACACCCTAACATAGCGACCCGCTGACACGACAAGACCTTGCTCCTGCCAGCAACAGACATGACCGTTATCATAAGCCTGGATTTTCAGTCTTCTCTTAGCACTATGACTATGTCTTTTTACCTTTAGAATGATTCTGTCTTTATTCAATAAATTTTACAGCTTATATACTATGACTATGTCTTTTTACCTTTAGAATGATTCTGTCTTTATTCAATAAATTTTACAGCTTATATACTAAATTTATGGCTATTCAGCATAATTTCATTTAATGTACTAAACAAAATGTGTTGTTGTCAACAGAAAGAATTTAAACTCCACATTGTAATATGTTGGTAATCATATTACAATGTTTTCAAAATAATAGTAATAATAACAGAAATGCTTAGTGTATAAAATATAAGAAATACTTTTACAGTGTGTCTTAAACTAACATAATAAAAATAAAAAGAATTGTGTTTATAATGTATACACACTACACCCTCACCCTTTTAGATTTGTGCATATTTAAAAATTAGTGGATTAAAATACATTTTTACTTAATATATTTTTTTTTAATATGTTTTTATGTAAAGTTTTTAATTTTGGTTTTTCTATTTCTATTATTACATTTATATGGGCCCTTATATGGATTTTGATATTTTTTCCTATTTTCTACTTTAACTAAAACTAAATCTCCTATTTCAATATCTATGCTATTTTGTTTCTTTGTTGATTCTAACTTTCGTTTTTCTTTTACTGCTAGAATTAATTCACATGCTTTCTGTAGTGAATAACGTAGTCTAGCTTTTAATTCGTTTGCGTAATTGTCAAGATTGTATGTTTTTTGTGGTTTTATCAATTCGTCGTTTGGTAGTCGTGGATGTTTTCCAAAAATTAGTTCAAATGGTGATGTGTTAAAAGCAAACGTAAAGTATTGTATCCATTCGTGTCAGTTTTCGTCTTGTACAAAATTTAAGAGATATTCGTTTAATACACGATGGTTTCGTTCTACTGTTCCTACAGTTTCATGATGGTAAGGAGTAGAAAATTTTTGTTCTATTTTTAATAATGCGCAAATCTCTTTCATTAGTTCGTTGTTAAATTATGTGCCTTTGTCTGTCTTTAAAATATTGAATAAACCATACTTCAGGATGATATGTTCTACTAAAGTTTTGGCAACTGCTTTCGCATCTTTGGATTCTATAGGACAAGCAACTACGTACTTTGTTAGTTCACATTGAGCAGTTAGTATATATCGAAAGTTTTTAGATGGTCCCAAAGGACCAACTGTGTCGACTACAACGGTGTCGAAACTTTTTGATGGTGTATCTGTTATAGTCAGAGGTTCTTTTGTATGTTTAATCTGTTTTTTCTTCTGGCAAGAAGAACAAGTTCTAACGTAATTCTTAACCATTTTATTCATGTTTTTCCATATGTATCTTTGCTTTAGTTTGGCTAGTGTTTTTCTGATTCCGTGGTGTGGTAACTCATGAAATTCTTCAATCAATCTATATTGTTTTATATTGTAAGTTACTCTTTTTGGCATTTTGTATATAATTATATTAATATCATTATTCTGCAGATTATAATATTTTTCTTTTAATTATCGGCCGTTATATATTTGAAAATTTCAACATTATCATGTAGTACGTAAGTTTTATATTTTAATTTTTGTAATTTTAATAAAAGTTTCTCCAAGAATGTTTCTGAAAACATAGGATTTTTGCTTTTATTATATACTATACGTGTAATTTTTTAATTTATTTCTTTTTCTTGCTGCACTTTTTTTTATATATAAATTCTATTTTTTGAAGCTTCTTTATATCATTTATCGACGTGCATTCCCATATATGAAGTTGTACTGGCTTCTGTTGAGATAAGCCGTCCTTTTCATTATTTTGAATGTTCTCTTTATTTTTATCAATTATTTTATTCTTATTTAGCATGCTACGCGTTATTGCCAGAGTTTTCTTTTCTTTTTCGTCAATACTGATTGGAATCATGTTTTTTAAAATGTCCGAGCCAATTTCTAATCGTGTATTATTAGCTCCCTTTTAGTATATTATGTTCTAGTCTTATTCGAGTCAATTTTGAGGATGGGTTTTTATGTTAAAAGATAAAAAATTGTATGCCCCAGCGTACGCCTAATAATTCCTTTTCAGTGACAGATTTATTCTTTTCATGTTTCTTCAAAGATCGGCTTGCATAGGATATCGGTAAGTCTTCTTCCATTATATTCTGTGATAAAACTGCGCCAAAACCGTGGTGAGATGCGTCTGTGGAGTGGAGTTGTTAATTTATGGTGGAGTTATTAATTTATTTTTTAGTGTTTCAAAGGCGGTTCGGCAGTCTTGAGTCCAATTTAATCTTGTATTCTTTTTTAAAAGTGCATTGAGACACATTGCTATATTAGCGAAGTTTTTAATATATCTTCTGTAATAGTTGCAAAATGCTACGAAACGTCGTACGTCGTCTTTGTTTTTGTGGCACTTTGTAATTCTTAATGGCTTCAAACTTTTGAGGATCTGACTTAACGCTTTCTGAAGTGATTAAGTGTTCGAGGTATTACCTTCATGTTGTAGAAAACAACATTTCTGTGCATTCAGTTTTAGGTTGTATTTCTCTGATCTACTTAACACTTTTATAAGATTTTCATTGTGGTGCTGGGTACTACAGCCGAAAACAATTATATCATCTACATACAAGAATGCTTCTGATTCTAAACCTGATAATGTAACAGCTTTCAACGTATGCTCACTAACGTTGAAAGCTGTTACATGATATCTTCAGTCCGAATGGTAACCTTGTAAATTGGTAATGATCCGTTGGTGTCGAAAATCCCATGCAAGGGCGAGAATTGTTATCCAGTTTGATTTGGTGGAAGGAGTTAGTCATGTCGATTGCTGAAAAGTATTTGGCGCGTCCTAATTTGTCCAGAATGTCATCTAGTTATGTTAACGAAAATTTGTCGTTAATAATTTTATCGTTTAGTTTTCGAAAGTCTACTACCAATCTCCATTTTGATATATCTGTATGTCCTTTTTTGGAACTAAAAGGAGAGGTGAATTATAAGGACTTGTGGATGGTTCTATTATCTTTTCTTTAAGCATGTCTTGGACTTTTGAATTTCTTTCGTCAGTATGTATATGGGGGAGACGATAGTTTTTTATATATTTTTATATATAATTTCACTGCAAGACAGCAACCCAGTCTTGCAGTGAAATTTTTTGTGTATAAAAATTGTTTGCAGTTAATTCGTCACCTTCCAAATGAAAAAAATATTGAAACATTTTAATTATTGAAAAAATATCACTCTTATCATTGTTATTTATGTTGTCCCATGAATAATTTTCTAAAATCTTCTACAAGTGTTCTGTATTTTGTTTTTGTTTTGATTCATTTGCAATACTTCATAATTATTCAATGGTACGGTTTGAATCCTTAGGTTTTCTATAATTACATCTTTTTCCGTTGCGTTTAGAATTTTTATATGTTTATTTCCTTTTTTTGGAACAATGGCATTTGCTAAGTACACTCCTTTAGCTATTTCTCTATTTAAAATTACTGTATCTTCATTCAGATTCACGTTAAAAGGTAGTATTGTCACTGTACTTGCGGGTATTTTCAAGTGATTTACACATAATGAGCCACTTTGAATTGGTATATTGAATATTTTATCTTTATGTATAAAGGATAGGATATATTTGTCATAATCGATGTTGCAACTTAAAAAATTCCATACCAAGTATTCCGTTTGTTTTTATTGGGAAGTATTATGAACATGGTGAATTTTCTGATATATGTTCTCATTGTTTATATCTATTGTTATTATAGTTGATCCTATTGTTTTTATTTCTTCTTTAGAAATTCCACTTAGGTTGCAATAGTCATTTGAGTCTTCAGTATAATTTTGGAGAATTATTTCTTTGCAAAGGGAGGCATTAGCTCCTGTGTCAATAAAAAATGTTAATTCTCGGTCTGTATTGGCTATATTCAATTTTATATAATTTTGATAGGATGGTGTAGTACTGTATATTCTTTTATTATTATTTAATTGCTGTTTTTCGGAGAAACATGATGAATGTTACGAGGGGTTTTTGTAATAAGTTTTTCTATTCCAGTTGTTGTTATTGGCGTATCTTTGATTGTGTTTAGTTCTTAAGTTGTTTTTGTTGTGAGACTTATAGTTATTTCCGTAGTTATTGTTTCTCTGTTTGGTTTTCTGGTACATGACGTTTGTTTGAGTTTTAGTGCAGTCGGCTTCCTCTGCAATTTCTACTGCCTCTGAAAAGGATTTTACCCTACTGGAATCTATAGTTTTAATAATATCTCCGTCCGTTGGGCCGTTTTTGAAAGCATTAAACGCAATGATGTTGTTTGATTTTATTACTGTTTCTCTGCTGTTTTCGCCTATACTAGAAATTTGAAGTTCATTTAATTCTGATATTGATTTTATCTGCGAATTTTCTAATCTCACTTTGTTGCTCTATGTTGTTTTGTTTATTTAATATATTGTTTGGTGTTTCTCTTGATTTGTAGCATTTCTTTAATTCTATAATTAATTGTCCTAAATTTGTTGGTATTGTATTTTGTCTTATCCTGTTTTGTACTTTCGTAAAACAAGTTGGAAGAAACTAGTTTTCTTTGCTTCCTGTAGAGTTTCTTGTATCAATTCTAGTTATAGGGATTAATTTTGAAATTGAAGCTAGTTCTGTGGCGTTCATTTTTGCTTGTGTAGTATTTGAGTTTCCTGTTGAGGTTGAATTTTCTAGTATTACTAGTAATTTCTTTTTATAATATGTTTTTTTCATGCAAGGAATTTGGGATATCTATTTCTATATCTTTTTTTGTTGTGACTCTAAATATTTTTTCCCTAACGTCTAAAAAAATGCTTCAGCCGCGCTTTAATGAGCGAATTTTAGGCGGTTATAGAAAGTTTAATACTACTCTAATTTCCTCGAAACAATGCAATAGATTTTGTATATGTCTGTCTATAGTATCTTCCCTGGTTTGTCTATCTGAGTTTAGACACTTATAAGATTTATCAAAATTTTCTCGTATTAATCTAAGCTTTTGAATTATAGTATTCCAATCCATTAATTTTTGGATGGGGTGTCCTTAATTGATAAGTGTGTTTATGTTTAATAAAAATTTGTTTTGTCTAGTTAATATTACAATACATATTACATGTTCGATTTTTCTATAATTACATTCTTGAAATGAATTTGTTTAATTTTTTTTTTTTTATAATTTATCAAGTTTGTCATCTCTGCTTGAATATTTTTTCTTTAATGATTTCTTATGTAATTGATACATTATTATTAGCAAATTAATAGTGCTGAGTATGATAAGAATCACCTCACCTGGATAACAATCTTGACGCGATGTGGCGGCTTAAATGTAAGCTGTGGTCTCTCTCTTGAAGCCTCAGTTGTCCTCCTGGAGGATACTGAGTAATCAAGGTCTAGACTCTAAAGGCCTTCATTACCAAAGGTTATCCATCCCCTATCCTCTTTCCCCAATTACCCTCTTTTCTCCCCTCTTATTCCACATCCTCTTTCCCCCACTTGTAAGGTTAAGGTGGTTGGTAGCAGTGCCGAGAACCTGAATGGCTAGTCAGTGGTTAAAGAAGACTAGTCGCTAACAGCTCCCCTCTGGCGCCAGGACACGGGCCAGTTGTAAATTTTCTTTGTCTAGTCCATGTACGCCGTCCCTGAATGGATGATCCATCCCCTTACGTGCCTACTCGTGGGAACCAGATGAAAAATTTAAGTAAACAAATAAAAAACAACAATAACAAAAAAAGTGGAGATGGGTATCTCCTCGGAAGACGACCTTTTGGCCTCTAGTCAAGAGACCTTGGTCGAACAACCTGGCAGCAGGGGAGAAAGACATAGCACCCCGCTGTCACAAAACACAATGGCTCCACGACAGGATGTCAAGTCTGACGACCAGTCGAAGGAGAAACGGAAGAAAAAGAAGAGCCAGAAAGAGATTCTGAGACAGCGATATGTCAAAGCTCTCTTTATACTGGAAAAAATTGCCAAGAATAAGGCAAATGGCACTCCTCATGAACGCGATAAGGAAGATCGTGTCAAATACCAATTGGTGGTTGGCGACTATCTTAAGTTTAAGGACACTCAACCATCCACATCCCAGGCAGCGTAGGAAAGAGCGAAGCGAAACCGCTCTCAAGCTGAGGGTAGCAATTCGCCGAAGAGGAGAAAGGTCCAAGATAAATCTACCGCTCCGGCTCCTTCCACAATAACGTTAGCAAGAAGGCCGTTTAACGAGGAGGTTAAAGATCACTTGCTGATGGCACTGGTCAACGACAAAAGCGGCTATCTAACTCCTGTGGTAGCAAAATGGGGTGCTATAGAGTCTAAATTGGCTGAACTCATGATGGAATACATACTCACCAATAAAGACTCTACAGTTCCTCGTTTTGACTCTGGTGAGATACACCGGGGATACAGGATACTCAAATGCTTGGAATTCTCTAAAGAATTCCTCGGCAAATGCATCGCAAAGATTACCGATGCATGGGAAGGCTTAAGCCTTAAGCTTATCCCAACGGGGGAAATCCCTATGAGACCGCGGGCAAAGGTTTGTTTACCAAAGTTGAGCTGCGACAACCAGAAAATACTGGAGTGTCTGAAGTTGCAGAACACCAGTATCCCCATGGGTGACTGGACAGTCATCCGTTCAGAAGATCATGGGGACAACAAGAAGTGTATTATCTTCGCCGTCTCAGAAAATAGCGCAGTTGAGCTAGAGAAGGGTTTAGGGACGCCAAGGTTAAGGTGTTCCATCCCACAGGTCCAGGAGCTGGCGAAGCAGACGAGTTGGAGTTAGCCAATAATCTGCTGACAGGCATGCATCTAAACGAACCTGCAAAAAACCCCACAACCCCCGACGATGAAAATCGTGCAAATTAATCTGGAGCATTCAAAATGTGCTACAGACAATCTGAGGCTTCTTTTAGCGGAAAAAGACCTCGACATTGCTATAGTCCAGGAACCCTGGGTTTCAAACTCCCAAGTGAAAGGGATCCCGACTTCAACATATAAAACACTATATGTAAAAGATAAAGGTAAGCCAAGATCTTGTCTTATTGCTAAAAAACACATAAATATATTTCTCTGCTCACAGTATAGCTCAGCAGCCCTGACAGTCGCAAAGATCGAATTAGTGCGAAACAGGAGTTTCCTGATCGCCTCCAGCTTTATGGCACATGACAATCCAGCCCCACCAGATGAAGTGAAGGAGTTTCTGGCCTCTATAAAGGCTCAAGACGACTTTATCCTTGGCTGTGATGCAAACTCAAGGCGCACAATATGGGGTAGTACTGAAATCATCGACAGAGGTGAGTGTCTATTTGATTTCATTAATACTAACCACCTGACCATATGCAACTCTGGCAACGACCCCATATTCGTTTTTCCGAGCTCGGTGAACCGTAATGGATGGGAAGAGGTGCTAGACATTACACTTACGAAAGACAGATCTAATTTGTCAGTTTATAGGTAGAGAGTATCCAAAGAGAAATCCTTTTCGGACCATTGCTGGATACTTTTCGACATTGGACTCGTCTGCAAAGAAACAGCGTCAACTTTCAGAAACCCAAGACGAACGAACTGGACTAAGTTCAATGGGATTCTCATGCACAAACTGAAAAAAATACCTCCAGTTGAAGCAACGACTGAGGGTCTTGATCAAATTGAGAGCACATTAAGCAAGGAAATTGTTAAAGCTTTTAATATATCCTGTCCAATGACGAAGGCTAAAAAGAGTTCCCCTCCCTGGTGGAACAAGGAACTCTCTAAGCTACGAAGGAGGCACGCAATGCTTTCAATATTGGCTACAGAACAAAATCGTGGCAGTTGTATCACGATAAGCGTAGGGAATATAAGAAAGCAATAAAGATCGCAAAAAGAGATTCATGGAAAGGCTTCTGCGAATCTATCGACAATACCAGGGAATCTGCTAGACTCAGTAAGGTTTTGGCAAATGGTCATAATAATCCATCCTATATTAAAAGGATGGATGGCTCATGGTCAGAATCGTCGGCGAAATCTTTGGACATTTTACTTAATACTCATTTTCCTGGCTGTACAGATGTTACAGACCAGGAGATGGGGCATATTAAATCCTCGCAAGGAATCAAGGGTGACATAATATCCGTTGAGAAAACTTCATGGGCAATGGATAACTTATCTCTGTACAAATCTGCAGGGCCTGATGGTATTATACCACGGATACTACAAAGTGCAAAGGTATACATCATACCCTGGTTACATAGAATATTTAAACTCTGCCTAACCCTCAACTATGTTCCCCGGAATTGGAGGAGAGTGAAGGTAATGTTCATTTCAAAAACCGGAAAAAGAAGTCATGAGAATCAAAGGACTGTTGTCCAATTAGCCTCTCATATTTTCAGTTGAAAACTCTGGAGAGACTCATTGATTTACATATAAGGCAGCGTCTAGAGGGTAAAACTCGACTCTCAGGAAGTCAACATACCTACATTAAAGGTCGCTCCACGGAGACGGCTCTTCATGAGGTCATCGAGCGATCCATTGAATTTAAACAATACGCTATGGCAGCCTTTCTGGACATAGAAGGCGCCTTTAACAATGTCACGACTATGGCGATACAGAGAGCTCTGCACGAACTAAGAGTTGAGGATTATATCACCAACTGTCTGGTGTCAATGCTAGAGACAAGAATCGTCATTGCGAATTTAGGCAACAGTGTTAAGACCAGACAAGTTATGCGTGGAACTCCACAAGGAGGTGTGATTTCTCCGCTGTTGTGGCTTATTGTCATTAATACCATCCTGTGCGAATTGGAAGACAAGGAAGTGAAAGTCGTGGCTTACGCGGACGATGTGGTGATACTTGAATCAGGACTGTTTCTGAACGTGATAAGTGATATCATGTCAACTGCTCTGACTACACTCAGTGACTCGGCCAAAGAATGCACAGTGGGGTTGAATCTAAACTTTTTGGAAATAAATCTGTAACTTCTGATCGGCTGGTTGAATTTTCATGAAATTTGGTAAAGGCGTAGTGGAGGAGTGTACAATGTTAAGTTTTGAAGAGGGCTACAATACACCCCTCAGGGGCGGAGCTAAGGGGGCTAAAATTTAGGTACCTCTGACATAAAAAATTTTTAATCGTTTGCCAAATTTTTGTTTCTCGTCCGATTTCAAATATTTATATATTGTTGTAGGCCCTAATAAGGCCTATAAAAAACATGGTAACATGTCCTATTTATCTCTTATAGTTTTCAAGTTATTTGCGTTTGAATTTTTAAGCACCATAATTTTGTATATTCTTGGTCCAGTTTTTTTCATATATATCCTAGTATTTCCGACCGATTTTATTAGTTTTTTTCCTATCTAGTTAAAGAACAAAATTATCTATTGAATAAAAAAAATTTAAGTCGATATCTTTACCGAGTCCAAAAATAAACGATTTTGAATTTGAAAATTACAAAAAAGACGACTTTTTGTGTTTTTTTAGCCGAAAAAGTATCTACACTCTTTTTTATCTAAAATAAAATTTTCTTTAGCAACATATAATAATTTTACACTTTTCTGAAAGGCAACTTCACAGAGATGACTTTAAGATAAAAACTAAGACCAATAACTCAATTGGTCATATATGAAAGTTTTGATTTTAGACCATTTTTTCTCAAATCCCAAAGCACGAATCGACAAGCGGAATATCTTTTAAGAATCCCCAATATGTTGTTAAAAGTTTTAAATCAAAATCTACGGGCCTTCGGAAAAATGTGGATTCTATAGCCATAAATGTAAAAAATCCCATTTTTGGGAATTTTGATTAGTTTTTTGGGAATTCAGGAAAACCCTACCCCTGATTGAAATTTCGTTAACGCGCTTTTATTTATATTAATAAGATCCATAATTCCTTGCAAATTTTATTAAGATATCTTTATAAACAAATATGTTATTACAATTAAAAAATTTGTATTTTCTACAAAAACCCCAAATTGGACCTTTTGTTTGGTTTATTTCTAAATAGCGAAAGAAATTTTAAAAATATGTATTCCAAATTAAGCTTATCCTTTAGCATATATAATTTCCGAAACTTTTATATTTTCAATTTATTGTATATATGACTATATTTTTACAAACTTGCAACTTTTGCCTTTAGTTTTGCCTGAATAATTACTTAGAAAATTATGAATATTTCTGTATACTTTTAATAAAAAGTACACAAAATGTTTTTATAAAACTAATTAATAAAAATTTTTTATTTTTAATAGCGTTGACACATTTTCCAAATTTAAGTAAATCTTTATCCTTTTCTAAGCATTCATATATTTCTATTAATGAATTTAAAATAACAACGCAAACAAAAAATGTCAGTTTTAACTTAATAATAAATAAGCAAATAACTTGAAAACTATAAGAGATAAATAGAACATGTATGCATGTTTTGTATAGGTCTTATCAGGGCCTACAACAATATATAAAAATATTTGAAATCGGACGAGAAACAAAAATTTGGCAAGCGATTAAAAATTTTTTATGTCAGAAGTACCTAACTTTGAGCCCCCTTAGCTCTGCCGCTGAGGGATTTGTTCTGCCCCCTTCCAAACTTAACATTGTACACTCCTCCGCTACGCCTATAGAAAATTTCATGAAAATGCAATGAGCCGATTAGAAGTTAAAGATTTATTTCCAAAAAATTTCGATTCTGCCCTACTGTGGAATGTGGACTAGGAGTGAATCCGGGCAAGACAGATCTGGTACTTTTCACCACAAAGACCAAGATTCCGAGCTTCAAACTACCACGGTTAGAAAACTGTAAACTCACCTTGTCGGACAATGCAAAGTACTTTGGCATTATTTTGGACTCCAAGCTTTCATGGAAGCTGAACATTCAACACAGGGTTGGTAAGGCTATGGTAGCATACTACACCTGTAGAAAGATGTTCAGTGTGAAATGGGTTTTGAGTCCAAAATTGACAAAATGGCTATACACTGCAATAGTACGGCCCATTCTTGTATATGGATCTCTTGTGTGGTGGGCCGCTACTAGTAAGAGATATGTGGTGGATCAACTTTACAGGATACAAAGATCCGCTTCCATAGGCATTGCAGGTGCATTACGTACTAGTCCATCTTAAGCTCTGAATACTATATTGCACCTAACATCTATAGACCTATACATAATTGAATCATCAGTTAATAGTGCGATAAGATTATCTGTAACGGATATCTGGAGATCAAGAACGTATGGGCACGCGAGGATATTAAGTTTAATACCCCCTTTTCTCAATCAATTTACCGACTATATGATTCCCCAGATGGACTTCGGAAATACTTTCAAAGTCCTATTCCCTACCAGGAGTGAATGGAGAAGGGGAAATCTTCTTGAACAATTTGGAACTAGGATAAACACTGACGGCTCAAAGATGAATTGCGGTGTCGGCTCTGGTGTCTTCTCTAATGATTTTGGAATTAGACACTCATGTAGACTCCCTGACGAGGCAAGCGTATTCCAAGCGGAAATACTAGCGGTCAGAGAAGCGTGTAAACTAATTCGCGATAGAAATATTCAAGGGAATATTGGTTTATTTGTCGACAGTCAAGCGGCAATACTATCGCTCAAATCACCGAAAACTACCTCTATTCTAGTCAGACAGTGTAAAGAGGAACTGCTAGGACTAAGTCGACTGTTTGACTGTTTTTTTCATTTATTTATTTATTACTATAGTCTGGGTTCCGGCGCATAGGGACTACTATGGTAATGAACAGGCAGACGAATTAGCCCGGGCAGGCTCTGCTATGAATGCCTCCTTATCGGTTTCTGTCGCAATCCCGTTAGGAACAGTCAAAAGCAGAGTCCAAAAACACTTTCTAGAAAAGGCAAAAAATAGATGGCGAAATCTGGACAAATGTAGAGTCGCGAAAAAAACGTGGCCTACCTAAAACGAAAAACGCTCAATGCAACTCATTGGCTACAAACGCAAAGACATCTCGAGACTAATAGCATTGTTTACAGGTCACTGGACGATAGGAAAACATGCAAGCAGACTTGGTCTCCCTTACAATGAATATTGTCGCAGTTGTAGCAATCGCGAAAAGGAGGAGACAGTATTTCATCTTCTATGTGAATGCCCAGCCTTGAACGCGAGCAGACATAAATTTCTGGGAGGGTACCAATTAGACAACCTCTGTGAGATATTTGACACTAGACTCAGTGACATCATTAAATATCTCAATGCTACAGGCTGGATCTAATTAATTCATGTTCTCATTGTTCTTCCCTACACTTCTATCTCATTACAGACTCAATACAACTCATTCACCTGGCGAGTAGTGTGGTTCCATTAAAACGGATTCTAACGATTCTAATTGATTGCCCGTAAGGTTACGGGCTACCACGTAAACCAACCAACCAACCATGATTAGAATCAATATAGTAACCACAGGGAATTTATTTCTTGGGTATGGTCTACTATTTCTACATTGTTAACAACGTTAGCGTTAGGCTTTTCTAATTTCCACCCTGTTTTGCCCATTATGTTTAATATATACAATTTTTAATGTTTATTTTAATATTTTGATAAAAGCTTTGCTAATTATAATTTCAATTTCATTCTTTTTTGTTTTGTTTTTGCTGGTAAAGAAGACATGAGATTTTTTTTTTTGTAATTGTGGAAGGAGTTTTCTTTTGTTTGTTTAATTTAGGTGAACATTATTTCCAACCTTCTTTCTTTAGTGCTATTAATTTCTCTATTAAAATCTTTTTTTGTTTTCCCTGGCTTATATCTATTGTCCTCTGTAAATCTCTACATGCCGCTTGGAATTTCCTCTTTTTTCCGCCCCTTTTCTTTGGTTGAGTGAATTTGCTCCTGTTTTTTGGGTCTTACTCCTGTATTCTTGTTGCCTGGCGCGATACTGTTCTATGGTGATTGGTTTCGATCTTGCATTAGTTGGAGTTGGTGTATATTTTGGTGTTGTGGATCTCTTTTTTAGTTGTCATTGGATCGGTACACATATTTAAAAATACAAAATTTTTAAAAGTTTGGCAGGATCGGTACAAAAATTTAAAAATACAAAATTTTAAAAATTTGGCAGAATCGGTACAAAAATTTAAAAATACAAAATTTTAAAAATTTGGCAGGATCGTCATATCGTAAGTCTGGATTTTCAGTATTCTCTTAGCACTGCTGCCGATTCTATCCAGCATCAAAATGACGATTTGGGTGTTGATACAGTATTTGCTAAGCACTGCTGCCGATTCTTAAAAAGACTATGTCTTTTTACCTTTAGAACAAGGTTGGAAACCGAAACGAATAACGGTATCGGTAACGGTATTAAATTTATTTTTATTTCGGTAACGGTATGGGTAACGGTATTTTAAATTATATCAGTAACGGTACACCGATGCCGAAATAAAAATACCGGTATTTTCATTAATGTAAATAAAAGCCATACATATATATATATATATATATATATATATATATGTATATATATTTTTTTCATTTATTTATTTAACTGAAAACAATAAATGTATAAAAGTTCAAACAAAAACTATGTATTAGAAACGAAAATTGCAATTACAAATAAGTTTATCAGTATGTTACGGGATCAAAATAAAAATTTTTAAGTTTTAAACATACATTCTACATATGTAATAGAACCATTTAGGTATAAAATATTAAAGGAACGAAAATTCGTTTCGACGTTCTAATTAAGAATAATAAATTTAAAGTTGTTTTTCATATAAACTGTCGAAACAAGTTCTTCAATACAATTAATGTTAATATAAAGTTTTCTTAAAGTTTCGTAAACAGGGTTGTATGAAGTAACATTAAAGTTGTTTTTCTGAAGATTAATTAAAATAATGTTTAATTACACACTTTGAAAACCCTAATATCCTATAATTCCAATCCTCTTAACAACTATTAAATTATTTAAAGCTATTATTTTTGTGGTGTTTTAGTATTTATATAAAATAATAAAAGTCTTCTTGACTAGATTTACTTCCTATACTATGACACTTTAAAAGTATTTTGCAGCAGTTTAATTGGTTAAAATAATTCCGCATTGGACCGAATGACAACAACTGCATTCAAACTTTCATCATCTAACCTATTGCCGTTTGGATTCATTATGTATTTTACACCCGAAAATAATCTCTCCATGCTAACCTGGGTGGCTGGAACAGCTAAAAAAACTTTAGCAATTTCATATAATTGTGGTTTATTTTTACTTTGCTCCTTCCATCAGCTGAGAACATTAGTGTTCCTTTGCACTCGTTTTTCATTTTTAAATGTGTTTAGCATTTCAAGAATTTTTTGCAGCTGTTATTGTTTGAACTTTTTTCTTTTTCCATACTTCGAAGAATCGCCTCCACACAATCAGAATAATTTGAACTACAGCTCGAATCATTATCTTCATCAATATCAGTGGTTTGAGAAATTGAATCCATTTTGGCATTGACTCTTAGAATGTGTTCAATTGCTCGTTCAACAGTAGGACCATTGAGAATTATATTCCAACTAGGATCCATAAATATTGCGCCTAAAAAAGCTTCGTTCTCAAAAAGAATTTCTTCTTTCTTTTTAATTTCTTCAAGAAGATTATGCGAAAAGTTATTTTTAACTTTTTGTAACTCAATTTTACATGTAAACCAAGCATCAAAGGCGTCTCCAAATGTTAACTGCTCTTTTTGAAGAATTTTTGTGGCTATGTTAGCTGGCTGTAAAGCCGCCACGGCATCCTTTACATTTTCCACATTTCAACTGAAATGAAAAATTCATTGTTGGCCTTTGATAAATTTTCACGGAATTCTTTCATTTTTTCATCTATTAAGGATGTCATCATGTCAA
Organism: Protocalliphora azurea; assembly: GCA_932274085.1. NCBI lineage: Eukaryota > Metazoa > Arthropoda > Insecta > Diptera > Calliphoridae > Protocalliphora > Protocalliphora azurea. The sequence continues at coordinate 61,159,488 of OW026520.1, forward strand.
AAGTATATGACCACCGAGTGGCGCAGTCAATTACAGGTTTTGTAAGATTTTGATTGTTTAATAAAATGTTTATGTTTGGCGTTCTTAATTTTTTTGAATACCTATTTCAAAACGAATACCTATTTCAAAACGATTATTTGTGTTATAATTAAATGAACACGAACAAGTACTATATACTTACATATACTTACCAATACACTTTGTATTTAACACAAACTGTTCTAATGTTATATCAAATTCACTGTTGGGGATATAATCAATATTTTCATTACTATTTTCAACCTCGTTGATTAATGAAATGCATTTAAGCATATTTCGTCCATTATCCGTTGTACAAGTATAAATTTGATTAATATTAACGTTGTATTTATGGAGAATGTTAACTATTGTGTCGTTTAAGTATTCTCCTGTGTGCCGATCGAAAAGTTCGGCCACAGCTAACGTTCTTAACACAATTTTATCGTTTTCAATAAATTGAGCGTTTACACCTTAAAAAATATATACATGTGTATATAAAATTTAAATATTATATTTTTGAATAAAATGACGAAGAATACTAGTTACCTAGAAAAGCCCGATTTAGGTGTGTAAAACCATCTATTTTTAAAGAAATTAATTTCCCTTGCAATTCCAATGAAATTTTTGAAGTAATTTCTTTATTTTTCTTCAGAATTTCATTTTTTACAATTTTTCTATTTACTGTAAAGATTCCTAAGGCTTTAGAAATAGGTTCAATTATTCTTTTAAAACCCGAGTCTTCTACAATCGAAAAAGGTCTTCTATTAACCGTGCACATCTCAACACATGACTTTAACAAATTTTCTTTGGACATAGATATGTTTATTTTGAGCATGTTAAGTATAGTCATATTTTTTGATGTTGTTGGTTGTGAACTATTTTTTATTTTCCTTATATCGGATTTGGTTGAAATTTTATCCCAAATCTGTTTATGGTTGTTTCTGATATGGGATGCTAAATTTGAACCATGGTCACTCTACATACAAATAAGAATTAAAATGCAAAATAAATTTTAGAAATGAACAATATGGGACATTTCATGATACTTCTAGGCGGGTCACAGTGGGGTCAAACGCAAATTTTTTGGTAATAAATCTGAATCTCCTAAATTACTGGTCGGATCAAATTGAAATGTATGGAAGAGTTGTAGAGGAGGACCTAAGCTTTCAGAAAAATCATCTTGTAGTCACCCTGTGATAACACGAGATAAGCTACAGGGTGTCAAAGTTGACTACCTCGAGTATGTAAAAGTTAAAAAAAATCGTAACTTGTACAAATGAAGTCCGATTTTAAAGATTTTTATATTTCTGGAAAGTGCTTGGCAAGATAAAGAAAAAATAAGCTTACTCATCTAAGTTATCTCTTACATTTAAAAAGATATTTATGCTTGAATTTTGAATTTTTGATTTTTTGGCTCGACTTTCTTTCGTTTTTCGGGAATAAGTCCGGAGATATATGAGGCAAAAATTTTTTTAAAATATTCTGTAATTTGCTACATATTTCAAAATAATATGCTGAAAGAATTTTTGGATTATCTCAATTCGTCTAGACGTGAAAAATATTCAAAGTCAGCACTCTGAAATTGGCATGAAAAATGGCTATTTTTTTACAAAAATATAGTACAATTCATTCACTTTTTTCTCAAAGTTCCGTTAATAAAAAAATTTTTTCCTTATTAATTTCAAAAGATAAGGCTTCATAAATGGTTAATAAAGAAATTTTGAATTGATTTAAGTTTGCACCCTACATCCAGCATTGGCCGAAAATTGTCAATGTTAAAAAATAGTTTCATTTTTATCGATTAATAAAAAAAATGTCACGCGAGCTTTTTTAAATTTGGTACCCATATTTTTTATAGAAATAGATTTAGAATGATTTAACACTAAACTGGTTCCCGCCCGGCCAAAAACGAATGCAGGAGTGGAGATTTTATGTTAAAAGTCAGTTTTTTTAACGACTATTTTTAAAAGCATATTAAAAGCATATTAGCATAATATTTTTAATATTATTTCTTATGTAATGTATAAAACACAAATCAAGCTTTCATTCCTAAAAAAATCAATAAAATAGCTCCAATAACCTATTTTTGGTAATTTTTCAAAAATAATTTTTTTTCCAAAAATAGCTGAAAATCCAAAAAAATTTAATTTTTTTAATACAACTCCACTAATTTTGCAAAATGTTAAAAGAATATAAAAATAGACTTATTTACCAATTCAACGATATATAAAATGTTGATATAGGTCATTTAATAATAGTAATATAATGGACTCAAAACTACCAAGTCACGTCAAAAGTTGCAAAATTCACTATTTTGTTCCGTATTTCCATATGTGTGTATACGTAACATTTTAGTTTTCTAATGTATTATGTAGGTATATATTTGTTATTATAAAGTAGTAAATTCTTTAATTGAGTAATGTTTATTTAATTTGTTCTACATATTTACATACTTATTATACATATATCCCGTATATTTATTTTATTAAGAATATATTATCGAAGATATTATTAGAGATTTTCTTGAAAATAATCAGAAACATCAAACGTTAGCAAATTTTTAACTTCCTTACCTCTTTTTCTATTTCAAGAGTGATTTTTGGTAGCCATCGTGTTCTTATAGAATATATAACTGGATCTGATGATATTAATAAATATTCCATTAAGTCTGCGCTATTTTCGAACATTTTCGGGTATTGAAGAGTCGGAAATGTTTAACATCTTTATTTCGGGCTTCCTGTGCTTCCTCTGTTAGCTCTCCCAATGGCAAAATACTATTTTCTATTATTTCTTTACCATGAGCCAATACTTTGTGAATTGTTGGAGTCATTGATTTCCAGGGATATGTAATGTTAAGGAGTTCTTTAGTTTCGTAAGCAAAAATTTTAAATTTGTCCGCATTAATTTGTTTTTTGCTATTAATGGCTGCCAATATAATCTTAAAACGCTTCAAAATATTTAAGTCAATGCCTGTGATTGAAGATGTGAGTTCCGGATTTTCAAAGAAACGTCTTGCTCTATTTCCATCATTTGAGCTTCCATAGCCATGTAGAGGTTTATCAATGAATTCTTTTCTTCTCCTCTTTTCGTAATTCGTGAAGTTACAAATTGTTTTTTACTGTAGCATTTTCCTGCCCGGGAATATTTCTGTACTTCATATCATATGCAAGATGTAAGCAGAACTCCAAAAATCTTATCCTTGCGTGGAGTGGTGATATTCAAAATTTTAAAGAATTTTTATTAACAAGGACTTCAGAATTATCCTGAAATTGTGAACTTATTTTTCCACATATATTACATTTCCATGTAGATGTTGTATCTGTTATAGCGTTTGCAACTTTTCCATCAATCATCGTTAATTGTTGTTGAAATGTAACTTTAATAGTTCTGTTTGACACTTTTACATATATTGGGGGCAATGCTTTATTTTCTTCTTCCAATTGGTTGGCAATGCTGTTTATTGTAACCGTGGTTTCTTTTGTGTAATCAAAAAGGATTGGACGGCACAAAAATTTGGAACCTGGAGTTAAATTTATCCATATATCACCAAAAAGTGAGTCATTTCTTGTCGATGAGGAAGGCTTATTTAAGCGCATTCGAAGTGGTACCAGAGACGCTATAAACAGCGAGGAATAATTATTTCCAGAATTACTTCCATCCAGTTGTTTGTATTCCGAAAATCCTGATGTTCCATCGCAGTCCCATTTGAATATTAAAATAAGTTCAGAGTCTTTGCATTTTTCAATGTTATCATTGCTGAAGGTAGATATAATTCTAGAGGCAGTAGTTTCAAGTAATTGCAATATATTAACTTTAGCACTTTTAACAGAAGCATTAACCGGGTGCTCCATAGGCTGTAAAATATAACTTTTCGCTTCTCTCACTGATTTGCTACTGGGAAAGATATCATATCCTTTTTCGCTAACAGATTTCCTCAAAATCTCGTATTGGTTTCTTGATAATCCTGAATTTAATATTAGAGCTAAAGCATCTTCAGAGGTAAAGGACGATGTTGATTTCGGTGCCACTATACTTTGGATTATCCGATGTAATCGATTGGGAGAAGCTGTTGGTAACACATCTATAACTTTTTCTACTTCCTTTGGTTGCGTACGTGTTACTAAAGCTTTAAATGTATCTTTTATTTCGGCATTCGTATGTGAATTTAGAATAGATTCCTGTTTGGTCCTCTTTGTTCTTAGCTGAACTTCATCGTAACTTTTTTTTGGTCTACCCTTTTTCTGCTTTCCGATGAAAATTGGTATTTCTCCTTCCAACCACTCTTCATTTTTCTTCTTGAACTTTGGTATTGACCAATCTGAAGCTTGCATCCTTTTTTCGTATGATTTATAAAAATTTTCGAGCTTTAAACTGTCTTCTGCAGTAAGAGTTAAACCAAAAGATACTACTGTATCAATGAGTTTTCTTATTTTTTCTGGACGATTTATAATATCAGATAGATTATCCCAGATTACTTTGCAAATAGAAAAGTGTTTTAATGTAATCTCCATAATGGCAAATTCACTAATAAATCTGCATATTTATAAGGATACTTATATATAGAAAAAGAATATTTATATCAGGTAAATGGTGACAGGCAAAAATGAATTAAAAAATTTAAATTTTTGTTCAAAACCCCCAATTTCATTCAGTTTATTTTTATGACCTGTAGTGTTAAACAGGTACGTCAAAAAATGTACCTATGCGATTGTAAAAAAATAATTTTTGTTATAATACATTAATTAAATAGCTAGGTAAATTATTTAAAAACTTAAAAAAATGTAATAAAAAACGAAGGAAAATATACTTATTTATGTACTTAGGTAATTTTAAAAACCTTTTCAGTAGAAAAAAATTATGAACACTTTAAATAAATTCATTAATAAATATTATTATCTCGTAACAAAAATAAGCAATGCAGTTGAGTGTTACGTATACACACATATGGAAATACGGAACAAAATAGTGAATTTTGTAACTTTTGACGTGACTTGGTAGTTTTGAGGCCATTATATTACTATTATTAAATGACCTATATCAACATTTTATGTATAGTTGAATTGGTAAATAAGTCTATTTTTATATTCTTTTAACATTTTTAAAGTATTTGCAAAATTAGTGGAGTTGTATTAAAAAAATTCAATTTTTTTGGATTTTCAGCTATTTTTAAAAAAAAAATTATTTTTGAAAAATTACCAAAAATAGGTTATTGGAGCTATTTTATTGATTTTTTTAGGAATGAAAGCTTGATTTGTGTTTTATACATTACATAAGAAATAATATTAGCATAAAATATTATGCTAATATGCTTTTAATATGCTTTTAAAAATAGTCGTTAAAAAACTGACTTTTAACATAAAATCTCCACTCCTGCATTCGTTTTTGGCCGGGCGGGAAGCAGTTTAGTGTTAAATCATTTTAAATCTATTTCTATAAAAAATATGGATACCAAATTTAAAAAAGCTCGCGTGACATTTTTTTTATTAATCGATAAAAATGAAACTATTTTTTAAAATTGACAATTTTCGGCCAATGCTGGATGTAGGGTGCAAACTTAAATCAATTCAAAATTTCTTTATTAACCATTTATGAAGCCTTATCTTTTGAAATTAATAAGGAAAAAATTTTTTTATTAACGGAACTTTGAGAAAAAAGTGAATGAATTGTACAATATTTTTGTAAAAAAATAGCCATTTTTCATGCCAATTTCAGAGTGCTGACTTTGAATATTTTTCACGTCTAGACGAATTGAGATAATCCAAAAATTCTTTCAGCATATTATTTTCAAATATGTAGCAAATTACAGAATATTTTTAAAAAATTTTTACCTCATATATCTAAGGACTTATTCCCGAAAAACGAAAGAAAGTCGAGCCAAAAAATCAAAAATTTAAAATTCAAGCGTAAATATCTTTTTAACTGTAAGAGATAACTTAGATGGGTAAACTTATTTTTTCTTTATCTTGCCAAGCACTTTCCAGAAATATAAAAATCTTTAAAATCGGACTTTATTTGTACAAGTTACGATTTTTTTTAACTTTTACATACTCGAGTCAACTTTGACACCTTGTAGCTTATCTCGTGTTATCACAGGGTGACTACAAGATGATTTTTCTGAAAGCTTAGGTCCTCCTCTACAACTCTTCCATACATTTCAATTTGATCCGACCAGTAGTTTAGGAGACTCAGATTTATTACCAAAAAATTTGCGTTTGACCCCACTGTGCGTATACACACATATTGAAATACGGAACAAAATAGTGAATTTTGCAACTTTTGACGTGGCTTGGTAGTTTTGAGTCCATTATATTACTATTATTAAATGACCTATATCAACATTTTATATATCGTTGAATTGGTAAATAAGTCTATTTTTATATTCTTTTAACATTTTTAAAGTATTTGCAAAATTAGTGGAGTTGTATTAAAAAAATTAAATTTTTTTGGATTTTCAGCTATTTTTGGAAAAAAAATTATTTTTGAAAAATTACCAAAAATAGGTTATTGGAGCTATTTTATTGATTTTTTTAGGAATGAAAGCTTGATTTGTGTTTTATACATTACATAAGAAATAATATTAAAAATATTATGCTAATATGCTTTTAATATGCTTTTAAAAATAGTCGTTAAAAAAACTGACTTTTAACATAAAATCTCCACTCCTGCATTCGTTTTTGGCCGGGCGGGAACCAGTTTAGTGTTAAATCATTCTAAATCTATTTCTATAAAAAATATGGGTACCAAATTTAAAAAAGCTCGCGTGACATTTTTTTTATTAATCGATAAAAATGAAACTATTTTTTAACATTGACAATTTTCGGCCAATGCTGGATGTAGGGTGCAAACTTAAATCAATTCAAAATTTCTTTATTAACCATTTATGAAGCCTTATCTTTTGAAATTAATAAGGAAAAAATTTTTTTATTAACGGAACTTTGAGAAAAAAGTGAATGAATTGTACTATATTTTTGTAAAAAAATAGCCATTTTTCATGCCAATTTCAGAGTGCTGACTTTGAATATTTTTCACGTCTAGACGAATTGAGATAATCCAAAAATTCTTTCAGCATATTATTTTGAAATATGTAGCAAATTACAGAATATTTTTAAAAAATTTTTGCCTCATATATCTCCGGACTTATTCCCGAAAAACGAAAGAAAGTCGAGCCAAAAAATCAAAAATTCAAAATTCAAGCATAAATATCTTTTTAACTGTAAGAGATAACTTAGATGAGTAAGCTTATTTTTTCTTTATCTTGCCAAGCACTTTCCAGAAATATAAAAATCTTTAAAATCGGACTTCATTTGTACAAGTTACGATTTTTTTTAACTTTTACATACTCGAGGTAGTCAACTTTGACACCCTGTAGCTTATCTCGTGTTATCACAGGGTGACTACAAGATGATTTTTCTGAAAGCTTAGGTCCTCCTCTACAACTTTTCCATACATTTCAATTTGATCCGACCAGTAGTTCAGGAGATTCAGATTTATTACCAAAAAATTTGCGTTTGACCCCACTGTGCGGGTGAAGAAATATTTTTTCTACGCGTTACAAACATTACCATAAAAACATAATACCCATACTATCTATTGCTGAATAGGTATACATATATAGGGAGAGTGCCAGAGTGTCAATTGCAATCAAAATTATGTAATAAAGTTATAGTCGGAAGACCAAAGTCCATACTTCATTGAAATATTAATATAACTAACATGTTTATGGCTTTATTTAGAGCAGAAACGTTATTCTAGGTAAACCGATCTTTACTAAATTCAATAGGCTTTATTCCAATGTCCTAACAACCAAATTTCATCCAATTATCTTCAAAATTTCGAGCTTTATTTGTACAAATTCTATATGGACATAAAGTCAGACGGACTTATGGACATTGAAAGAAATTCTGATCTGGATGAAAGATATTTTTTTACAATTACGGTCATAATAGGATCATAAATTCATAATACCACAACCACCTATGAGGATGTAGGTTATAAATAAATAGTTTTTTTTTCATAACTTACATTGAAAATTTTTCCACACACTTCCTTATCTTCTTTCACCATACATTTGTTGAAGTTTTTTACACAATCAAATTCAAAAAATTTTCTTTTTGGTCGCGGCATCACTTTTTTATTATATTTATTATTACTTGTTTTAATTGTTCACTAGAATTTTACAAATAAATTACGCGCGTTACTTCTACCGAATCAAAATTTCAACGGCGTCTGTAAAGTGAAACTGTCGGCGGTTTAAAAATTATATGTATGGGCGGAGCTTTAAACACAAACAAATTGATTCTTTTAATAAACAAATTACAATACGACACACATTTAAAAGAAAAAAAGTTAAAATATGATTTTTTTACATACCGAAATTCTAGTACCGGTATATAACGGTATAGAGAGAAACGGTACTTCAATACCGGTATTTTTAAAAAAATAAAAGTTTCGGTAACGGTATTGGTTACGGTAACTCATTTTAAACGGTATTAAAGCGGTATCGGTATTTATTACGGTATCGGTTTCCAACCTTGCTTTAGAATGATTCTGTCTTTATTCAATAAATTTTGCAGTTTATATAGTAAATTTATAGCTATTCAGCATAATTTCATTTAATGTACTAAACAAAATGTGTTGTTATCAACGGAAAGAACTTAAACTCAAAAAGTGTGCCGGTAATAAAAAAATATGATCACATTACAATGCATTTAAAATAATAATAATAATAATAATAATAATAATAACAAAAATGCTTAGTGTATAAAATATAAGAAATACTTTTATAGTGTGTCTTAAAATAACAAAATAAAAAGAATTATGTTTATAATGTATACACACTACACCGTCTCATACCACACAGGAGAACCGAAAGTCGCACAAGCGGAGAAAAGGCCCTCATATACAGTACGGCAGCACGCCTGCTAAGGCCCCAGTCACTTCTAAGGATGCGCCTAACCTTACCTACAACAGCAGTCAGCTTGTCCCTAACGTGAGTAAGATGAACTAAAAAGTTCATCCTCTCCCTCATCATTATTCCCAGATACTTGACCTCAGTCACATATCTGAGACTAACGTTGACCGCTCTAATGAGTGGAGGACGACTCCGAGATAATCCACTCACATACTTCACGCATGACCTCCTCACCCCTAGCTTTCAGCTCAGCACGAGACTGAGCCCCGAGCAACGTCCCTCCAAGCCGTGTCGCTGGCACCTACCACACAAGCCTTTCTGCCGCTGAAGTAGCTCCTCCGCAGAGCTAGCTCCAGGCAGCCCACTTCATCTAGCCTGCGAAGAACGATATCCTACGAAAGATAGTCGAACGCACCCTTAAAGTCCACAAATATGCCTAAGACATATTTGGCAGACGAGTTGCTAACACTTCTCCTAACATGCATCTAAGCATCCTCAATACTCCTACCCTCCCTAAAGCCAAATTGGAACTCGGAAGTACCCTCATTGGCGCTCTCCTTCAGTCGCGTCACCATGACCCTTTCCAGCACTTTTCTAAGCACCGGAAGGGGAGACTTCAGGAACACGACAACGCGAGCACATTTCCAAGTCCCAGGGAAATAGCCCTCGCTAAGACACTTCCCAAAGATTGCCTCCAGGTACTCAGGTATGGCTTTCCAGATGCTTTTATTTATCTCTCCAGTCATACCATCCATACCCGGAGACTTTCTGCTCTTGACCCGGCAAATACTGTCCGCAATTTCCGATCTATCTAAGTTTGGAGGATCAACCATCTCCCTAATGAGAGGAGAGTAGTCGACCGACTCCGCGCCAGTAAAGAAAACCCCCAGTGCACTCTCTCCAAATCGATAATATAACATCACCAACCCGGAGAGATGCTATGTTTGCCTGCCTATTATTCCTACCCCTACAAATACGATAAACCGCACCCCAGGGGTCATCCCTATTGTCCCGTACGTAACTCCTCCAATCGTCCTCTTTAACCCTAACAATTCTGTCCTTGTACGTCCTCAAGCCAGACCGATAGTCAGCTTCACGCTGAGCAAGATCATCCGCGCTGGTACGCCTGGCCCTCTGGAAACGAATCCGGAGATGCCTGACTGTCCTTCGCATCTCATCGAGCTCACGGGTCCTCCAACTAACCTTGCCGGGCCTAGTCTTTCGACATCGGCCAAGCAAGGTGTCGTTGGCTGAACACATCCACTATCTATCTGTTCGACTTGGTCAGCTATAGTTCGTGCCCTAAACTTTTCTATTGGCTGCGATAAAGCAGCCGACCTTACAAATTCCGCTTAAATGTCCCAGTTCACATCCCTGTCTCTTCACCTTCTAAGAGATGCTGTCACCCACGTTCGTTCATGGTAAGAGACCCCAATCTCAATGAGATTGTGATCACTCACGCCCCAGTCGTCATACACCCTCCACCTAAAACTAAGAACTACGTCACTGACGCCATTAGGGCCATCGAAAGTATACAGACTACTCGGCGTATTTAATACGTCGACGCTCACCGTTTACATCCACTAGCTGCGCATCCTACCTCGCACGTAGTTCTGATATATAGGGGAATGCTTGGACATATTAGAGAACCACATAGGAGAGGATGCATTTGCCTCAAGACCTAGGATGAGCGGTATGCTACTAGCTACTAGCTGCGCATCCTACCTCGCACGTAGTTCTGATATCCAGGGGAATGCCTGGACATATTAGAGAACCACATAAGAGAGGATGCATTTGCCTCAAGACCTAGGATGAGCGGTGTGCTACTCGCATGGAGTAGCACCGTATCCATATACCTTAGATAGGGCTCCAATGGACAGCTAAACCTACAATACATGCTCACTAGGAGCACCCTACCAAAGCGCCCCTCTGCAGAGATGCAGACCCCCCACTAGCTACTACTAAATAAAGTACAATCGATGTCACGGTCATCCACTATAATTGCAGAGTTTCCCCACTGTCAGTGTAAACTCGCATACCCCCCGGCATCCCCTTAACAGAGCCACTCGTAGTGTATGGCTCCTGCAACAATGCGAAAATTGCACCATTACTGCGCATCGCCTGCCCCAGCTCGCACTCGACCGAATATGCCCGTTGGCAGTTAAGCTGTAATATTCTATACTTCATTCTAATGCCTAGCGTTCGCCCGAGCAGTTATCGCAGCATATAGAGGACACGCTGCTGATATCATCAAGTGGTCCAAAGGAAGGCCCTTGAACGCGCAGTTCCGACATCTGAGCTCATCGGGGCACCTTATACAACTTTCAATAATTATGTTCACATTAATATATTATTTTGGCCCATTTGTTTACCTTTGACAATTAATGGAGAATATTTGCAAACGAAACTAGATCAAGGATAAACGCACGAGAAGATAACAAACTAATCCAACAAACTTTTTTCTGCAATTGGGAGAGAGGGAGAACATTTTGTTTCGTTGTGCAAAAAATGAATATTTTTCTATTTCTTTGCAGAATATGTTGATATATGAAACTTTCGAGGCCAAATAAGGAATTTTTTCCACTCCTTCAGTGGGGACACACGTCTCAGTTGGAGGAGCAACTTGTTTCTATTATCATAACTTAGTAAAAATACAAAAATAAAAGAAATAATAGATATTAAAAACACGATTATTTTCGGTAACGGTTAAAATAATTATTCGAGTAATCATTTTTGTTATTGTTTATGTACTTTTATGTTTATTTTTTAGTTTTTTTCTCTAAATATTTTTCTAGGACAAAGAAGTCATATATGAATAAAAATAATGATCTAAAGAAGAAAGAATATATTTAAGACTGGAATGAGGGTAATCAAGCAAGTATACTTTGCAAAACATGAAAAAAAGGAAATTAATCACAATGTCACTTAAAGTATGTAGGCTTAATGTAGGTCCATACCTACTTTGAAATATTTAAATTACCTTTGTTAAATTTAAGTTAATAATCGTTTTTGCTTACAACTTTAAGTAATTTTGATTAACAGTGCTTTGTAAAGCTGTGTTAAATTTTTATGCATACGGCTGTATGCATAAAAAAGTATGTACGTTTGACCCTACTTCATTTTAAGAAAAAAGATATTTTTGTATTCATGCATAAATTTTTGACAAAAACATCACATATTTTAATTTCGTGATGTTAAGATTCGTTCCGATATTTAAAAATGAATACTCGTTATTACTTATAATTACAACCAACAAAAATTCAGCCTTATGAGTGTAGTTCTCGTGCCGTTAAAAAGGCGTTTTTTAAATCGGTATTATAAATGTCGAAAAACGAAAAAATACAACACTGTTGCCAATTCTATTAGAAATTTCGGTACCATAAGTGTGTTCCAATTCAAAAATTGGAAATATTATCGTTATAGCTTTTGTTAACGATAGTACGAAAAAATAATAAAAAATATCAAAATGGATATAACTAAAAAGTAAATATTGTAACACTTAAATACTATTTAATAATGATAAATTTAACTTTCCTAATTTCGATTTAATCAATTTTAGAGCTAAAATCACAAACATCAAGCAATTTAGTCGAATGGTGTCACTGTTGGAGCAAAATTCATGCTTGGCCAAAAAATTTAGTAGTGGCATAAATACAATGAACGTTAAGGAGGAGTGGAACTAAATTGGTGAAGAACTGAACATTTTAGGACCGCCAATGGGGAACGATGGATGAAGATTTGGGCAGACTATAAATTTAAAATAAAAAAAATTAGTTCATAATAAAGCCGAATGTCGTGCTACCGGGGGTGGTTCCTTTAAACAATACGTGTTATTCCCAAAGCTGCCTCCAATTTGTTACAAATGAATTCAATTGTGAACCCATGTGGTGTTGTGTTTGGTATCCAACGCAGTAGCCAAAATGAAAATGGTAACAATGAGGAGGATATAACGATAAGTGATAATTTAGAAAGTAAAGATCTAGTCTGCTCAAATCAATCTACAAACCCCAAACAATACAATTATGTGCCTAAAGAAGTATGCCCCTTACATTCAAAAAAAAGCAGTGATGTTATTGAAGAAGTTCTAAAAAACCAGCACAAAATAGTAAGATTCTTGGAGAACCAAGTTTAACAACATCAACAAAGAAGACCCCAACTAAGAAAAAAACAAAAGATGATTTTCTTGAGGTGCAATTGGAAGTCCAAACAGCATTGTACACAGAAGTGAAGCATCTTCAGCTGAAATTGAAAGGTATCAACGGAAAAGATACAAACTAAAGGAAGAAAAGATAGTACAAGAAGGAGTTAAAATGTAAGGAAGATGAGAACTTTTAAATCTTAGAAAAGATGAAATAGAAATTGAAAAAAGACGTATTGCAATAGATGAAATAAGAAATTGTTTACGGAGTATTGAAATAGATGAAACTTTATGAATATAAAACCTGCGAATACTTCAGGCCAATTTAAACGTCGAATGCCCATTTGAGCTTGATGGAGTCCAGATTGATTAAATATAATATGTGCTTCGAGGGTCAAACTGGAAGTTGAAATTAAAGAAAGGCATTTTTCAGAAAATTTTTTTAAATTATTTTCATTTTTATTTTTATCAAAGGTTCATATTCAGTTATTAAATAATTTTTCCAATGACCCAAAAAAAATCAACAATATTTTCCTTGTTTACAAAAAATTTATGGTCCCAAAAATTTAAGTTAAAAAACACTGGTTTATTCTACTTATATTGATGTATTAGCTTTAGATCTTTCGTAAAAATACAAAATTTAAATTTGAAAAAAATCAACATGTAAATAATTTTGAAAAATTTTCTGAACAACAATGTGCTTTAGTAATTTCAACCCTCGTACATTTAATATAGTATAACTAAGTCTTTACGATATCAATCATAAATTAAAGCTTTTAAATAGGTGAGGTTAGCAGCTATTCAGTCAACGAGAGACAGCACACTTGGGTCCAATTTGGTCCCGTTGTGAAACCCTGAGAGTTCATGTATTTCTACCTCACATGTCCATACTAACGTTTGAAACGAACCAACCCGATGCATGTATGAAAGAACTGATTCATCTGACATCAATAACAGAGAGATCTGACAACACATGCATAAACGGACTTCCAAAGTTAGAAGTCCTGATCCCGGCAAGAGTGGGGCAGTCCGTCTTCGTCTCCTTCTCTTCCTCATCCCGACAACTTCTACAAAAGTCGTTAAAAGGGAGCCCTAGTCTCCTAGCATGCGCACCAGCAATCCAGTGCCCTGTGACCACGGCTACCAGAGTTCTCAGCCGATGCCTCGATAGTCCCATGATGAAGTTAGATTGACATTCATAATAATGGGCCCATATTTGCCTCGAGGTTGGACATGTGGATTCATTTGTCCACCTAACCTGTGCAATCCTCGATAAGTTCCGCAGAACTATAGATATGCAGGCCGAAAGCAGTACTCCAACCAGTTGGTCCGTATCTTCACCTCGAAGAAGGGATACATCTCTGGCTAGTGCATCCGGAATAAAATTACCCGGGGTTCTTAAATGACCCCTAATCCAGACCAGCTCCAGGTTAGAATGTCTCGCTATCTTGTCCAGAGATGTCCGGCATTCCTGTACTAATCTGTATGTCGAAAGGCACCCAAAAGCAATTTAATCGCGAATTGACTGTCTGTTCAGATTTGGATATCCGCTCCGAATATCCTATAGTACATTAACCAGTTCACCGCCCTATTTATGGCCGAGATCTCAGCTTGAAGAATGCTGCAGTGATCTGGCAATTTTCCTATAAACTGGAATATAGATACCCCCAACTCCTTCAGTAGATTTGGACCAGAACTGGAGACAATGTAGATAGTTCTAGAGGTTGTCTTCCAGACCGCTACTACAGTGTCTTCATCACTGAAATCAGAAAGAATGAAGATACTGAGTTTCTTACTTGCTACTATACAAGATCGTATTTTACCTGATCCCGTAGCGTGTAGCATCTTAAAGTTGTTCGTAGTCTATAAACCTTATCGCCAACGAATCATGGTTCCTGGACTAGTGCTAGCTCCTCTCCTCTTTCTACCATTCGGAGGAGCAACGTAGCAGAGGCTGCTTTACAATGATGAAGATTAACTTGCGTTATCTTCACCATGTGTGTCCTTTGGGATGATTGTGACGTTGGCGTCGTCTTGGTCGGAGTCCAAGAGGGCGTCCTCGTCAACTACATCGTCCACTCGCTCAAAAAATTCACCCACAAACTCAGAGTTTGAGTGAGTATCCTCTTGAGCTTGAGAACTAGTAGTATCCTAACAAGACATTATTTTATTATTATTTGATCATCATCGGTCTGAACCGGTCTGTCTCTGTCATCCCCTCGGTAGACCTGTAGGAAGATCGACTCAAAACCACTTCCCACTTTTTGCACGAAGGGTTGGCAGTGACTTGTTTGAGCAGGCCATTAACTTGACACGGTTGCAGTACCATCCCGCATCATCACACTGGGTGGAGGGTAAGGGGTTCTCTTCCAGAACCTTTTCCATCAGCTCCTTACGCACTGTTGGTTTTGCGGCTGAGCCTCTTCTTTCGAAAGTTGCCATTTAGGCCCGTCCTTCGATGTGGGGGGAGGGTTACGCTGCAATTTGGCTAACAGTGATTTGGCGCAGTTAAGGGAAACAAGTTTCTCAGGAGTAAGTGACTCGGCAGGCTTTTTACCTAACCGGTCCATAAATCTTTCAGCTACGCGTGGTCTTAAAAAGCCCTTCTGGCGAGAGCAATGTGCCTTTGGAACGAATTATTGCCCTTTCGGGCAGGAGGATCAGTTCCAGAAACCGAAAGCTGATTCGCATTCTTTTCACTGGCGGGGGAAGGTAACTTGCCACGTCCTGCTGTTTTTTTTTCCATCTTCCTCATATTTATTATTATTTTTAGTTTTTATATTTTTATCATCCATTCAATTTTTATTCCCACGAGTGACGAGTGTGCTCGTAATGGGTTGGACCATGCATGCATTGACGGCGTACATGGACTGGGCTACTCAACATTTATAACCAACCCGTGCCCTGGCGTCGGAGGGGAGTTGTTAGCGACTAGTCTTTTTTAACCACTCGATGGGAGGTCTGTCAACCCCTTCTAAATTAATTTCATAGATCTCTTTTATATTAAAATATGTTATATAAAGTGTATTTCAATTATCTTGCCAAAAATATCAGTATAGAATAAGTGGCTTAGCTACAAACTATTTTCCTTTGGGTCTTTGAAACACTATATTTCGTACGGTGAATTTTGAACGCAAATTAAAGAGACGTACTGCCTGTTTTTAGAACACGAGCGGAAAAGTGACTCGTTTACTAACATTTAAAACAAAAACAAATTTTGAAATTTTGTTTTTGTTTTAAATATAATAAAGCGCTCGTGTACTATAAACAGGCAGTTAATGTTGATGTTTTTTTGTTTTACTGTAATTAGTTGTTTTTGTTTTAAATTAACAAAAAAAAAAAAAAACATAATTTATGTATTTTAGTATTTTTTTATTTGTATGGCAAATATGTTAGACTGTTCCTGTAACTGTCTCCGAATAGCATTCATCTCGACTGTGGTATAATCATCTTTAGGAGATGAAAATGCAGCAAAACTTAACATTTTGTTTTGATAAAATTCTTTTCTTTCTTTTTAATTAAAGACGATCATGAACAAAAATTTGTTTT
This sequence comes from Protocalliphora azurea, assembly GCA_932274085.1. NCBI lineage: Eukaryota > Metazoa > Arthropoda > Insecta > Diptera > Calliphoridae > Protocalliphora > Protocalliphora azurea. Next base: position 61,176,104 of record OW026520.1, read on the forward strand.
ATTTTTTTTTGTTATATTTATATATATTAAATATATAAAATATATTAAATAATAAATATATTTTTTTTACCGCCGAACAGCTGTTTTTGACAATTTTCATTATCAGGTGGTTCATAAATATTTAAAATCTTGCGAATTATGAAATAATCTGTTATTTTCACTCTGCACAGTGGGGCAGAATCGAAATTTTTTGGAAATAAATCTGTAACTTCTGATCGGCCGGTTGGATTTTCATGAAATTTGGTATAGACGTAGCAGAGGAGGAGCACAATGTTATGCTTGTAAGGGGGGCACAACAATCCCCCCAAGGGCGGAGGTAAGAGGGCTCAAAGTTAGGTACCTCTTACATAAAAAATTTTTAATCGCTTGCAAAATTTTTGTTTCTCGTCCGATTTCAGATATTTTTATATATTGTTGTAGGCCCTGATAAAAAAACATGCCTACATGTCCTATTTATCTTTTACAGTTTTCGAGTTATTTGCGTTTGAATTTTTTAAGCACCATAATTTTGTATGTTCTTGTTCCAGTTTTTTTCATATATATCCTAGTATTTCCGACCGATTTTATTAGTTTTTTTCCTACCTACTTAAAGAACAAAATTATCTATTGAATAAAAAAAATTGAAGTCGATATCTCTACTGAGTCCAAAAATAAACGATTTTGAATTTGAAAATTGCAAAAAAGACGACTTTTTGTGTTTTTTTAGCCGAAAAAGTATCTACAATCTTTTTTTTCTAAAAAAAATCTTCTTTAGTAATACATAATAATTTTGCACACTTCTGAAAGGTAACTTCACAGAGATGACTTTAAAATAATAAACAAGCCCAATAACTCAATTGGTCATGGTACATACCCTCCCGAATTCGACCCGTTTTATATGAAAGTTTTGATTTTTGACCATATTTTTTCAAATCCCAAAGCACCAATCGACAAGCGGAATATATTTTAAGAATCTTCAATATGTTATTAAAAGTTTTAAATCAAAATCTACGGGACTTCGCAAAAATGTGGCTTCTATAGCCAAAAATGTAAAAAATCCCATTTTTGGGAATTTTCATTAGTGTTTTTGGGAACTTAGGAAAACCCTACCCCTAATTGAAATTTGGTTAACGCGCTTTCATTTGTATTAAGAAGATCCACATTTCCTGTAAATTTCATTAAGATATCTTTATAAACAAATATGTTATTACAATTAAAAAATTTGTATTTTCTCCAAAAACCCCAAATTGAACCTTTTGTTTGGTTTATTTCTAAATAGCGAAAGAAATTTTAAAAATATGTATTCCAAATTAAGCTTATCCTTTAGCATATATAATTTCCGATCTTTTGCAAAAATATTCAAGTCAATATCATTCCTCATTTCAGAAATATGCGCCTTTAAACTTTTATATTTCCAATTTATTGTATATATGACTATATTTTTACAAACTTGCAACTTTTGCCTTTAGTTTTGCGTGAATAATTACTTAGAAAATTATGAATATTTCTGTATACTTTTACTAATATCTATACACAAAATATTTTTATAAAAGTAATTAATAAATATTTTTTATTTTTAATAGGGTTACCACATTTCCCAAATTTAAGTAAATCTTTATCCTTTTATAAGCATTCATGTATTTCTATTAATGAATTTAAAATAATAAAACAACCAAAAAATTTCTATTTTAACTTAATCAATATTATTATTTTTGGTATTTATCATCTTCCTTAATAAATATTTTATTTCTAATACGATTTTTTATTACTTATTTACATTAAATTTATGTAGACAATTTTTCTAATATTTTAAACTTATACTACTTATTTTCTATAAAATAATCTGTTCTATCTGTACACATACCTAAAAGGTAATAAAGGTCCTTCAAGTCTTCAGTATTTTGAGTTGATAAAGGCTCACAATAAATCCAACGTTTTCTCATTGATGATAGTACAGGTTTTGTGACGTTCTGGAACATTTCCTGGAGCTGAATAATTGAACGTGCTTAAAATCTCTGTTTCTTGCTTCTTGAGCCTCTTCTGTAAGCTTTCCAAGTGGAAGAATATTTCGTTCAATTATAATTTCGCCATGGCACAATACTTTATGTACTGTTGGTGTTATTTCTTTCCATGGATATAGAGAAACAAATAGTTTAGATATTTCTGTTGCATATTCTCCAAATCGAGCATAGTTAATTTTGTGCTTGCAATTAATTGCCATTAATAGTATGTAAATCATTTATTTCATCTTTAATATATTCCACTAAATCCTTTGTTGTTGTCTTCGACTCGCTTGTGTATTCGAACCAAATAGGTCTGCAAAAATGTTTTGATCCTGGAGTGGTGTTAAGCCATATATCTTCAAATAAGTTTTTACACTTAGATGAAGATTGCTTTAAGGAATAAGATCGCATTATTAATGGCACCAAAGATGCTATAAATACGCGTTTATAATCCGTCATTTTCTTACTTCAACTAGCATGCTTGTATTCAGGAAGGGCTGATAGTCCCTCACATCCCCACTTACAGATTAATACAACGTCGCTGTTATTTACTTTTTCTAACTTATCTGCAGAAAAATCTGCAACTATCCTGGTAGCTGTATTCTCAAGCAAAGAAGATTGCTCTACGCATTCTTCCTTTTCGGTAACCTAAATAGATGATAAATAGTTTGCTTTTTTTCTTGAATATCCTTGTATGATGGTAGAATTGAGTGTCCCTTTTCAAGCAGACCTTTTCTTAAAATTTGATATTTGTTTCGGCTGAGGTCCAGTTCAAGCATTAAAGCGTTTGCTTCTTCCTCTGTAAAATTGGATTGTGATGTTGGAGTAGGTACACTTTCGGCAATCCGTTTAAGACGTTCTGGTGATGCAGTTGGCAATATTTCAGCAATATTAATTGCACTCTTAGGTTGCTTCTCCTTTTTTAACATTGCTTTGAATGTGTCAGAAACTTCTTCATTCGAAATTATAGAAAGCTTATGGGCCAGTCTTTTCTTCTTAGATCTTGTACTTAAATCATCATATGTATTGCAGGGTGCTCCAGTTGATATTTTGCACTACGATATTTCTATATCAGTATCCATCCAATCGGAATGTTTAATTTTTTATCTGTTAGTACCATGATTCAAGGACTTCATTTTTACGTCATACAACTTTAAAAAGCTCTTTATCTGAGATTTACCAATGACGTCGACTTTTGCATGATATGTAGTTTTTATGAGTTCCACTATAGCTTCTAAATGATTAGGATCATTTTTAGAATAACACCACAGAACACAACACAATTGTTCATGTTTCAATGTAATCACCATGGTAATCAACTTCGTTATGATGTTGATAAGGATTAGCTGCGCATTTGTATATATCTATTAGATATATTGCACAGGTATATATATTTACAGGTATTCTGTGAATTTTCATTAGGTAAAATATCTGAAAGAGTCAATTTGGAAGAGTACCTATACCGAATTCATTGATATTATATGTTGCTGTTAGGTATCACCAGAAAGGATATTACCTGTGCATTGTCACTAGCTCATAAAAATATAGATTTTGAACCATCAGTAATAGATAAATGCTGCAGCTAGGTATCACCGGAAAGGATACCTGTACATTGCCACTAGATCTTAAATATTGATTAAGTTAAAATAGACATTTTTTTGTTTGTTTTGTTATTTTAGATTCATTAATAGAAACATATGAATGCTTAGAAAAGGATAAAGATTTACTTAAATTTGGGAAATGTGGCAACCCTATTAAAAATAAAAAATATTTATTAATTATTTTTATAAAAATATTTTCATAATTTTCTAAGTAATTATTCACGCAAAACTAAAGGCAAAAGTTGCAAGTTTGTAAAAATATAGTTATATATACAATTAATTGGAAATATAAAAGTTTAAAGACGCATATTTCTGAAATGAGGCGTGATATTGAGTTGAGTCTTTTTGCAAAAGATCGGAAATTATATATGCTAAAGGATAAACTTTCTTTCGCTATTTAGAAATAAACCAAACAAAAGTGCCAATTTGGGGATTTTGGAGAAAATACAAATTTTTTAATTGCAATATGATATTTTGTTATAAAGATATCTTAATGAAATTTGCAGGTAATGTGGATCTTATTAATATAAATAAAAGCGCGTTAACCAAATTTTAATCAGGGATAGGGTTTTCCTGAATTCCCAAATAAACTAATCATAATTCCCAAAAATGGTATTTTTTACATTTTTGGCTATAGAATTCACATTTTTCCGAAGTCTCGTAGATTTTGATTTAGAACTTTTAACAATATATTGAAGATTCTTAAAATATATTCCGCTTGTCGACTCGTGCTTTGGGATTTGAGAAAATGTGGTCTAATATCAAAACTTTCATATAAAATGGGTCGAATTCGGGAGGGTGTGCACCATGACCAATTGAGTTAGATTTTGATTTAGAACTTTTAACAACATATTGAAGATTCTTAAAATTATTCCGCTTGTCGATTCGTGCTTTGGGATTTGAGAAAATGTGGTCTAATATCATAAATTCATATAAAATGGGTCGAATTAGGGAGGGTATGTACCTTGAGCAATTGAGTTATTGGGCTTGTTTATTATTTTAAAGTCATCTCTGTGAAGTTACCTTTCAGAAAAGTGCAAAATTATTATATATTGCTAAAGAAGATTTTTTTTTAGAAAAAAAAAGATTGTAGATACTTTTTCGGCTAAAAAACACAAAAAGTCGTCTTTTTTGCAATTTTCAAATTCAAAATCGTTTATTTTTGGACTCGGTAAAGATATCGACTTCAATTTTTTTTATTCAATAGAGAATTTTGTTCTTTAACTAGATAGGAAAAAAACTAATAAAATCGGTCGGAAATACTTGGATATATATGAAAAAAAAACTGGACCAAGAACATGCAAAATTATGGTGCTTAAAAATTCAAACGCAAATAACTCGAAAACTATAAGAGATAAATAGGACATGTAAGCACGTTTTTTATAGGTCTTATCAGGGCCTACAACAATATATAAAAATATCTGAAATCGGACGAGAAACAAAAATTTTGCAAGCAATTAAAAATTTTTTATGTAAGAGGTACCTAACTTTGAGCCCCCTGGGGGGATTGTTGTGTCCCCCTTCCAAACATAGCATTGTACACTCCTCTGCTACGCCTGTATCAAATTCCATGAAAATCCAACCGACCGATCAGAAGTTACAGATTTATTTCTAAAAAATGCCCCACTGTGCTCTGTTACAAAAATGTTGTGTCGTAAATTTTATATAGATACCTTACAAAATTGTAAACTACTACGACAATTTTCGTAATAAAAAAACGACACTGATAATAAGGCCTATTAAATAAAAGTATTTAATTTATACATAACTATAATTATATAAGCTAAATAATTTATCTTTAAATTAAAAATTTATCATGAAAAACGTATTAGAACATCAAAAATAATAATGGAATAAAACACATAACACTGACAATATAAATGAAAGAGAAGCTGAGAAGGATTGCCTACATATTACTAGTTAATGAAGACTACAAACAGTTTTTTGAATACGATTTGACTTGAAGTGGTAAATAGTATATTAGCTATTTTGTGCTTTATAAATAAGTTAAAAATTTTTTTCTGAATACGGCTGTAAATTATTATATTTTGTTAAAGTTAATTATATTCTTAAGAAAAAAAAATTTAATAACTACTACTAAAATGAAAACTGATTTTATTTGTAATAAAGTTAAAGGACTGAATTATTTTTAAATTAAAAACTGAATTAAATTTACTTTGTTTTTTTTTTACCTTTCACCACTGTGAAAAGGATATTATAAGTTTGCCATTCCGTTTGTAATTTCCACAATTATCGTTGGAGAGCAAAAAATTTTATATTTTTTGGATTCTTATAGGAAATGATATTGATCGGTTGAAATGACGTTTATGAAGCTCCCCCATAACTGCCATATATAATATATACATCAAACAGTCGGAAACCCTATAGAAATTCAGCGAAATCGGTTCATAAAACGATGTTTTTTGTCTACTCTCGCTATAACATGTATATATATATATATATATATATATATATATATATATATATATATATATATATATATATATATATATATAGATCAAAAATTTTTTAAAGAACTTCTCTATTGAAACCTGGAAAAAACCGGTTCACAAATAGCGGAGATATTTAAAAAAACACAGTTTTCGATTTTGTGAATATTCATTTTTCAAAAGAAAATCGGACAATTTTTTTCAAAATTTTTTCCGCTGAAGAAATGAACTCAGTCGGTCCATTATTTACAGAGATATCGGCCAAAACACATTTTTAACCGGTTACCAAGTCCTATATAAGCACAAGTCCTATATATACACATGGATCGATCACAAATATTTTCATGTTGTTTTCATGGTTACTATATGCACCTACACTGGTGCATATTCCTATAAACGCATTTAAAATTTTTGTTTTTCTTTAAGGTACATACGTTTCTCTTAACCAAAATAACGCGAGTTATGTTATTTTACTAACAGAGTTCAAAAATATATACAACTTGATCGTTTCGTTGCTATTTAAAAACTGATTTATTTTTCTTCAAGTATTAAAAATGAAAATTTAAAAACTAATTTACAAATTTCAATTTCTTAAGAATTAATTTTAATTATTGCTTAGTTTACTTTATTTATTGTGTATATTGTTACAATTCCTTATAAATAAAAATGTGTATTTAACAATTATGTTTTGTTTGGGTATTTGTGTTTTATTATTGCTTACTTGCATTTATTTATTTAATTGTTTGGGTATTTGTGTTTTATTATTGCTTACTTGCATTTATTTATTTAATTTATTGTTACAATTCCTTAGAAATAAAAATGTGTATTTATCAATTATGTTTTATTGGTGTTTTATTATTGTTTAGTTGAATTTGTTTATTTAATTTTGTTGTTACAATTCAAAGGGGCTTTGCAAAATTTGTAGCCGGAACTTCATTAATTTTCTGGTCGAATAAATAAGTTATTGTCATTGGTTTTCTTTTTATTATTGCAATTATTAATATTATGATAAGAATTGCTACTGACCCGAAAGCCGAATATGTAATTTTTTCGTGTATTTTTGTATCTGTTTGTAGGTTTTCAACTATTTTTTTTATCTTGGAATCTATATTCATTTAATTTTGGAAGTGTTATTTCATTTTTGTTTGAGAGGGCTGTAATTTTATTGTTAAATTTGGGTGGTATTTCAATGAAGATTCCATTGTCCCAATATATGTTGTTTTCGTTGTTGTACCATATGTTATTGATGGCAACTTTACAGTTGATAAATTGAATTAGAGTGGTGTTATTAATTGTGTATTGTTTGGTAATATTGTTACATATCGTAATAATTTGTTGTATTGGAGGGTTAATGAGGATAATGTAGTTGGGTTCTGGGTGAATAATGTCAGTTTTTTGTCCTATATCTCGTAAATGACAGGAAGCGGTCTCATTCTTATTTATTATATTTCTAATGCAATCTCTGTTCATATCAAATTCCGTTTCATGAGTACTTTTACAATAAAATTCATTTTCTATATGTTTACATTTATCTTTATAAAATATCGAATTATTCTCATTAATCAATACATATTCTTCGCTTATAATTTCTAATGTTTTATTGATTGGTGTTGGTATGATATGGTACAATGTATATTTATGGCTTGATAGCGTTGGGGTTTTTATGTTAAAAATTATATTAGTGTTATTATAGTATGCAGTTAATTCGAGAAGTTCAAATATGAGTTCAGGTGAGAGTATATTTATAGTGTTATTTAGTGTTTTGTGAATTTGAATTAGTTCTATAGGATCTAATATTAATTTTGGAATGATATTCAATTTGGATAATACTATTGCTTCTGCGATATTGTTTAAGTGTTGTGTGAGTATGTCGATATTATAGTTTATTTGATTAAGATGTTGAATTTGTGTTATTGTGTTTATTGTAGGGTTAAGTGAATTTCGGGTTTGGTCTTGTATGTTTTTTATGGATGCTGTAATAATATCTTGTTCATTGTTTATATGATTAGTTATGTTTTAAGTTATGTAGATCTTTTATTAAGGATGTTTCATTCCTTTTATTTGAATAATGTAGAATTAAGTTGTTTTTTATGTTTTCCCAAACTAGAGGGGTACCGTAAACATTGAGAACTTCGTTAGCTTGTCCTACTATTTTATTCCTAATTGCTCTTAGTATTATTTTCGCGTAGTTTGTTCCGTCTATGCCAATCAGATATCCTAAAATTTCTTCTACATTTGTTAAAAATTCGTATAACAGTCTTGGGTTTCCGTCAAATTTTGGGAGGTCTTTCACTGCGTCCGGGACTCTTAATGAGTCAAATATTTGATTTGGATATGGAAGTGGGTTTGAAATTTGAGGGTTTGACCCCGAAGCGTTGTTATTATTTAGCGACATTTCTCTATTTTCAGGAATTGGTGTTAAGTGTCTAAAAACGTTCATGTATGGTTTAGTACGGTGTGTTCTTCTCATGTATAAGGGAAATATTGTTTTTTAACTTATATTTATACTTATGTTTATACTTATATTTTAATTAAAATATTAGTTATTTACCCTATTATTATTATTAGGACCTTCATTGTTCTGATGATTGATTGTAGTAGGTGATTTGGTCTTCCTTCGGGTTGTTCTTATTTATGGACTCTCTTTAATTATGTACTCTAATTATGAGATTTAGTCTTCCTTCGGGTTGCTTTATCAATGGTCTATCTCTCTTATTATGTACTCTAATTACGAGATTGACTTTTATAGATGATTTCGTTTTCCTTCGGGTTGTTTTTATTTACGGAGCTAAAGTTGATATGCTTTCAACTTTTTTTTTTCGACTGCGCCAATTATGTTTATGGTAAATTTGTTTGTTTTATTATTTCTGATTTAAAATTTTATTAAAATATTTAATTTTTTTTTTATTTGTTTTCTTTTTTATGCAAAAATTTAGTTTTTTTTATAATTTTTCATATATATATTTTCTTTTAAAATTTATTATTTTTTTTTCTCAATAATATATTTTTATTAGCACACAACACAGTACCCTTATGAGGATTGTTCCGTACATGCGGTTCTTCTTCCAGCAATTAGGGATTGAGATCCTCTCGATTGATTGTAGTCTCCTCGGTTGCTTATGTTGACCTGGTATCGCTATGCCTTCGATACTTGTTCTTCGTACAATGTTCTTTTGTATGTTGAACAGACGGTCGTTGTTATTTGAGGTTTATACCCGTTAGCCTAGTGTCGATGTAAATTCGGCACTTATTTCCTATTCAATATTCTCTTGAATGTTGAACAACGGCTGTGGTTACGGGATTTATTTAATTATATTTTTTTTCCACAACCATTCCGATTTGCTGGCCGCCGACTGCGCCAGTTATGTTATTTTACTAACAGAGTTCAAAAATATATACAACTTGATCGTTTCGTTGCTATTTAAAAACTGATTTATTTTTCTTCAAGTATTAAAAATGAAAATTTAAAAACTAATTTACAAATTTCAATTTCTTAAGAATTAATTTTAATTATTGCTTAGTTTACTTTATTTATTGTGTATATTGTTACAATTCCTTATAAATAAAAATGTGTATTTAACAATTATGTTTTGTTTGGGTATTTGTGTTTTATTATTGCTTACTTGCATTTATTTATTTAATTGTTTGGGTATTTGTGTTTTATTATTGCTTACTTGCATTTATTTATTTAATTTATTGTTACAATTTCTTAGAAATAAAAATGTGTATTTATCAATTATGTTTTATTGGTGTTTTATTATTGTTTAGTTGAATTTGTTTATTTAATTTTGTTGTTACAATTCTTTAGATATAAAATGTGTATTAAGCAATTGTTTTATTTGGCGGTTTCCATAACTCGCGCGATATAACTGTACTTTTTGAAGAAATATTTGTTTCCGGCTTTTCTTGTTTTCTTTAATTTAGCAATCAGAACATATTGGTGATTATTTCAGTGGAACATTACGATAAACGAAGTCGAGAAAAATTTGTCTAAAAATTTATTGCAAAAAAAAATATATATTAAAAAATTTTAACAGTTTTAGTTGTTTGTTTCACTTAAGGTAAGTTTCTGATGACAACATCTCTTTTTACTGCAAATACTTTTGTTTTAATTAGGAAATTTCATCAGCATAAAGGATGCCCAAAGGAATTTTTCTAGGGAAAATTCAAAAAGAAATAAAGAAATTGGACGAAAAATTAACCGTTCGGAAGGAATTATTCGACGTTTTCTTAAAAAAGGGCAGAAATATGGAGTGCGGAAGCCAACAAAAGGTAATCAAAAATTAACAAAAAGACAAATTAATAAAACAAAAGAAGACACCTGCTACAACAACTGCTACACAAATAAAAAATAAACTAGACCTTCCTGTCACTTCCAAACATGTTGCACACATTTTGCGAACAGATGGTAACATAAAATGGAAGAAACCAAAATGTAAGCCAATGTTAAAACATCATCACAAGGAAAATCATTTAAAATTTGAATTGAGAACTAATTCTTTTCTCGATTTCAAAGACAACGCATGTAACAAGCTTGCAACTTTCGTCGCCTGTATAAAGCAAAATAAATTGGTTAAAGAATTTTATAATTGAAGTCACTGATGGTTGTGACTATTTTCATAAATCGTTCCTGTTTTTTATTACATTTATATAAGGATCCAGAAAATATAACTTTTTTGCTCTCCGACGAAAATAGTGAAAATTACAAATGGAATGACAAAGTTATATATACCCTTTACACCTTTAGATGAAGGGTATAAAATAAATATTGTCATAAAAGCTGCACCTTGTTCTATCTGCCATGGTCGTACTGCGTTGTTTAGCCCTACTTCTAAATTGACTACCTCTGCCATAGAATACAACTAGAAGTTTATGTGAGAGGCACTTCGAATTAAATTTCAAAAAAATTACTCATTTTTTTCAAAACACAGAAACAAAATATATTTGTTGTTGCATGAATTAGGTTTTTGACAATTGAATCAGGTTTTTTCTCTCACATAAATACCTAGTTATTAATCTATGACCGCTGCTTTTAAATTGAGAGCGAAAGAAAGAGAGTGTGCAAAGAAATGGGAGACTTAAATACACAAGTAGAATAAAGCAAAATGGTGGTTGTAAAAAAAATGAATGCAGTAAAGCCTCTGTCGCCAAATTGTTAATCAGAAATCGCCAAAATTCACCAAGTTTAAATTTTAGTCGGTTTTTAAAGAAATACTAAAAAAAATACACTAAAATGTTAAAAGTGTCGTCCAATCTTTAGTACTTAAAATTTCGCATAATTTATAAATGTAAATTCAGCTTTAACAAAGCCAACGATAATTGCAGTAACTAATAATAAGTGAATAAAAAGAAATAAAATTTAAAATACACTTTTCTCTTTTTATTTCAATAAGTTATAAAATTAATTATATTTTTAAAGGAATAATTCTAATATTATGTTCACACACATTAGTTTTTGACTTGTTTTTTCAAAACCACACTGAGTTTAAACATCACTGTTCACATATCATTTTATTGTGTTTTTCCTTTTGGCCTGTTTTTCGTCTGCCAAAATATTTTCATAAATTTTTGGTTTAAATAAAAATTTCACACACAAACACTTTTTAATTCAAAAATTAAATTTGTTCAAAATAAAATTTATGAACAAATATAATTTTTTATTTTTAAACTGTTTAACATTTTTTACAAATTCTCTTTCCAATAAATTTCTATGTATTAAAAATACTAAAAATTTCTTCCCTGTATTGAAATTTAGTATGTTTTTTGTGCATTAAATAATTAAACAATTCGAATCGAGATGTTTTTTGGCTTTGAAATATGTGAAAAAACAGGTCAATATATTTGTGTTTTTGGAGAAAACAACTCGTTTTTCAAAAAACCTATGTGAACATAGCATAACATTAATTGTTTCAAAGAATTAATTTATTCATGAACGTTTTTATGCCATTGTGACCGAAATTATTAATATCCTTAACATATTTGAAATATGATGGAAAACAAATTATCAAACATTTACCATTGTAAAATATATTTTTTTGGGAGATAAACTTTCGTAAACTAAGTTGAAGCTATTTATAAATTAAGGATATTCATTTTGTTACACAGAGAATTCGTTGTGATAATTTAATTTTTCAGTCAGTTGCACTATCTCAAAAAACGGTTGCGATTACTGAATATTTCATTTACATGTAACAATTAATTGTTTGTTTTTAATGTTTTTTTCAGTCAAATGGCTAAAATTAATGGTAGATACAATTGAAACAATACCCAAAAATTCGGTTTCTAAAATAGAATTTTTAAATAAATAACAAAAAGTAAAAAACATAATTCATATTTTTATATTTTATTTGTTTCTTTTATCAATAAAACATTAGTGTGCATAATAAAATATCAACATAAGTCTTTGATACTACCGAACATGATTAAAGTGGAGTTTTTTCAAGACGAATCAAATGTATCAAGGAATAATCCTGAAAGAAATTAAGCATCAGCGGTTATGCAAATTATGTTGCATATTGTTTTATAATATTAATATTTACCTCGCTGAAATTAGTTCCTGATCCCAATAAGCACCGGTAGTTCTATATACAATATTCATGAAATAAATAAATATTATTTTGTAAAGAAGAAATTTAGATAGATAGATAGATAGAGAAGGTAGATGTGATACCAGACAGTACCACATCTCCACCCAGAGACCGATCCCGGTCCATTGTGAGTCCCTTCAACAGAACAGTTGTGAAATAAGGGTATAGAATGTATAGAATTGAAAATATAGAGTACAGAAAAACTAAAGTGAAAGGTAAAAAAGAGAACAGAAACGTAACGAATCACAGAAGGGGACCAGCAATGCCACCAATCCCCCTAGGGTTAAACCCCTGATTCTCCCTCAAGCAGCTAATTCCCATGACGAAGCCTATGACGTCAACAAGATCCACATTCCGAACGTCACCTAGCCCGTCGAGGAACTGTCTACCCAGCCACTTCATCCTACGATGCTGTAATCGCGGACAATGGCACACAATGTGTTCAATAGACTCGGTCTCATCGATGTCCTCACACAGTCTGCAAAAAACAGAACTGTTAGCATCCATTCTAGACCTCATCTTTCCTATCATACAGTGACCCGTTATGGCCCCTATCATGACCCTCAAACTCTTCCTATTCATGCCCAGGAGAGTGGTAGTGCCTGCCTTGTCCAATACCGGCCATATCGCCCTCGACACTTTGCAGTCCTCCCTACTTTCCCAAGCCGAATTGGTTCTGACCAAGATCCAATCATTGATCTTCCCATAGAAGAAACTTAGTGGTGGTTTCACATATGTCTCTCTATCCGAGACGTTCCCTGCCGCACCTTGCCTTGCCAGTTCATCAGCCAATTCATTGCCTGAAATATTGCAATGACCAGGCACCCAGCAGAGTCTCACCATGTAGTCCTCCATCAACTCTCTCAGTGCCTTTCTACAGGCAGCTACTAGCCTGGATCTCACCAAATGTGTCCCCAAGGCCTTCAGAGCTGCCTGACTATCCACATAGAGAGTGACCTCGGTACCTCTCGCAATGTTTTGCCTGATCATTTCCGCGGCCTTCAGGATGCCGAGAATCTCAGCCTGAAAAACACTGCACTCATCAGGGAGTCTAAAAGAGCCCTTCAAATCCGTGCCCATAATGTAGACCCCCGCCCCGGTACTCTCGACCATCTTTGATCCGTCCGTGAACACTGCGCAACCTTCATATAGTCTCTCAGTGCCGGACCAGATCTCCCTATCAGGTATCACCACGACAGGATTTACTCCAAAGTCCGATTCAGCGGCCATGTAATCTGATGCCCCCGTAGAGTTCAGATTAACCTCACCGTAACTGATCTCGTAAATGACCTTGGAGTGACCTGCTCTTGATGAGCCTAATAGTCCCAATTCCTTAAGTCTCAGTAGACTCTTTGCCGCCATACCCCTCACAAACTCCTCAATGGGTAGGAGATGAAGTATGACATCCAGAGCCGCTTGTGGTGTGCTTCTCATTGCACCCGTGATGCCAATCGAAGCACACCTCTGCGCCTTCGACAAAAGGCTCCTATTGCTCTTGCGTTCCAGTGCCTGCCACCAGACAGAACAACCATATGAAAGGATTGGTCTCACCACCGAAGTGTAAATCCAATATACAACTTTCGGTTTGAGTCCCCAACTCTTACCTATGGAGTTTCTACAGGTGTAGTAGGCATTGAGGCCACGCTTGAGTCTTTCCTGAACATTCCTCTTCCAGGTCAGTTTGCTATCAAGGAACACCCCCAGATATTTCGCTTCAGTTCAGTCCCACATAGTACCGGTAGTCTGAATTTCTCTACCTTGTACCTCCTAGTAAACAGAACCAACTCTGTCTTCTCCGGGTTCACTCCCAACCCCTTATCAGTAGCCCACGAGGACAGCTCACCCAGCGCTGACTGCATGATCTCACTGATTGTGGGAAGAAATTTTCCCTTTACCAGTATGACCACATCATCCGCATAAGCCACGATCTTCCGCCCTCTACTGTCGAATTGACGCAAAATCACATCGACAGCCATTAGTCACAGCAGGGGTGAGAGCACTCCCCCTTGCGGAGTTCCCCTAGTCACTAGTTTTCTTAAGCATACTCCACCCAAGCTCGAATTGATAATCCTGCTGCTCAGCATGAGGATTATCCATTCGATCAAGAAGTCATGTACCTTAAGATTCACCAGCGCCTGCTTGATAGCGTCAATCTCAATATTGTTGAACGCTCCCTCAATATCCAAGAACGCGGCCATGGTGTATTCCCTATACCGAAGCCCTTGTTCTATATAACCCACCACATCACTTAGCGCACTCTCCACAGATTTACCCTTCAGGTAAGCATGTTGAGCACTACTCATGATGCTGGAGCTACCAGACGATCTTAAATACAGATCTATCAGTCTCTCTAAAGTCTTCAAGAGGAATGACGATAGGCTGATAGGTCTATAATCCTTGGGTTTCGAGTGACAGGTCCTTCCACCTTTCGGTATGAATATAACCCTAACCTCTCTCCACCCCCTTGGAATATGTCTATGTGTCAGACACCCCTTAAAAATCTCAGCCAGTAGTTTACGGACAACCAACGGTGCATTCTGCAACATGGCCGGAAAAATACCATCCGGGCCTGGTGACTTATAAGGCTCGAATGAATTCACCGCCCATGTGACCTTCTCCACCGTTATTAGGTCACTTACCACTGTACCAATCATCCCACTGGTGGACTCTGTGAAGAAGTGTTCTCCCTCACCTGATCCCTCCACCAATGGATCCCTGCAACCCGGAAAATGGGTTTCCAGAAGTACATTAAGTGACTCAGAACTAGACTCCGTCCATGAACCATCTGATCTCTGGATACTCCCAGGAACACTAGGGTCCTTTGACAGTATCTTCCTGAATCTGGAAAGTTCATTGACCGAGTCAATGGCCTCGCTGAACCTAATCCACGAGGCTCTTTTAGCTCTTCTAATGTCCTTTTTGTACTTATTGAAACACACTCTATA
Source organism: Protocalliphora azurea (assembly GCA_932274085.1). Lineage (NCBI taxonomy): Eukaryota > Metazoa > Arthropoda > Insecta > Diptera > Calliphoridae > Protocalliphora > Protocalliphora azurea. The sequence goes on from OW026520.1 coordinate 61,191,669, forward strand.
GGTGCCCCAGTCCTCGTCCCTACCAGATCTATGGGCCTTGTTGTACAGCCTGCCAACTGTGGTCCGTTGAGCCTTCAACTCCTCCGACCACCAGACCGGCTGTCTCCTTTTACCCGGATAGCTCACCGGGCAGTTAAGCTCATAGCTTCTGTTAATGGACCCTGTTACCCTCTCCACTATTTCGTCAAGATTCTCTCTCGACAAGACCTCCATCGGAGTTCTAGTCAATCTTGACCCTAGATCCCGCCCGAAGGCGTCCCAATCTGTCCTCCTAGGATTCCTGAAAGGTTTCCCCTCAGAACCTCGGAAGTTCAGACTAAAGGTTATCCTACCATGGTCAGAGAAAGTACATCCCATGGCCACCCTCCAGTCTTCAACCAGGTCCTTTGAGTTGGTCAGTGTGATGTCTATTACTGAATTCCTATCCTTCGTTCTGAACGTAGGAGTATTACCCCTATTACAGATTAAAAGATCATTTGCAATAATAAAATCAAAGGTTGACTCACCTCTCTTATTGGTATCCCTGCTACCCCATTGACTGTGGTGTGCATTTGCATCGCAACCGAGCAATAGACGTACTCCATTCCGTCTTGCGTACTCGGCTAAGGCCCACACCCTGTCATCTGGTGGTTCCAACTCCTCATAGGGCATGTACACCGAGGCCAAGGCCAATTTACCGCCTCCCAATGCCTCTCCTTGGACGACCGTTAGATCACCATAACTGAAAGAGTTAAGAAGAATTACCTGAAGATCATTCTTCACCAAAATACAAGTTCTCACCTTATCCTCAGTGGACGGCTTGAACAATTTGTATCCTTTGACCCTTAAACCACAGACCTGGTTATCATTTAGCCAAGGCTCCTGGATTAGGGCCACGTCCACATTGGTCTCACTGAGGTAGGTTATCAATTCGGTCGAGGCTGCTTCACAATGATGCAGATTTATCTGCACCATCCGCAACCTCTTTGGCTTTATCATTTTTCGCGTAGCGAAATTTGATGTAGCCAAGCCCGAACGTAACAACCCCCCCCAATGAGTCCAGTTTCCTAATAGATTCCCGATCCACTGCGAATCGGAAATCTTTACCCTGGTTCTCTTTACAAGTCAATGAAGAAACAAGTTTCCATTGACTTGTATTGATCCCCCTATTTTGTCCTTCCAATATTCCCAGTATGACTTCCACCGGTTTAATGGGTGGTGGAATCCATACCGTGACTATTGGTCGCAGAGGCAATTCCGACGCTGGTATAACCTCCAGTTGCTCATCTGGACAAAGGTTGCCACATCTGTTGATCGCGGCTTTCAGGAATTCAAAAGTTCCTTTGTTACCGCAACCAACAGTCTTGACGCCCCTTGTCCAGTCTGCACCCATGAAGGCTATTTCACCCGGTCTGTGCCTTGCCTGGAAGATTTCGTCCATAAGTCTATCCTCAATCAGCCGCCACATTTCCGTACTGATTCTCCCATCTGGATCAGCACGGTCAATGACTGCTGCTTGAAGAATGTCCGACTTGGACGAATCCTTCCCCTTTTTGGACGATGAAGGTTGCACGTCACCAGATACTACCCGCTTTACTACTCCCTTATGAGAGTTTTTAAACGGGCCACTTGGTGCATTACCAACCTTCTTCGCAGACGGAATCTGCTGGTCATCCCCCGACCTCACTCTTTTTATGGTTCCCTTAGGGGGACCTTTAAAAGAGTCATGCGGAAAATGACCTGCTTTCTTAGAGGTAGAGGGTATCTCATCTCCAGGCAGAGCTCCCCTAATTGACCTCATTTGAGATCCTTTAGCGGGGCTCGCAAGAGCTTGATTTACCTTCTCTACTCTCTTCTCAATGAGTTTTTTCCCACTACCAATCCTTGCTGCCCTGTCGCTTCCCTTGAGAGAAGCTACAGGACTGCTGGATGGCTTGTGAGTATCACACTGTGTGACAGCGTCGACTTTTGGTTCCAAAGTGTTGGTAGACACGGACTCTTTACCCTTGCGAGCAATTTGCGGACCTTCCTCTACCTCCACTTTAAAACCATCGGGATAAGACAATCCCAGGATGTCACCGATGGAGCCATAGGTCCGTTCAAACCTGTAGATGCTCTTTCGGTGTTTCCTGCGAACATGCCTATCCCGCCCGTCTAACAGCGATGGGTCCTTTTTAGCCAACTTATTCAGTGCAGCTATAGAGGCCCTAACACCGTTTTTCGCCTTTTCAAGATTCGTTCGGCTGTCGGTTGCGGCTTGCTCATCCATTGGATATGCTACCGCTACCTGCCGAACAATAGGTTTGGCCGTAGGCCTTGGCATGCCTGATGCCCCCGTCGAGCTCACCTGCTTCCTACCCGGAGTTGACGCAGTGACTGCATTTCCGATTTCTTTGGCCCGGTCAAGTGCAGAGACCACTGTTGTCTCATGCTCTTCATCGGATAAAAGAGACAGGTCCTCCAGTCCCTCCGTCGCTCCAGATCCTACAGGGTCCTCCGCCGAGTCCAGCAGGCTGTCCTCCTCCGTTAGTTGGGTCATCAGTTGTCCGTGTTGAATGAGGATGTCCGTATGCAGTCTCATTAAGTCCATGTCATCGTCCCCATCCTCATCTTTCCCCCCTTTCCCGACGTCGTCATTGTTTTCCCCTACTTTGACCCTATCCCTAACTCGTAAGTCAGCTTCCGTCCCTTCTACTACCCTAGTGTTGGTTTCTTTGTCCGTTGTCCCTTTGTCCTGTTCAATACTTAACCTATCAGTTTCCATTTTTCTTTTTCTATTTTGGTCCCACGAGTATGCTCGTAAAAAAATAGACCATCTCGCGCAGTGACGGCATACGCGGACTAGGCTGTAATACAACTGACCCTTGCCATCAGCATCAGAGGGGAGCTGTTCACTATTAGTTTCTTTTAGCACTAACTAATCATTCAGATCCTCGGCACTGCTACCAACCACCTTGATCTTAAAAGTGCATAAGACCCATTTATTTGGTCCACGGAAAACGCATGACCCAAGACCGTACCCAGTGTCAGAGATGTATTCACTTCGGCGGAAACACCAAATAGAATACATCAATGCATCGCATCCAGTCCAGCAAGCCTACCGTTTTCAGGACTGGGTGTGATACAAAGGATGCATTAATGTCGGCAAGGGAAGAGGACTCCAGCACCGTACATTAGTGCCTCCAGTGTCTCTCGCCCAATCCCCCCTATCCGCCACCTGGGGACGCGTCCGATGGAAGTAAACAGGTAAAGACTCCACACGGAAAGAAGAAATTTAACTTTTTAAGAAATTTATTAACGTTAATCTTACCCGCATAGCTTTTAGCAATTGGTTTACACTGACCATATATTACCAGCTTAATTTTTATGTATATCAAGTTCTTACTTGACTACAATTAGTTTTTCTTGGCAGTTTATAAAAAATATTATAATATTTTAATTTTTAATTATTATTATTATTTTTTTTGCATAAAACATCAATATAAAATTATCTACATAAAAATTCGTTTGGGCGAACAGAATTTATTTGTCTATGGTAACCAAATTTTTTAAATATTAAAACAAAATATTGATAACTGAACCTGAAAATATAATATGTAAACGAATTCTGATTACAGCTAGAAAAATATTTTGTATTAGTGAATTTAAAAGAATTAAATTCGGTTACATTAGACGATTTTTTAAATTACCAATTAATTGGTTAACCTGACTATTCTGTATTGGAACACATATTCCATTGGAGGAATATTAAAATTCTTATAAATGTAGAAAATCTGCTACAATTATATATTTTTAAAAGCTGACATAGAATTTTGTTTAAATTTCTTAATTTTTTTAATAACAACCATTTTCTCAACAATCCTTTTTCTCTGTGCAGATGATCAAATACTAAAAAGAATCGATTTCTAGTAAGAAAATTTGTATTGGTGTGTGTAGATTGGACGCCAACGTTAGATAGCCTTCCGCGTGGAGTCTTTTGCTGCATTTACTCCTATCGGACGTGTCGCCAGGTGGCGGATAGGGGGACTGGTTATGAGGCACATGACCTGCACATTCTGGTACATGGTGCTTAAAGGCCCCAGATCATGTGTATTATCTCTGGTGCTAGAGTTCCTTAGAGTCTCTCGCGGACCAAATAAATGCAGTGCACTTTAAGGTCAAGGTGGTTGGCAGTAGTGCAGAGGATGTAGTGCAAGATTTACTAGCTAAGGCTACGAAAATATATATTTAGAAATTATTATTTTCTATACTATAAAGTCATAGAATTCTTTTAATATTTATTATTATTATTATTTTTTTTTTTTGATTATAATTTTTTTTAGTTGTGATATACTAAATTTAGTATTATTATTTTCTTGAATCAAATTATCATTAAAATATTCATTAATTTGTTTAAGTATTTATTAAGCCAATTCATATACTATTTCTTTTAAATACAAACGTTGTTGATTTTTTGATGATTTTGTTATATTACCTAATAAATTTTCAAAGATATGAATATCAATCGTTGCTATGAAAAATTTTATTATTTTTTTTCTGGAAAAAGAAAATTAAATATTTTAGCGATTTTTACATTATTTATTGTAACACTAAAATAAAGAGGTAAAATCTGCTGTGTTTAACTGCTTCTGCTTGTAAGTTAATAATACCATTTTTAGCCGCATTTAATGCATGTAAACGCGTGGTAACGCACATGAGATGACACGAATTTTCATTAAATAACCGAGTGTTTCATTAGGAAAATATTTTCATCGGAGGTTTTCTAGCGCAAAGCTCACAAATCGTTAACTCTTTTCCATCTGACATCCGACTGAAACACATTAAAATTCTCTAAGTCCAAAATATATTGCAATAGTTAAAGTGAAGTATATAAATTGAATTGAAAGGATTTTATTACAACAAAATACTATTTAACAGGTAATAAATAACAAACATATTCGTATCATCCGCAGTCTAAAGTAAAATATTTAATTATCTATTAGATTTCATTTTGTTTTAATTGTGTGCGCAATTGCTTAAAAATCTAAGCTCCGAAAGCTAACATTTTTTAAATTGTTTTCTATTCTTTTGGAGAAAGAAAATTAAGAATTTTATATTTTACCTAAAATATCAGCTTATAAGGAATTATAAAAGGAATTGGGAAACAAATCGTATATAAAATCAAAGTGGACGGTTATATTTGCCACCACTGTAATTGAAACATTAGTTATTAATTCATTGAGAATAAATATCATAAAAAAAAAAATAAATAATACATGCAATAGAAAATCCGCTAACTAAAAACATCTGAGAAGCATAATTGAAGGCAGAATAAAGTCAGCAGCGAGCTAGCAACATTTCTGGCCTAACTTACCTTTGGCTAGACTCCTCGTGGTTTAGCACTAGTAACATCATTACAAGCAATAAAATAGAACAAGGAGAACACACAGAAAATTAAATTAAAAAAAAAAACACATTTAACATCACATAATTAGATCATAAAGTGCAAAAAGATATTATTATTATTATTAAATATTATATTAAAGATATTATTATTATAAATATTAAATATATTAAACAGGATCCAGAAGGAATCCTCACAGAATCAAGAATGCTCATCATCAAATCTTCAATATACAACAAAAAAAAAAAAAAAAAAAAAACATTTGATTATTAAAGTGGAAAAATTGTAGCTATTTTCTATTTCTTTTTATTAGCTAAGGCTAAATTTTATAGTGTCAAAAATTTATTAAAGGAAGGAAATTATCAATCTAAAAAAAAAAAAAAATCATATAAGATATATTAATAAAATGAAAGGTTTAGAGTAAATCTTAAATCTATATTACACCAAAATGTTTTAAATATACATTGTACAAAACTCTCCCCCAAAGATATTGCACAGTGTAAATTCATTAAATGCACTATAAAGTTTAATTTTAGCAATTTTACTTCATACATTAAAATTTTTTTAATTTCATTTAGATAAGTTAATTTTAAGTTATTTGTGAACCACCCTAATACCCGATCACTATAGTAGTATAAAGTGAGAGTAATTAATTTGATCAGCACCAACATTTTAACGAGCATTTGGAGAGGCCTTTTCAACCGCTGCTGTTATCAACATGTATCTTGGTGAGTCTCTTTAAATATTTTTATTATACATTTTTTTTTATTATACATCTTTTTATTATACATATTTTTTAAATATTCGATTTCTTTAATTTCGTCCGCGTAATTATGTTTACTAATTACTCTTAATTACAATGTACTAAGAGACAACAACGGTAGCTTTATCAACATGTTTAGGAACATTATGTGTTTTTTGTAATATCTTTGAAATTGCCTATGTTTTTTTTTCTTATTATCACAATATTCACGTTTTTGTTTCTTGGTGCTCTACAATCATAATTTAGGTATTATGCCACTCTAAATGTCTTACGTTTATATAGTTATTTTACTATGATTTTTTTTCTTTTAATTCTTTATATATATATATATATATATTTATTTTTTATATTAAAATTTTCCATAGATAGTGTCTTTTGGGTAATAAATCTTTTTGTAACTTATTTTTTTTCTATTATTAAGGTTTCTTAAGAATTTTGTTACAATTTTCTATCATTTTCTTTACTTAGCATTATGTTAAATTTATATTATTTAATTAGTTGAGAATAAATAGTGTTGTGAATTAAAATGGAACGCTAAATCTTCAAAGTTTTCTTACTGATGTGAAAGAAATGAGGTAGTTTTAACGTGGGATCTTGACTTTAGATTTTGGCCACATCAAGAACAAAGGTAGGGCGGGTTAAGAGGCGTTATTCTCTCCAATAACACCGAGGGGAGAATGTAGTATTTTTTCAGTTTTTTTTATGGTTGACTTTGTTTTTTTTTCAGTTTTTTTGTTGATCATAAATGGGGTTATTTTACAGCAATTTTTTTTAATAGATCAACATCCGGTCCACATATTATGGTTTTAAGGGAGTCTATAATAATACTTATGTGATAAAATGGTTCCTATTTGGTAAGGGAGATGGAAAGGAACAAGAATCCCCCCACCCGACTGACAGCTAGCATTGTCAATGGCTCCCGTTCGTTCTCCTTTCTCCACTAGAGCACAAACGCAAATAGCAGGTGAACACTTTTTGGAGTTGTCCCCGTTTTTGTTCATTACATAAATTTGGCGCCCAACGTGGGGCCGAGGAAATATGGTTTAAATTTTTAAACAATAATTTAGTTTCCTTTGCTCTAAATTTTCACTTTTATTTGCTTAATTTTTACATTTCATTAACTCATAATTTTTATATTTTTTATGAAAAGAAATCTGGTTTACAAATAAACTTTAAACTCTTTTGGATTTTGAAATATGTGAGAAAATCATAGTTCGAATATTTTGACCAAAGATTATCTAAAGTTCCTTTTGTATTTAGATGTATTTTCATATAAAATGTATAATATTTGTGGCCGTTTACTAAAATTATATTTAGCATATTTTGCACTCTACCGGGATATTGACATCCTGATATTTATTAGGATTTACAATGTTTTCGCTGCTTGCGATATTGTCCAGTAATATCAGTTCTTTTTTTAAGATTATAATTTCATATGTCAGTTTGTCGGATTGCAAAATCTGTAAGTTATTATTTTGTAAACGTAATAGACTTGCTTATATTTCTTCAGCCAAACTGTGTCGGTAACACCTTATTTCAGTCCACATCAAAACAATAAGAAAACCTAAAACATATTTTTATATATATATATAAAGAAAAAAAAAATATCTTAATTTTCTACATAAATAAATATTCTTTTCATAAATATTTTTTTTTGCTCTATAAGTATTGAAATACTAATTTTCACTTACATTGAATTTTTTTTAGAGCAATATTATTTTGAATTTAACATTTTGTATTGTACTTCGATGATAAAGTTATACAAATTTTAACTGATCTATAGTTAATTAAAATTTGTAAATTTTAAAATAATTTAGAATTCTCTTTTATCGAATGTACTATAATCTTTAAGTTGAACTTTTTGTTTAGCTTATTAAATATTTGTTGAAGATTTTCATCTGAAGAATTAGGTTAGGTTAGGTTGGAAAGGGCGGCGCATTCACGCCTACACCCAGAGGCCAAACGGCCCATTGTGATCCCTTTATGAAAAGAAGAAAAAAGAGAAAAGTGGAACCTATACCCAATCAATCAGTTACGATTGTTCCTAAGCCATTTCATTCCCATTACAAACCCTATGAGGTTGACAAGTCCTTTGCCATTAACCTCACCTAGTTCATGTAGTGTATGGCTTCCAAACCACCTCAACCTATTACGCTGAAGCCCTACGCAGTGACAGAGTATGTGCTCCACTGTCTCTAGCTCCTCAACATCATCGCACGTTCTACAAAAGTCCGATGTGCCAATGTCCCACTTACTCATCATATTCCCTATTGGGAAGTGACCCGTAATCATACCTACTATGACTCTAAGACTACCACGACTCATACCTAGAAGATGCTTGGAATCCGCCAGTTTTAAGCTATGCCATAATACCCTAGAAACTCTGCAGTCCGATCTGTCATTCCAGGCTCGATTCGTGTTGTCCAGAGTGCACTCTCCTATGGCCCTAAAGAAGGACCCAATTGGAATCTTAACAGATGACTCTATGAAAGACCTATCTAGCTCCGAGCCACTGCGAGCTAGCTCATCGGCTATTTCGTTGCCAAGAATGTCACAATGACCAGGAACCCAACAGAGTCTCACCATATAGGAATCCATTAACCTTCTCAATTCCCTTCTGCACTCAAGTACCAGTCTGGACCTAACAAAATGACTAGTCAGAGCCAATAACGCCGCCTGACTATCAACATAGATAGTAATCTCAGACCCTCGTTCAACATTCCCTTCAATCAAGCCTAGAGCCTTATAAATGCCAAGAATCTCTGCTTGAAAGACACTACAACCGTCAGACAATTTGTAGGATCGTCTGATATCAGTTCCCATAAAGTATACACCTGTACCAGTGCCAACTTCCATTTTCGAACCGTCCGTGAAGACCGCGCACCATCCATAGAGCTTTTCTACTCCATCCCAAAGGTCCCTGCTAGGTAACACCAAAGCGGGAGTAGCCCCGAAGTCAATCGTAGTCCCGACATAATCCGTAGGCTCAGCCAAGGATAGTGTCCGACCGTTGAATCTGACTTCATCTAGTATGCTGACATGCCCCGCTCTAGAGGAACCTAATAAACCCAGTTCCTTCAATCTAAATAGGCCACGGACAGCCATACCCCTCACGAATTCCTCAATTGGAAGAAGGTAGAGGATTATGTCCAGCGCCGCCTGAGGTGTACTTCTCCTGGCACCTGAGATGCCAACTGAAGCACACCTCTGAACTTTAGAGAGAAGTTTCCTGTACGTTTCCCTACCCAATACCTTCCACCAGACTGTACAGCCATAAGTAAGAATAGGTCTAACAACCGAAGTGTAAATCCAGTATACAACTTGCGGCTTAAGACCCCAATTCTTGCCTATAGAGTTCCTGCAGGTGTAATAGGCATTGAGTCCCTTCTTGACCCTCTCCTGAGTGTTTCTCCTCCAAGACAATTGACTGTCCAAGTACACACCCAGGTATTTGGCCTCACTTGACAATACAAGCTCAATCCCGTTCAATACTGGCAAGCTAAAATGCTCGACCTTGTATTTCCTAGTAAACAAAACTAGCTCCGTTTTCCCGGGGTTTACCCCTAATCCCTTACTGTTGGCCCAAAGGGCCAGATCACGTAAACCTGTCTGCATGACCTCACTGATCATAGATAAAAACTTACCAGAGACCAGTAAAACAACGTCATCGGCGTAGGCCACAATCTTCCGTCCCTTATCATCAAACTGTCTTAAAATGACGTTCACGGCCAAGAGCCACAGTAATGGAGAAAGGACCCCCCCTTGCGGTGTGCCTCTAGTCACGAGTTTCCTCATATAAGTGCCTCCCATGTTTGAGTTGATAACCCTGCTGCTAAGCATCAGAATTATCCACTCAACAAGGAGCTTACTTATATTCAGCGAAACAAGTGATTCCTCGATAGCCTCTATCGTGATATTATTAAAGGCCCCCTCTATATCGAGAAAAGCCGCCATGGTATATTCCCTCTGCAGCAGACCTCGCTCAGTGTAACTCACAACGTCATGCAGAGCACTCTCAACGGACTTACCCTTGAGATAAGCATGTTGAGACTCGCTAATGACCTGAGTTCCTATGCTAGTCCTACGATAAAGATCGATCAGTCTTTCTATTGTCTTCAATAAAAGACGATAGGCTGATCGGTCTGTAATCCCTGGGCTTCGAGTGAGTCGTCTTACCCGCTTTGGGTATGAAAATGACCCTTACCTCTCTCCACCCCCTGGGAATGTACTTCATTCTAAGACATTCCCTAAAAACCTCCGTCAATAGAGAGATGGCTCTTTCATCGACATTCTGTAGCATGGCCGGAAATATTCCATCCGGGCCAGGAGATTTGTATGGCTCGAATGAATTTACCGCCCATAATACTTTGTCTCTAGTGATCATCTCCCTTATCACATCGGTATCCCCAGCATCTGATTTGGGTTGTAGGTTATCACTGACGCTACCTGTCCCTCCAACAGATTCTATATCCTTACAGCCTGGAAAATGAGTTTCCACAAGTAAACTGAGGGACTCTGAGCTAGACTCTGTCCACGAGTTATCCTCACGTTGTATGTATCCAGGTGCCACTGGGTCCTTGGATAATACTCGCCTAAACCTAGACAACTCGTTAACAGAGTTCACCGATTCACAGAAATTTACCCATGAAGTCCGTTTCGCTCGTCTAATGTCCTTCTTATACTTAGAGAAACTATCCCTATAGCTATTCCAATCCTCATCGCTCCTCGTTAGTTTGGCTCTATTAAACAGCTTCCTAACTGTAGACCGCTGGTCCCTAAGTTCCCTAGTCCACCATTTCGGCTGTTTCCTTTTCCCAGGATAAATCACTGGACAATTGAGCGCAAAACTATTCCAATAACATTCGTGAAATTATTCACCGCCAACTCGATACCCTCAACTGAATCTCTCCAGTCCTCAGTATCCCTAAGGTCCCTACAGACTGACCTCCTAAAGGACTTCCAATCTGTCCTTCTCGAGTTCCTATAGGGCTGCTCCCTCGCCTTCTCAAAGTCGAGACCAAAAGATATCATGCTATGGTCGGAAAAAGAGTAATCCAAAACTACTCTCCAATCCCTAACATAATTTCCCCCACGGTTAGCCAGCGTTACATCTATAACTGTTTCCCTATCTTTCGCTCTGAACGTAGGAGTAGTACCCCTATTACAGATATGCAGATCATAACAAGTTATAAAATCGTATACCAACTCACCTCTTTTGTTGATGTCTCTGCTTCCCCATTGATAGTGGTGAGCATTCGCATCACATCCCAAGACCATGTACGCGCCTTTCCTCCTAGCGTGCTCCGCCAACTGCTGCAGAGCGATATCTGGTGGATCGGCTGCCTCATACGGCATGTACACAGCCGCCATTATAAGCCCGCTGCATCCTGCGGCTTCCTGTTGGACGACTGTAAGGTCCCCACTGCTAAAGGAATGAAGAAAATTAATATTTAGATTATTCCTAGCAAGTATACATGTCCTTACCTTTTCCGTTGTGGATGGTATGAACAGGTTGTACCCCGTGACCCTCAGACCACATACCCTGGTGTTCTTAATCCAGGGTTCCTGTATGAGGGCCACGTCCACGTTGGAGTCAATGAGGAGTCTTGTCAGTTCGGTTGAGGCTGCCTCACAGTGATGCAATTTAATTTGCACCACTGACAGCCTCTTTGGGTTTATCAGATTTGTTGAACCTAAACCTGATCACCCCAAATCCGAAATTGACAACTCCCCCCAGTGACTCCAGCTTCTTCAGAGACTCCTGATCCACTGCGAATCTGAAGTCTCTGCCTTGGTTCTCCTTACAAGTCATGGTGTTAACCAACTTCCATTGACCTGTAAGAAGACCCTTATTCTGATTTTCCAATACTGTCAGAATGGTTCCAACCTCTAAAATGGGTGGAGGGAACCATGCTGTCACTATTGGACGCAGGGGCAGCTCAGATGCGAGTATCACCTCAAGCTTCGCTCCTGGATAGAGAGTGTCGCACCTAGCAACTGCGTTCCTGAGAAATTCAAATGATTTCTCGTTCCCGCAGTTAATAGTCTTGACACCCTTCATCCAGTCTGCGCCTTTGAAGGATACCTCATCCGGCCTTCCTTTGACAAGAGCGATTTCCTCAATGAGCTTGTGTTCAATTTGTCGCCATTGCTCAACGCTGATCCTCCCATCTGGATCAACCCTGTCAATGACAGCAGCTTGAATACAATTCTGCAACACTGATTCCTTCGCTCTTTTCGATGTTGAGGGTTGTTCACCTCCTGATACAGTTCTCTTAATGACCTCCTTATGGTGGCCCTTACTAGAGCTGTTTGGCGTGTGAACAACCTTCTTAGCCATCGAAGGTTGTTGGTCATCCCCAGACCTGACCCTCGTAACAACCCCCCTATGAGAGCCTTTAAGAGAGCCGGATGGGTTTTGACCAGCGTTCTTCGATGTAGAGGGCTTCCCAATCGAAGCTCGTACAGCCCCACTACTGTAGCTGGCAGGCTTCGAAAGTAAAGTCCTCTTACTAGTTGATGGCTGATCATCTCCAGGCCTAGCATCTCTGACAACTTTTTGTTGGTTGCCAGGTTTGCTGGATAGTGTATGACCAACCATTTCAATGGTAGTTGTTGGCTTACCAGACGTTGCCTGCTGTTTCACTAGGACTGCAGGTTTGCCCGGGTTGCCACTACCAGAATAGTTCGCTCCGGTAGGGATTGATGAAGAGGTTGGCTTTTCTCCTGTGCTCTCACGAGACACTTCTGGAGTGTTGCCAGCATCCACATACAATCCTTCAGGATAAGACATTCCCAAAGAGGCACAGACAGGACCGTAGATTCGTTCGAATCTTTTGACGTTCCTCCTGTGCTTCCTGATAAGGTACTTATCCTTACCTGTAAGTGGCAAAGGGCCTCTCTTGGCTATCTTGTGCAGATAACCAAGAGAGGCTCTTGCGCCACTACGAGCATTCTCCTCTTTAGTTCGGTTTATATCGCCGGTTGTCGCATCAAGCATTACCGCGTCTTGCCGAACTAAACCACTGCCAGACGAATGATCCTCTGAGTTCGTCGAGCCATCCCCCCGCTCAGACCCCGCCTCAACACTCGAGTTCTTCTCCATACTCTGAGCGCGAACTGAGATTACAGTGATCTCATGTTCATCTTCAGAGCCGAGAGTAAGATTCTCAAGTTTCTCAGTAGCGCTGGTCCCAGTGAAGGAATCCCTCGAGATACCCAGAATCTCATCCGTCTCTGATAGCTGGCCCAACAGTTGACTTTCCTGAAGAAGAATGTCACGTTGGACCCCTATCATCACATTATCGTCGTCCGTACTTACGTCCATTTCAGTCCTGTCGCCCTGCGACTGTCCGTCATCTTGTGTCCGATTTTTAAAATTTTCTGAATTTTCTATTTTGTCCCACGAGTATGCCAGTAAAGGAAAAGGACCATCTCGCGCAGTGACGGCGTGCGCGGACTAGGCTAGAATTACAACCAACCCGTGCCATGGGCGTTGGAGGGGAGCTGTTAGCTGTTAGTTTGTTTAGGCACCAACTAACCATTCAGGTCCTCAGCACTGCTGCCTACCACCTTGACCATAAAGTGCACTACATTTATTTGGTCCGCGAGAAGCTGTAAAAGCCCTAAGATCGGAGATAATACACATGATATATACCCCCATGCGATGAGCCAGAATGCACCATTCAGTAGAGTGTGTATATCATGTGCCTTACAACCAATCCCCCCGATCCACCACCTGGGGACGCGTCCGATAGGAGTAAATGTAGTAAAGACTCCAACGAATCTGAAGAATTTAATTTTTACAATGATGGAGAGATCACCCCTGCTTCACAGGCTTCTGAGTCTGTTAATGTTAGTAAAAATGAACTGAATTGTTTTGTTTGCAATGAAAAAATGTCTGAAGGACAAGAATGTTTGATAATTTCTGAATGCAATCATACATTTCATCGTCCTTGTATAGAAACCTATTTATCCAACTCATCTGAATGTCCTAACTGCAAACGTCCCTGTGCTTTGTCAGAACTTAGAAAAATCGATATTTGTGACCAGCCTCAACCAATAGAAAAAGCTAAAGCCATTTCACGTGGTAGACCTCGCGGGGCTGCAAATGCTCATGGAAAATATTATACTAGAAGTCAAGCTAGAAATCTTTTTCACGATCAACTCAAACTCCTTCAAGAGAGGAAAATATAAATCTAGTTGTTTTAACACCACAAAAAAAATCCACAAAATCCAAATTTAAACAATTCTCCTCGAATTCAAAATACCCAACAAAATCACCGATTTGAATCTAATAATATTGCTCAAAATATTGATTATGCCTATCTTAATAATATAATAGAAAATACCGTTTCACGTTTATTACAAAATCTTAATTTAACCCCATTAGCAACAATTCAACATCAAAATCCTCAATCAAATCAAACACAAAATATTCGCTCAGTTCATAACCAAAATCAACATATATTACCAGCTCAAATACAAAATAATAATTCTTCTCAAAACTTACCTATTCAAGCATCTATTAGACTACAGAATTCTGTCAATTAAAATTTTCGTACAAATTATAGAAATAGCTCTTCTTATGATGAAGATTTTGATATTCGATCAGATAAAATCACGTCCATAATACAAAACTGAAACATTAAGTTCGATGGTTCGTGTAATGGTATCAGTGTCGATGAATTTTTATATCACGTCCGGAGCTTATGCAAAGAAAACTTCCATAATGACTTTTCGTTGATTTGCAAAAATTTGCACGTTTTGTTAACCGGTAGAGCTCGTGATTTGTATTGGCGATACCACAAACAAGTGGATACTATCGATTGGAAAGAGTTTTGTACTGCTCTAAAATACCAGTTTAAAGAATTTAAATCTAGTTTCGACATTAAAGAAGAAGTTCGAAATAGAAAAATGAAACCGAACGAAACATTTGAATCCTTTTATGAGTCAATATCCGTGATGCTAGATAAACTTGAAACACCTATTCCAGAATCTGATTTAATAGAAATTTTGACCCGTAACCTTCGTCCGGAAATTAGACACGAACTATTATATGTGCCAATATATTCGATTGCTCATCTTAGGAAGCTCGTACATATGAGAGAGCATTTATTAGGCGACGATTATTTTCGTAAGAATATGGCTTCAAAAAAACACTCTAATTTTGGAATTAAAAGGAAAGTTTCTGAAGTAGATGCACCACAAGAATTCGATTTTGTAGAACCCAATACATCACCCAATTTTTCAGTTGATGCTGTACGGCAATCTTCACATACGGTGAAATGCTGGAATTGTGATCAACCAGAACATTACTGGGAGGATTGCCTTGAGCCTAGGAAAGTTTTTTGCTATGGCTGTGGGGCAAAAGAAACCTATAAACCCCAGTGTCCAAAATGCTCAAATAGAAAACTTATTTGTTCAAAAAACTCGACACCCTAAAACTTTTCTCTCAAACGCCCCTGGAAGTCGTAGAAAATAACAATATTGTTAATAGCTCTAATGTCTTAGAAAATAAAAAAGAAACAATTTTAAAACCGGATTTGTTTTCTGATTATTTGCCGCAAAATCAAACTAGAGATAAAATACCTCAGCGTATTTTGCCTTATCATAGATAGATAGATAGAGAAGGTAGATGTGATACCAGACAGTACCACATCTCCACCCAGAGACCGATCCCGGTCCATTGTGAGTCCCTTCAACAGAACAGTTGTGAAATAAGGGTATAGAATGTATAGAATTGAAAATATAGAGTACAGAAAAACTAAAGTGAAAGGTAAAAAGAGAACAGAAACGTAACGAATCACAGAAGGGGACCAGCAATGCCACCAATCCCCCTAGGGTTAAACCCCTGATTCTCCCTCAAGCAGCTAATTCCCATGACGAAGCCTATGACGTCAACAAGATCCACATTCCGAACGTCACCTAGCCCGTCGAGGAACTGTCTACCCAGCCACTTCATCCTACGATGCTGTAATCGCGGACAATGGCACACAATGTGTTCAATAGACTCGGTCTCATCGATGTCCTCACACAGTCTGCAAAAAACAGAACTGTTAGCATCCATTCTAGACCTCATCTTTCCTATCATACAGTGACCCGTTATGGCCCCTATCATGACCCTCAAACTCTTCCTATTCATGCCCAGGAGAGTGGTAGTGCCTGCCTTGTCCAATACCGGCCATATCGCCCTCGACACTTTGCAGTCCTCCCTACTTTCCCAAGCCGAATTGGTTCTGACCAAGATCCAATCATTGATCTTCCCATAGAAGAAACTTAGTGGTGGTCTCACATATGTCTCTCTATCCGAGACGTTCCCTGCCGCACCTTGCCTTGCCAGTTCATCAGCCAATTCATTGCCTGAAATATTGCAATGGCCAGGCACCCAGCAGAGTCTCACCATGTAGTCCTCCATCAACTCTCTCAGTGCCTTTCTACAGGCAGCTACCAGCCTGGATCTCACCAAATGTGTCTCCAAGGCCTTCAGAGCTGCCTGACTATCCACATAGAGAGTGACCTCGGTACCTCTCGCAATGTTTTGCCTGATCATTTCCGCGGCCTTCAGGATGCCGAGAATCTCAGCCTGAAAAACACTGCACTCATCAGGGAGTCTAAAAGAGCCCTTCAAATCCGTGCCCATAATGTAGACCCCCGCCCCGGTACTATCGACCATCTTTGATCCGTCCGTGAACACTGCGCAACCTTCATATAGTCTCTCAGTGCCGGACCAGATCTCCCTATCAGGTATCACCACGACAGGATTTACTCCAAAGTCCGATTCAGCGGCCATGTAATCTGATGCCCCCGTAGAGTTCAGATTAACCTCACCATAACTGATCTCGTAAATGACCTTGGAGTGACCTGCTCTTGATGAGCCTAATAGTCCCAATTCCTTAAGTCTCAGTAGACTCTTTGCCGCCATACCCCTCACAAACTCCTCAATGGGTAGGAGATGAAGTATGACATCCAGAGCCGCTTGTGGTGTGCTTCTCATTGCACCCGTGATGCCAATCGAAGCACACCTCTGCGCCTTCGACAAAAGGCTCCTATTGCTCTTGCGTTCCAGTGCCTGCCACCAGACAGAACAACCATATGAAAGGATTGGTCTCACCACCGAAGTGTAAATCCAATATACAACTTTCGGTTTGAGTCCCCAACTCTTACCTATGGAGTTTCTACAGGTGTAGTAGGCATTGAGGCCACGCTTGAGTCTTTCCTGAACATTCCTCTTCCAGGTCAGTTTGCTATCAAGGAACACCCCCAGATATTTCGCTGAGTCTGAAAGCTTCAGTTCAGTCCCACATAGTACCGGTAGTCTGAATTTCTCTACCTTGTACCTCCTAGTAAACAGAACCAACTCTGTCTTCTCCGGGTTCACTCCCAACCCCTTATCAGCAGCCCACGAGGACAGCTCACCCAGCGCTGACTGCATGATCTCACTGATTGTGGGAAGAAATTTTCCCTTTACCAGTATGACCACATCATCCGCATAAGCCACGATCTTCCGCCCTCTACTGTCGAATTGACGCAAAATCACATCGACAGCCATTAGCCACAGCAGGGGTGAGAGCACTCCCCCTTGCGGAGTTCCCCTAGTCACTAGTTTTCTTAAGCATACTCCACCCAAGCTCGAATTGATAATCCTGCTGCTCAGCATGAGGATTATCCATTCGATCAAGAAGTCATGTACCTTAAGATTCACCAGCGCCTGCTTGATAGCGTCAATCTCAATATTGTTGAACGCTCCCTCAATATCCAAGAACGCGGCCATGGTGTATTCCTTATACCGAAGCCCTTGTTCTATATAACCCACCACATCACTTAGCGCACTCTCCACAGATTTACCCTTCAGGTAAGCATGTTGAGCACTACTCATGATGCTGGAGCTACCAGACGATCTTAAATACAGATCTATCAGTCTCTCTAAAGTCTTCAAGAGGAAAGACGATAGGCTGATAGGTCTATAATCCTTGGGTTTCGAGTGACAGGTCCTTCCACCTTTCGGTATGAATATAACCCTAACCTCTCTCCACCCCCTTGGAATATGTCCATGTGTCAGACACCCCTTAAAAATCTCAGCCAGTAGTTTACGGACCACCAACGGTGCATTCTGCAACATGGCCGGAAAAATACCATCCGGGCCTGGTGACTTATAAGGCTCGAATGAATTCACCGCCCATGTGACCTTCTCCACCGTTATTAGGTCACTTACCACTGTACCAATCATCCCACTGGTGGACTCTGTGAAGAAGTGTTCTCCCTCACCTGATCCCTCCACCAATGGATCCCTGCAACCCGGAAAATGGGTTTCCAGAAGTACATTAAGTGACTCAGAACTAGACTCCGTCCATGAACCATCTGATCTCTGGATACTCCCAGGAACACTAGGGTCCTTTGACAGTATCTTCCTGAATCTGGAAAGTTCATTGACCGAGTCAATGGCCTCGCTGAACCTAATCCACGAGGCTCTTTTAGCTCTTCTAATGTCCTTTTTGTACTTATTGAAACACATTCTATAGGTGCCCCAGTCCTCGTCCCTACCAGATCTATGGGCCTTGTTGTACAGCCTGCCAACTGTGGTCCGTTGAGCCTTCAACTCCTCCGACCACCAGACCGGCTGTCTCCTTTTACCCGGATAGCTCACCGGGCAGTTAAGCTCATAGCTTCTGTTAATGGACCCTGTTACCCTCTCCACTATTTCGTCAAGATTCTTTCTCGACAAGACCTCCATCGGAGTTCTAGTCAATCTTGACCCTAGATCCCGCCCGAAGGCGTCCCAATCTGTCCTCCTAGGATTCCTGAAAGGTTTCCCCTCAGAACCTCGGAAGTTCAGACTAAAGGTTATCCTACCATGGTCAGAGAAAGTACATCCCATGGCCACCCTCCAGTCTTCAACCAGGTCCTTTGAGTTGGTCAGTGTGATGTCTATTACTGAATTCCTATCCTTCGTTCTGAACGTAGGAGTATTACCCCTATTACAGATTAAAAGATCATTTGCAATAATAAAATCAAAGGTTGACTCACCTCTCTTATTGGTATCCCTGCTACCCCATTGACTGTGGTGTGCATTTGCATCGCAACCGAGCAATAGACGTACTCCATTCCGTCTTGCGTACTCGGCTAAGGCCCACACCCTGTCATCTGGTGGTTCCAACTCCTCATAGGGCATGTACACCGAGGCCAAGGCCAATTTACCGCCTCCCAATGCCTCTCCTTGGACGACCGTTAGATCACCATAACTGAAAGAGTTAAGAAGAATTACCTGAAGATCATTCTTCACCAAAATACAAGTTCTCACCTTATCCTCAGTGGACGGCTTGAACAATTTGTATCCTTTGACCCTTAAACCACAGACCTGGTTATCATTTAGCCAAGGCTCCTGGATTAGGGCCACGTCCACATTGGTCTCACTGAGGTAGGTTATCAATTCGGTCGAGGCTGCTTCACAATGATGCAGATTTATCTGCACCATCCGCAACCTCTTTGGCTTTATCATTTTTCGCGTAGCGAAATTTGATGTAGCCAAGCCCGAACGTAACAACCCCCCCCAATGAGTCCAGTATCCTAATAGATTCCCGATCCACTGCGAATCGGAAATCTTTACCCTGGTTCTCTTTACAAGTCAATGAAGAAACAAGTTTCCATTGACTTGTATTGATCCCCCTATTTTGTCCTTCCAATATTCCCAGTATGACTTCCACCGGTTTAATGGGTGGTGGAATCCATACCGTGACTATTGGTCGCAGAGGCAATTCCGACGCTGGTATAACCTCCAGTTGCGCATCTGGACAAAGGTTGCCACATCTGTTGATCGCGGCTTTCAGGAATTCAAAAGTTCCTTTGTTACCGCAACCAACAGTCTTGACGCCCCTTGTCCAGTCTGCACCCATGAAGGCTATTTCACCCGGTCTGTGCCTTGCCTGGAAGATTTCGTCCATAAGTCTATCCTCAATCAGCCGCCACATTTCCGTACTGATTCTCCCATCTGGATCAGCACGGTCAATGACTGCTGCTTGAAGAATGTCCGACTTGGACGAATCCTTCCCCTTTTTGGACGATGAAGGTTGCACGTCACCAGATACTACCCGCTTTACTACTACCTTATGAGAGTTTTTAAACGGGCCACTTGGTGCATTACCAACCTTCTTCGCAGACGGAATCTGCTGGTCATCCCCCGACCTCACTCTTTTTATGGTTCCCTTAGGGGGACCTTTAAAAGAGTCATGCGGGAAATGACCTGCTTTCTTAGAGGTAGAGGGTATCTCATCTCCAGGCAGAGCTCCCCTAATTGACCTCATTTGAGATCCTTTAGCGGGGCTCGCAAGAGCTTGATTTACCTTCTCTACTCTCTTCTCAATGAGTTTTTTCCCACTACCAATCCTTGCTGCCCTGTCGCTTCCCTTGAGAGAGGCTACAGGACTGCTAGATGGCTTGTGAGTATCACACTGTGTGACAGCGTCGACTTTTGGTTCCAAAGTGTTGGTAGACACGGACTCTTTACCCTTGCGAGCAATTTGCGGACCTTCCTCTACCTCCACTTTAAAACCATCGGGATAAGACAATCCCAGGATGTCACCGATGGAGCCATAGGTCCGTTCAAACCTGTAGATGCTCTTTCGGTGTTTCCTGCGAACATGCCTATCCCGCCCGTCTAACAGCGATGGGTCCTTTTTAGCCAACTTATTCAGTGCAGCTATAGAGGCCCTAACACCGTTTTTCGCCTTTTCAAGATTCGTTCGGCTGTCGGTTGCGGCTTGCTCATCCATTTGATATGCTACCGCTACCTGCCGAACAATAGGTTTGGCCGTAGGCCTTGGCATGCCTGATGCCCCCGACGAGCTCACCTGCTTCCTACCCGGAGTTGACGCAGTGACTGCATTTCCGATTTCTTTGCCCCGGTCAAGTGCAGAGACCACTGTTGTCTCATGCTCTTCATCGGATAAAAGAGACAGGTCCTCCAGTCCCTCCGTCGCTCCAGATCCTACAGGGTCCTCCGTCGAGTCCAGCAGGCTGTCCTCCTCCGTTAGTTGGGTCATCAGTTGTCCGTGTTGAATGAGGATGTCCGTATGCAGTCTCATTAAGTCCATGTCATCGTCCCCATCCTCATCTTTCCCCCCTTTCCCGGCGTTGTCATTGTTTTCTCCTACTTTGACCCTATCCCTAACTCTTAAGTCAGCTTCCGTCCCTTCTACTACCCTAGTGTTGGTTTCTTTGTCCGTTGTCCCTTTGTCCTGTTCAATACTTAACCTATCAGTTTCCAATTTTTCTTTTTCTATTTTGGTCCCACGAGTGTGCTCGTAAAAAATAGACCATCTCGCGCAGTGACGGCATACGCGGACTAGGCTGTAATACAACTGACCCTTGCCATCAGCATCAGAGGGGAGCTGTTCACTATTAGTTTCTTTTAGCACTAACTAATCATTCAGATCCTCGGCACTGCTACCAACCACCTTGATCTTAAAAGTGCATAAGACCCATTTATTTGGTCCACGGAAAACGCATGACCCAAGACCGTACCCAGTGTCAGAGATGTATTCACTTCGGCGGAAACACCAAATAGAATACATCAATGCATCGCATCCAGTCCAGCAAGCCTACCGTTTTCAGGACTGGGTGTGATACAAAGGATGCATTAATGTCGGCAAGGGAAGAGGACTCCAGCACCGTACATTAGTGCCTCCAGTGTCTCTCGCCCAATCCCCCCTATCCGCCACCTGGGGACGCGTCCGATGGAAGTAAACAGGTAAAGACTCCACACGGATTGCCTTATCATATAAGATTACAAAATTATTTACAAAAACGTAAAGAAATTTTCGAATGTAATTCGATAAACTCAAGTCCAATTAAAAACCAAAACGTTCTACGTTACGTTTACGTAAATATTTAAAAAATCGAGAATTATTTTCGAAATACACTTTATCTTCAATTGTTAAAAATTCAAATGATAAACGCTACTGTGCAGCTGCTAGATTTTTATTCTTTACAGAATTAGGTCTATTAGATACTGGAGCTAATATCTCCTGTATTGGCTCTGAATTAGCGTTACATGATTTCTCAGAATTTAATGAATTTGTCTCCTCAAAATCTTATGTAAGAACTGCCGATGGCAGGGTGCAAAAAGTTATTGGCTTTTTGAACGTAGACGCCACTTTTCAAAACATCGTTCGTAAATTAAAAATTTTAATTGTACCCTCAATCACACAAAAACTAATATTAGGTCTCGATTTTTGGAAATCGTTTAATTTGGCACCTGAAGTTTTTGGCTATGTCGTTTATACGTCAGAAAATTAATGTCCTCGAAATGTCCTTTGTAGTCTGTCCGAAATGAGCAAGGTAATATCTATTAAACATCCCAAATATCTTTCAAATAATTCTTCATTAGAATATCCTTTAACATTTAGTCAGCGACAGCAGCTTGCTGCTATATTGAGTTTTTTCCCAATTTCGAAAAACAAGGTTTAGGTCGTACTAGCCTTATAAAACATAGCATTAACGTTGGTGATTCTAAACCTGTGAAACAAAGGTTTTATCAGGTCTCACTAGCCGTTGAAAAACTAATGTCGGATGAGATAGACCGTATGTTAGCGTTAGGAGTCATAGAGCTCTCGTCTTCCCCTTTGGAGCTCTCCCATGAGGCTCATCGTAAAACCCAACAAAAGTACCTTGATGCCAGAAAAGTCAACGAATTAACAATAAAAGACGCATATCCCTTGCCAAATATTGAAGAAATTTTTTCAAGACTACCGAAGGCAAACTTAATATCTAAATTAGACCTTAAGGATGCGTACTGGCAAATTGGCCCAACAGATGAAGCGAAACCATTGGCAGCGTTCACCTTCCCGGGTAGAGCGTTGTTTCAATTTGTTGTCATACCTTTCGGGTTATGCAACGCTCCCGCCATAATGTGCCGCTTAATGGACCAACTCATACCCCCTGACTTACGCCACTGAGTATTTGGATACTTGGATGACCTTGTCATTGTATTTGAAGACTTTAGTACTCATTTATCTGTTCTTTTTCGGATCGCTAAGCAATTTAAAAAAGCTAACCTCACACTAAACGCATCCAAGTCCAAATTCTGTGTGACTGAAGTTAACTACCTTGGGCATATTATAGGGAATGGTGGTATTAAAACTGACCCAGAAAAAGTAGAGTCTATTAAAAATTGGCCAATACCTAAGAACCTTAAACAGGTCCTGGGATTTCTCGGATTAGCCGGTTGGTACCGACGATTTATTAACAACTTTTCATCCATTGGCCACAAAAAATTCCGGTGTTACCTTGAACTTCACGAATTCGAGGTCATTACGGACCATTCCTCTCTAATCTGGCTAATGAAACAGCAAGATATTACAGGGCGTTTAGCAAGATGGGTTTTGAAGTTACAAGGTTTCAAATTTTCTATAAGTCATCGTAAAGGGAAACATAATGTAGTACCTGATGTCCTGTCACGTATACCAGGTGCAGATATAGCAAGTTTGAAATTAACTTATCCTAAGATAGACTTAACTTCTACTCATTTTTATGATGAAGACTATCAGGCTTTGAAACAAAAGATAAAAGAAAACGCATTTAAACTTGCTGACGTTAAAATTGTAGATAGTTTTGTATACATTAGAACTATTCATTACACCGGAGATGAAAACATAGATTCGGAAGCGTGGAAGTTATGGATTCCAGAAAAGTTGAGAAAAAGATTATTACCAGATTTCACGATTCTCCAATCACAGCTCACGGAGGTATGGTGAAAACTGTTGAGCTTATTCGTCGAAAATTTTACTGGACAGGTTTAGTACGTGACGTCCGACAATATATTAGATCTTGTGAAATCTATAAGGCCACAAAAGCCCCTAATTTTATCACTAAACCTAATATGGGAAATTCTACTATAACCTTAAGACCATTTCAACGTTTATATGTTGATATATTAGCACCATATCCACGTAGCAAACAAGGACATATAGGAATCCTCATTGTCCTTGTTCACATGACAAAATTCCATTGGTTATGTCCTCTCAAGAAATTTACAGCCTCGGTTATTCAGGATTTTCTTTTGAAACACATTTTCCACATATACGGTGTGCCTGAAGTATTAGTTAGTGACAATGGTTCACAATTTAAGGCCAATGGATTCAATTCGTTTCTTACTTCATTAGATATTCAACATACTTATACAGCGATATATTCCCCACAATCAAAAGCTTCAGAGAGAAAGACCAAATTCTTTGGGATAAAAATTTAAGTTACATAAGCTGTGCTTTGACAAACTCATTTCACCAAGCTCCCCATATCACGCTGTATTTGGTCAGGAAATGATCACGCATGCAAGTTCATATGAACTACTTAAAAATCTGAAAACATTAGACGAACCTTCCTTTAAATTGTACAGAGATGATCAGCTACAACTTATAAGAAAAGATATTCAATCCCATATTGCTAAAGCATATAGTAGGCCAACTGGTATTTCGAAGAAATTTTGCTCAAAGAAATTTTGAGAAAAAATTTAATGCTAAATTGGCACCATCATATATCAAGGCAAAAGTTAGAAAAAAGATTTTCTATAATTATTATATTTTTAGAAGACGAAAGTGGTAAAACAATTGGTACTTACCATGCTAAGGATCTACGACCTTAATCTTGCTTTTCCTCTTAATATTGCTACACAAAGTGTCAATATTACGCGGTTTATAGTGCAAGATTTACTAGCGAAAATATATATTTAGAAATTATTATTTTCTATACTATAAAGTCATAGAATTCTTTTAATATTTATTTTTTTTGATTATAATTTTTTTAGTTGCGATGTACTAAATTTAGTATTATTATTTTCTTGAATCAAATTATCATTAAAATCTTCATTAATTTGTTTAAGTATTTATTAAGCCAATTCATATACTATTTCTTTTAAATACAAACGTTGTTGATTTTTTGATGATTTTGTTATATTTCCTAATAAATTTTCAAAGATATGAATATCAATCGTTGCTATGAAAAATTTTATTATTTTTTTTCTGGAAAAAGAAAATTAAATATTTTAGCGATTTTTACATTATTTATTGCAACACTAAAATAAAGAGGTAAAATCTGCTGTGTTTAACTGCTTCTGCTTGTAAGTTAATAATACCATTATTAGCCGCATTT
This sequence comes from Protocalliphora azurea, assembly GCA_932274085.1. Taxonomy (NCBI): domain Eukaryota; kingdom Metazoa; phylum Arthropoda; class Insecta; order Diptera; family Calliphoridae; genus Protocalliphora; species Protocalliphora azurea. Next base: position 61,216,937 of record OW026520.1, read on the forward strand.
AATGCATATAAACGCGTGGTAACGCACATGAGATGACACGAATTTTCATTAAATAACCGAGTGTTTCATTAGGAAAATATTTTCATCAGAGGTTTTCTAGCGCAAAGCTCACAAATCGTTAACTCTTTTCCATCTGATATCCGACTGAAACACATTAAAATTCTCTAAGTCCAAAATATATTGTAATAGTTAAAGTGAAGTATATAAATTGAATTGAAAGGATTTTATAAAAACAAAATACTATTTAACAGGTAATAAATAACTTAAACATATTCGTATCATCCGCAGTCTAAAGTAAAATATTTAATTATCTAATAGATTTCATTTTGTTTTAATTGTGTGCGCAATTTCTTAAAAATCTCAGCTTCGAAAGCTAAAATTTTTTAAATTGTTTTCTATTCTTTTGGAGAAAGAATATTAAGAATTTTATATTTTGCCTAAAATATCAGCTTATAAGGAATTCTAAAAGGAATTGGAGAATAAATCGTACATAAAATCAAAGTGGACGGTTATATTTGCCACCACTTTAATTGAAACATTAGTTATTAATTCATTGAGAATAAATATCATCAAAAAAAAAAAATAAATAATACATGCAATAGAAAATCCGCTAACTAAAAACATCTGAGAAGCATAATTGAAGGCAGAATAAAGTCAGCAGCGAGCTAGCAACATTTCTGGCCTAACTTACCTTTGGCTAGACTCCTCGTGGTTTAGCACTAGTAACATCATTACAAGCAATAAAATAGAACAAGCAGAACACACAGAAAATTAAATTAAAAAAAAAAACATTTAACATCACATAATTAGATCATAAAGTGCAAAAAGATATTATTATTATTAAAGCTAAATATATTAAACAGGATCCAGAAGGAATCCTCACAGAATCAAGAATGCTCATCATCAAATCTTCAACATACAACAAAAAAAAAAAAAAAAAAAAAAAACATTTGATTATTAAAGTGGAAAAATTGTAGCTATTTTCTATTTCTTTTTATTAGCTAAGGCTAAATTTTATAGTGTCAAAAATTTATTAAAACAATCTAAGTGTTATAATCCTAAATTTGAAATAAAAGGAAATTATCAATCTAAAAAAAAAAAAAAAAATCATATAAGATATATTAATAAAATGAAAGGTTTAGAGTAAATCTTAAATCTATATTACACCAAAATGTTTTAAATATACATTGTACAAAACTCTCCCCCAAAGATATTGCACAGTGTAAATTCATTAAATGCACTATAAAGTTTAATTTTAGCAATTTTACTTCATACATTAAAATTTTTTTAATTTCATTTAGATAAGTTAATTTTAAGTTATTTGTGAACCACCCTAATACCCGATCACTATAGTAGTATAAAGTAAGAGTAATTAATTTGATCAGCACCAACATTTTAACGAGCATTTGGAGAGGCCTTTTCAACCGCTGCTGTTATCAACATGTATCTTGGTGAGTCTCTTTAAATATTTTTATTATACATTTTTTTTATTATACATCTTTTTATTATACATATTTTTTAAATATTCGATTTCTTTAATTTCGTCCGCGTAATTATGTTTACTAATTACTCTTAATTACAATGTACTAAGAGACAACAACGGTAGCTTTATCAACATGTTTAGGAACATTATGTGTTTTTTGTAATATCTTTGAAATTGCCTATGTTTTTTTTTCTTATTATCACAATATTCACGTTTTTGTTTCTTGGTGCTCTACAATCATAATTTAGGTATTATGCCACTCTAAATGTCTTACGTTTATATAGTTATTTTACTATGATTTTTTTTCTTTTAATTCTTTATATATATATATATATTTTTATTTTTTTATATTAAAATTTTCCATAGATAGTGTCTTTTGGGTAATAAATCTTTTTGTAACTTATTTTTTTTCTATTATTAAGGTTTCTTAAGAATTTTGTTACAATTTTCTATCATTTTCTTTACTTAGCATTATGTTAAATTTATATTATTTAATTAGTTGAGAATAAATAGTGTTGTGAATTAAAATGGAACGCTAAATCTTCAAAGTTTTCTTACTGATGTGAAAGAAATGAGGTAGTTTTAATGTGGGATCTTGACTTTAGATTTTGGCCACACCAAGAACAAAGGTAGGGCGGGTTAAGAGGCGTTATTCTCTCCAATAACACCGAGGGGAGAATGTAGTATTTTTTCAGTTTTTTTTATGGTTGACTTTGTTTTTTTTTCAGTTTTTTTGTTGATCATAAATTGGGTTATTTTACAGCAATTTTTTTTAATAGATCAACATCCGGTCCACATATTATGGTTTTAAGGGAGTCTATAATAATACTTATGTGATAAAATGGTTCCTATTTGGTAAGGGAGATGGAAAGGAACAAGAATCCCCCCACCCGACTGACAGCTAGCATTGTCAATGGCTCCCGTTCGTTCTCCTTTCTCCACTAGAGCACAAACGCAAATAGCAGGTGAACACTTTTTGGAGTTGTCCCCGTTTTTGTTCATTACATAAATTTGGCGCCCAACGTGGGGCCGAGGAAATATGGTTTAAATTTTTAAACAATAATTTAGTTTCCTTTGCTCTAAATTTTCACTTTTATTTGCTTAATTTTTACATTTCATTAACTCATAATTTTTATATTTTTTATGAAAAGAAATCTGGTTTACAAATAAACTTTAAACTCTTTTGGATTTTGAAATATGTGAGAAAATCATAGTTCGAATATTTTGACCAAAGATTATCTAAAGTTCCTTTTGTATTTAGATGTATTTTCATATAAAATGTATAATATTTGTGGCCGTTTACTAAAATTATATTTAGCATATTTTGCACTCTACCGGGATATTGACATCCTGACATTTATTAGGATTTACAATGTTTTCGCTGCTTGCGATATTATCCAGTAATATCAGTTCTTATTTTAAGATTATAATTTCATATGTCAGTTTGTCGGATTGCAAAATCTGTAAGTTATTATTTTGTAAACGTAATAGACTTGCTTATATTTCTTCAGCCAAACTGTGTCGGTAACACCTTATTTCAGTCCACATCAAAACAATAAGAAAACCTAAAACATATTTTTATATATATATATAAAGAAAAAAAAAATATCTTAATTTTCTACATAAATAAATATTCTTTTCATAAATATTTTTTTTTGCTCTATAAGTATTGAAATACTAATTTTCACTTACATTGAATTTTTTTTAGAGCAATATTATTTTGAATTTAACATTTTGTATTGTACTTCGATGATAAAGTTATACAAATTTTAACTGATCTATAGTTAATTAAAATTTGTAAATTTTAAAATAATTTAGAATTCTCTTTTATCGAATGTACTATAATCTTTAAGTTGAACTTTTTGTTTAGCTTATTAAATATTTGTTGAAGATTTTCATCTGAAGAATTAGGTTAGGTTAGGTTGGAAAGGGCGGCGCATTCACGCCTACACCCAGAGGCCAAACGGCCCATTGTGATCCCTTTATGAAAAGAAGAAAAAAGAGAAAAGTGGAACCTATACCCAATCAATCAGTTACGATTGTTCCTAAGCCATTTCATTCCCATTACAAACCCTATGAGGTTGACAAGTCCTTTGCCATTAACCTCACCTAGTTCATGTAGTGTATGGCTTCCAAACCACCTCAACCTATTACGCTGAAGCCCTACGCAGTGACAGAGTATGTGCTCCACTGTCTCTAGCTCCTCAACATCATCGCACGTTCTACAAAAGTCCGATGTGCCAATGTCCCACTTACTCATCATATTCCCTATTGGGAAGTGACCCGTAATCATACCTACTATGACTCTAAGACTACCACGACTCATACCTAGAAGATGCTTGGAATCCGCCAGTTTTAAGCTATGCCATAATACCCTAGAAACTCTGCAGTCCGATCTGTCATTCCAGGCTCGATTCGTGTTGTCCAGAGTGCACTCTCCTATGGCCCTAAAGAAGGACCCAATTGGAATCTTAACAGATGACTCTATGAAAGACCTATCTAGCTCCGAGCCACTGCGAGCTAGCTCATCGGCTATTTCGTTGCCAAGAATGTCACAATGACCAGGAACCCAACAGAGTCTCACCATATAGGAATCCATTAACCTTCTCAATTCCCTTCTGCACTCAAGTACCAGTCTGGACCTAACAAAATGACTAGTCAGAGCCAATAACGCCGCCTGACTATCAACATAGATAGTAATCTCAGACCCTCGTTCAACATTCCCTTCAATCAAGCCTAGAGCCTTATAAATGCCAAGAATCTCTGCTTGAAAGACACTACAACCGTCAGACAATTTGTAGGATCGTCTGATATCAGTTCCCATAAAGTATACACCTGTACCAGTGCCAACTTCCATTTTCGAACCGTCCGTGAAGACCGCGCACCATCGATAGAGCTTTTCTACTCCATCCCAAAGGTCCCTGCTAGGTAACACCAAAGCGGGAGTAGCCCCGAAGTCAATCGTAGTCCCGACATAATCCGTAGGCTCAGCCAAGGATAGTGTCCGACCGTTCAATCTGACTTCATCTAGTATGCTGACATGCCCCGCTCTAGAGGAACCTAATAAACCCAGTTCCTTCAATCTAAATAGGCCACGGACAGCCATACCCCTCACGAATTCCTCAATTGGAAGAAGGTAGAGGATTATGTCCAGCGCCGCCTGAGGTGTACTTCTCCTGGCACCTGAGATGCCAACTGAAGCACACCTCTGAACTTTAGAGAGAAGTTTCCTGTACGTTTCCCTACCCAATACCTTCCACCAGACTGTACAGCCATAAGTAAGAATAGGTCTAACAACCGAAGTGTAAATCCAGTATACAACTTGCGACTTAAGGTCCCAATTCTTGCCTATAGAGTTCCTGCAGGTGTAATAGGCATTGAGTCCCTTCTTGACCCTCTCCTGAGTGTTTCTCCTCCAAGACAATTGACTGTCCAAGTACACACCCAGGTATTTGGCCTCACTTGACAATACAAGCTCAATCCCGTTCAATACTGGCAAGCTAAAATGCTCGACCTTGTATTTCCTAGTAAACAAAACTAGCTCCGTTTTCCCGGGGTTTACCCCTAATCCCTTACTGTTGGCCCAAAGGGCCAGATCACGTAAACCTGTCTGCATGACCTCACTGATCATAGATAAAAACTTACCAGAGACCAGTAAAACAACGTCATCGGCGTAGGCCACAATCTTCCGTCCCTTAGCATCAAACTGTCTTAAAATGACGTTCACGGCCAAGAGCCACAGTAATGGAGAAAGGACCCCCCCTTGCGGTGTGCCTCTAGTCACGAGTTTCCTCATATAAGTGCCTCCCATGTTTGAGTTGATAACCCTGCTGCTAAGCATCAGAATTATCCACTCAACAAGGAGCTTACTTATATTCAGCGAAACAAGTGATTCCTCGATAGCCTCTATCGTGATATTATTAAAGGCCCCCTCTATATCGAGAAAAGCCGCCATGGTATATTCCCTCTGCAGCAGACCTCGCTCAGTGTAACTCACAACGTCATGCAGAGCACTCTCAACGGACTTACCCTTGAGATAAGCATGTTGAGACTCGCTAATGACCTGAGTTCCTATGCTAGTCCTACGATAAAGATCGATCAGTCTTTCTATTGTCTTCAATAAAAGACGATAGGCTGATCGGTCTGTAATCCCTGGGCTTCGAGTGAGTCGTCTTACCCGCTTTGGGTATGAAAATGACCCTTACCTCTCTCCACCCCCTGGGAATGTACTTCATTCTAAGACATTCCCTAAAAACCTCCGTCAATAGAGAGATGGCTCTTTCATCGACATTCTGTAGCATGGCCGGAAATATTCCATCCGGGCCAGGAGATTTGTATGGCTCGAATGAATTTACCGCCCATAATACTTTGTCTCTAGTGATCATCTCCCTTATCACATCGGTATCCCCAGCATCTGATTTGGGTTGTAGGTTATCACTGACGCTACCTGTCCCTCCAACAGATTCTATATCCTTACAGCCTGGAAAATGAGTTTCCATAAGTAAACTGAGGGACTCTGAGCTAGACTCTGTCCACGAGTTATCCTCACGTTGTATGTATCCAGGTGCCACTGGGTCCTTGGATAATACTCGCCTAAACCTAGACAACTCGTTAACAGAGTTCACCGATTCACAGAAATTTACCCATGAAGTCCGTTTCGCTCGTCTAATGTCCTTCTTATACTTAGAGAAACTATCCCTATAGCTATTCCAATCCTCATCGCTCCTCGTTAGTTTGGCTCTATTAAACAGCTTCCTAACTGTAGACCGCTGGTCCCTAAGTTCCCTAGTCCACAATTTCGGCTGTTTCCTTTTCCCAGGATAAATCACTGGACAATTGAGCGCAAAACTATTCCTAATAACATTCGTGAAATTATTCACCGCCAACTCGATACCCTCAACTGAATCTCTCCAGTCCTCAGTATCCCTAAGGTCCCTACAGACTGACCTCCTAAAGGACTTCCAATCTGTCCTTCTCGAGTTCCTATAGGGCTGCTCCCTCGCCTTCTCAAAGTCGAGACCAAAAGATATCATGCTATGGTCGGAAAAAGAGTAATCCAAAACTACTCTCCAATCCCTAACATAATTTCCCCCACGGTTAGCCAGCGTTACATCTATAACTGTTTCCCTATCTTTCGCTCTGAACGTAGGAGTAGTACCCCTATTACAGATATGCAGATCATAACAAGTTATAAAATCGTATACCAACTCACCTCTTTTGTTGATGTCTCTGCTTCCCCATTGATAGTGGTGAGCATTCGCATCACATCCCAAGACCATGTACGCGCCTTTCCTCCTAGCGTGCTCCGCCAACTGCTGCAGAGCGATACCTGGTGGATCGGCTGCCTCATACGGCATGTACACAGCCGCCATTATAAGCCCGCTGCATCCTGCGGCTTCCTGTTGGACGACTGTAAGGTCCCCACTGCTAAAGGAATGAAGAAAATTAATATTTAGATTATTCCTAGCCAGTATACATGTCCTTACCTTTTCCGTTGTGGATGGTATGAACAGGTTGTACCCCGTGACCCTCAGACCACATACCCTGGTGTTCTTAATCCAGGGTTCCTGTATGAGGGCCACGTCCACGTTGGAGTCAATGAGGAGTCTTGTCAGTTCGGTTGAGGCTGCCTCACAGTGATGCAAGTTAATTTGCACCACTGACAGCCTCTTTGGGTTTATCAGATTTGTTGAACCTAAACCTGATCACAACAAATCCGAAATTGACAACTCCCCCCAGTGACTCCAGCTTCTTCAGAGACTCCTGATCCACTGCGAATCTGAAGTCTCTGCCTTGGTTCTCCTTACAAGTCATGGTGTTAACCAACTTCCATTGACCTGTAAGAAGACCCTTATTCTGATTTTACAATACTGTCAGAATGGTTCCAACCTCTAAAATGGGTGGAGGGAACCATGCTGTCACTATTGGACGCAGGGGCAGCTCAGATGCGAGTATCACCTCAAGCTTCGCTCCTGGATAGAGAGTGTCGCACCTAGCAACTGCGTTCCTGAGAAATTCAAATGATTTCTCGTTCCCGCAGTTAATAGTCTTGACACCCTTCATCCAGTCTGCGCCTTTGAAGGATACCTCATCCGGCCTCCCTTTAACAAGAGCGATTTCCTCAATGAGCTTGTGTTCAATTTATCGCCATTGCTCAACGCTGATCCTCCCATCTGGATCAACCCTGTCAATGACAGCAGCTTGAATACAATTCTGCAACACTGATTCCTTCGCTCTTTTCGATGTTGAGGGTTGTTCACCTCCTGATACAGCTCTCTTAATGACCTCCTTATGGAGGCCCTTACTAGAGCTGTTTGGCGTGTGAACAACCTTCTTGGCCATCGAAGGTTGCTGGTCATCTCCAGACCTGGCCCTCTTAACAACCCCCCTATGAGAGCCTTTAAGAGAGCCGGATGGGTTTTGACCAGCGTTCTTCGATGTAGAGGGCTTCCCAATCGAAGCTCGTGCAGCCCCACTACTGGAGCTGGCAGGCTTCGAAAGTAAAGTCCTCTTACTAGTTGATGGCTGATCATGTCCAGGCCTAGCATCTCTGACAACTTTTTGTTGGTTGCCAGGTTTGCTGGATAGTGTATGACCAACCATTTCAATGGTAGTTGTTGGCTTACCAGACGTTGCCTGCTGTTTCACTAGGACTGCAGGTTTGCCCGGGTTGCCACTACCAGAATAGTTCGCTCCGGTAGGGATTGATGAAGAGGTTGGCTTTTCTCCTGTGCTCTCACGAGACACTTCTGGAGTGTTGCCAGCATCCACATACAATCCTTCAGGATAAGACATTCCCAAAGAGGCACAGACAGGACCGTAGATTCGTTCGAATCTTTTGACGTTCCTGCTGTGCTTCCTGATAAGGTACTTATCCTTACCTGTAAGTGGCAAAGGGCCTCTCTTGGTTATCTGCACAAGATCACAAGATGCGCCACTACGAGCATTCTCCTCTTTAGTTCGGTTTATATCGCCGGTTGTCGCATCAAGCATTACCGCGTCTTGCCGAACTAAACCACTGCCAGACGAATGATCCTCTGAGTTCGTCGAGCCATCCCCCCGCTCAGACCCCGCCTCAACACTCGAGTTCTTCTCCAGACTCTGAGCGCAAACTGAGATTACAGTGATCTCATGTTCATCTTCAGAGCCGAGAGTAAGATTCTCAAGTTTCTCAGTGGCGCTGGTCCCAGTGAAGGAATCCCTCGAGATAACCAGAATCTCATCCGTCTCTGATAGCTGGCCCAACAGTTGACTTTCCTGAAGAAGAATGTCACGTTGGACCCCTATCATCACATTATCGTCGTCCGTACTTACGTTCATTTCAGTCCTGTCGCCCTGCGACTGTCCGTCATCTTGTGTCCGATTTTTAAAATTTTCTGAATTTTCCATTTTGTCCCACGAGTATGCCAGTAAAGGAAAAGGACCATCTCGCGCAGTGACGGCGTGCGCGGACTAGGCTAGAATTACAACCAACCCGTGCCATGGGCGTTGGAGGGGAGCTGTTAGCTGTTAGTTTGTTTAGGCACCAACTAACCATTCAGGTCCTCAGCACTGCTGCCTACCACCTTGACCATAAAGTGCACTACATTTATTTGGTCCGCGAGAAGCTGTAAAAGCCCTAAGATCGGAGATAATACACATGATATATACCCCCATGCGATGAGCCAGAATGCACCATTCAGTAGAGTGTGTATATCATGTGCCTTACAACCAATCCCCCCGATCCACCACCTGGGGACGCGTCCGATAGGAGTAAATGTAGTAAAGACTCCAACGAATCTGAAGAATTTAATTTTTACAATGATGGAGAGATCACCCCTGCTTCACAGGCTTCTGAGTCTGTTAATGTTAGTAAAAATGAACTGAATTGTTTTGTTTGCAATGAAAAAATGTCTGAAGGACAAGAATGTTTGATAATTTCTGAATGCAATCATACATTTCATCGTCCTTGTATAGAAACCTATTTATCCAACTCATCTGAATGTCCTAACTGCAAACGTCCCTGTGCTTTGTCAGAACTTAGAAAAATCGATATTTGTGACCAGCCTCAACCAATAGAAAAAGCTAAAGCCATTTCACGTGGTAGACCTCGCGGGGCTGCAAATGCTCATGGAAAATATTATACTAGAAGTCAAGCTAGAAATCTTTTTCACGATCAACTCAAACTCCTTCAAGAGAGGAAAATATAAATCTAGTTGTTTTAACACCACAAAAAAAATCCACAAAATCCAAATTTAAACAATTCTCCTCGAATTCAAAATACCCAACAAAATCACCGATTTGAATCTAATAATATTGCTCAAAATATTGATTATGCCTATCTTAATAATATAATAGAAAATACCGTTTCACGTTTATTACAAAATCTTAATTTAACCCCATTAGCAACAATTCAACATCAAAATCCTCAATCAAATCAAACACAAAATATTCGCTCAGTTCATAACCAAAATCAATATATATTACCAGCTCAAATACAAAATAATAATTCTTCTCAAAACTTACCTATTCAAGCATCTATTAGACTACAGAATTCTGTCAATTAAAATTTTCGTACAAATTATAGAAATAGCTCTTCTTATGATGAAGATTTTGATATTCGATCAGATAAAATCACGTCCATAATACAAAACTGAAACATTAAGTTCGATGGTTCGTGTAATGGTATCAGTGTCGATGAATTTTTATATCGCGTCCGGAGCTTATGCAAAGAAAACTTCCATAATGACTTTTCGTTGATTTGCAAAAATTTGCACGTTTTGTTAACCGGTAGAGCTCGTGATTTGTATTGGCGATACCACAAACAAGTGGATACTATCGATTGGAAAGAGTTTTGTACTGCTCTAAAATACCAGTTTAAAAAATTTAAATCTAGTTTCGACATTAAAGAAGAAGTTCGAAATAGAAAAATGAAACCGAACGAAACATTTGAATCCTTTTATGAGTCAATATCCGTGATGCTAGATAAACTTGAAACACCATTCCAGAATCTGATTTAATAGAAATTTTGACCCGTAACCTTCGTCCGGAAATTAGACACGAACTATTATATGTGCCAATATATTCGATTGCTCATCTTAGGAAGCTCGTAGAGATGAGAGAGCATTTATTAGGCGACGATTATTTTCGTAAGAATATGGCTTCAAAAAAACACTCTAATTTTGGAATTAAAAGGAAAGTTTCTGAAGTAGATGCACCACAAGAATTCGATTTTGTAGAACCCAATACATCACCCAATTTTTCAGTTGATGCTGTACGGCAATCTTCACATACGGTGAAATGCTGGAATTGTGATCAACCAGAACATTACTGGGAGGATTGCCTTGAGCCTAGGAAAGTTTTTTGCTATGGCTGTGGGGCAAAAGAAACCTATAAACCCCAGTGTCCAAAATGCTCAAATAGAAAACTTATTTGTTCAAAAAACTCGACACCCTAAAACTTTTCTCTCAAACGCCCCTGGAAGTCGTAGAAAATAACAATATTGTTAATAGCTCTAATGTCTTAGAAAATAAAAAAGAAACAATTTTAAAACCGGATTTGTTTTCTGATTATTTGCCGCAAAATCAAACTAGAGATAAAATACCTCAGCGTATTTTGCCTTATCATATAAGATTACAAAATTATTTACAAAAACGTAAAGAAATTTTCGAATGTAATTCGATAAACTCAAGTCCAATTAAAAACCAAAACGTTCTACGTTACGTTTACGTAAATATTTTAAAAATCGAGAATTATTTTCGAAATACACTTTATCTTCAATTGTTAAAAATTCAAATGATAAACGCTACTATGCAGCTGCTAGATTTTTATTCTTTACAGAATTAGGTCTATTAGATACTGGAGCTAATATCTCCTGTATTGGCTCTGAATTAGCGTTACATGATTTCTCAGAATTTAATGAATTTGTCTCCTCAAAATCTTATGTAAGAACTGCCGATGGCAGGGTGCAATAAGTTATTGGCTTTTTGAACGTAGACGCCACTTTTCAAAACATCGTTCGTAAATTAAAAATTTTAATTGTACCCTCAATCACACAAAAACTAATATTAGGTCTCGATTTTTGGAAATCGTTTAATTTGGCACCTGAAGTTTTTGGCTATGTCGTTTATACGTCAGAAAATGAATGTCCTCGAAATGTCCTTTGTAGTCTGTCCGAAATGAGCAAGGTAATATCTATTAAACATCCCAAATATCTTTCAAATAATTCTTCATTAGAATATCCTTTAACATTTAGTCAGCGACAGCAGCTTGCTGCTATATTGAGTTTTTTCCCAATTTCGAAAAACAAGGTTTAGGTCGTACTAGCCTTATAAAACATAGCATTAACGTTGGTGATTCTAAACCTGTGAAACAAAGGTTTTATCAGGTCTCACTAGCCGTTGAAAAACTAATGTCGGATGAGATAGACCGTATGTTAGCGTTAGGAGTCATAGAGCTCTCGTCTTCCCCTTTGGAGCTCTCCCATGAGGCTCATCGTAAAACCCAACAAAAGTACCTTGATGCCAGAAAAGTCAACGAATTAACAATAAAAGACGCATATCCCTTGCCAAATATTGAAGAAATTTTCTCAAGACTACCGAAGGCAAACTTAATATCTAAATTAGACCTTAAGGATGCGTACTGGCAAATTGGCCCAGCAGATGAAGCGAAACCATTGGCAGCGTTCACCTTCCCGGGTAGAGCGTTGTTTCAATTTGTTGTCATACCTTTCGGGTTATGCAACGCTCCCGCCATAATGTGCCGCTTAATGGACCAACTCATACCCCCTGACTTACGCCACTGAGTATTTGGATAGTTGGATGACCTTGTCATTGTATCTGAAGACTTTAGTACTCATTTATCTGTTCTTTTTCGGATCGCTAAGCAATTTAAAAAAGCTAACCTCACACTAAACGCATCCAAGTCCAAATTCTGTGTGACTGAAGTTAACTACCTTGGGCATATTATAGGGAATGGTGGTATTAAAACTGACCCAGAAAAAGTAGAGTCTATTAAAAATTGGCCAATACCTAAGAACCTTAAACAGGTCCTGGGATTTCTCGGATTAGCCGGTTGGTACCGACGATTTATTAACAACTTTTCATCCATTGGCCACAAAAAATTCCGGTGTTACCTTGACCTTCACGAATTCGAGGTCATTACGGACCATTCCTCTCTAATCTGGCTAATGAAACAGCAAGATATTACAGGACGTTTAGCAAGATGGGTTTGGAAGTTACAAGGTTTCAAATTTTCTATAAGTCATCGTAAAGGGAAACATAATGTAGTACCTGATGTCCTGTCACGTATACCAGGTGCAGATATAGCAAGTTTGAAATTAACTGATCCTAAGATAGTCTTAACTTCTACTCATTTTTATGATGAAGACTATCAGGCTTTGAAACAAAAGATAAAAGAAAACGCATTTAAACTTGCTGACGTTAAAATTGTAGATAGTTTTGTATACATTAGAATTATTCATTACACCGGAGATGAAAACATAGATTCGGAAGCGTGGAAGTTATGGATTCCAGAAAAGTTGAGAAATAAGATTATTACCAGATTTCACGATTCTCCAATCACAGCTCACGGTGGTATGGTGAAAACTGTTGAGCTTATTCGTCGAAAATTTTACTGGCCAGGTTTAGTACGTGACGTCCGACAATATATTAGATCTTGTGAAATCTATAAGGCCACAAAAGCCCCTAATTTTATCACTAAACCTAATATGGGAAATTCTACTATAACCTTAAGACCATTTCAACGTTTATATGTTGATATATTAGCACCATATCCACGTAGCAAACAAGGACATATAGGAATCCTCATTGTCCTTGTTCACATGACAAAATTCCATTGGTTATGTCCTCTCAAGAAATTTACAGCCTCGGTTATTCAGGATTTTCTTTTGAAACACATTTTCCACATATACGGTGTGCCTGAAGTATTAGTTAGTGACAATGGTTCACAATTTAAGGCCAATGGATTCAATTCGTTTCTTACTTCATTAGATATTCAACATACTTATACAGCGATATATTCCCCACAATCAAAAACTTCAGAGAGGGTAAATAGGTCAGTTATATCTGGTATACGTTCATATTTAAAGAAAGACCAAACTCTTTGGGATAAAAATTTAAGTTACATAAGCTGTGCTTTGAGAAACTCATTTCACCAAGCCGTACAATGCTCCCCATATCACGCTGTATTTGGTCAGGAAATGATCACGCATGCAAGTTCATATGAACTACTTAAAAATCTGAAAACATTAGACGAACCTTCCTTTAAATTGTACAGAGATGATCAGCTACAACTTATAAGAAAATATATTCAATCCCATATTGCTAAAGCATATAATGTAGGCCAACTGGTATTTCGAAGAAATTTTGCTCAAAGAAATTTTGAGAAAAAATTTAATGCTAAATTGGCACCATCATATATCAAGGCAAAAGTTAGAAAAAAGATTTTCAATAATTATTATATTTTAGAAGACGAAAGTGGTAAAACAATTGGTACTTACCATGCTAAGGATCTACGACCTTAATCCTGCTTTTCCTCTTAATATTGCTACACAAAGTGTCAATATTACGCGCTTTATAGTGCAAGATTTACTAGCGAAAATATATATTTAGAAATTATTATTTTCTATACTATAAAGTCATAGAATTCTTTTAATATTTATTTTTTTTATTATAATTTTTTTAGTTGCGATGTACTAAATTTAGTATTATTATTTTCTTGAATCAAATTATCATTAAAATATTCATTAATTTGTTTAAGTATTTATTAAGCCAATTCATATACTATTTCTTTTAAATACAAACGTTGTTGATTTTTTGATGATTTTGTTATATTTCCTAATAAATTTTCAAAGATATGAATATCAATCGTTGCTATGAAAAATTTTATTATTTATTTCTGGTAAAAGAAAATTAAATATTTTAGCGATTTTTACATTATTTATTGCAACACTAAAATAAAGAGGTAAAATCTGCTGTGTTTAACTGCTTCTGCTTGTAAGTTAATAATACCATTATTAGCCGCATTTAATGCATATAAACGCGTGGTAACGCACATGAGATGACACGAATTTTCATTAAATAACCGAGTGTTTCATTAGGAAAATATTTTCATCAGAGGTTTTCTAGCGCAAAGCTCACAAATCGTTAACTCTTTTCCATCTGATATCCGACTGAAACACATTAAAATTCTCTAAGTCCAAAATATATTGTAATAGTTAAAGTGAAGTATATAAATTGAATTGAAAGGATTTTATAAAAACAAAATACTATTTAACAGGTAATAAATAACTTAAACATATTCGTATCATCCGCAGTCTAAAGTAAAATATTTAATTATCTATTAGATTTCATTTTGTTTTAATTGTGTGCGCAATTTCTTAAAAATCTCAGCTTCGAAAGCTAACATTTTTTAAATTGTTTTCTATTCTTTTGGAGAAAGAATATTAAGAATTTTATATTTTGCCTAAAATATCAGCTTATAAGGAATTCTAAAAGGAATTGGAGAATAAATCGTACATAAAATCAAAGTGGACGGTTATATTTGCCACCACTTTAATTGAAACATTAGTTGTTAATTCATTGAGAATAAATATCATCCCAGAAACAAAATAATACATGAAATAGAAAATCCACTAACTAAAAACATCTGAGAAGCATAATTGAAGGCAGAATAAAGTCAGCAGCGAGCTAGCAACATTTCTGGCCTAGCTTACCTTTGGCTAGACTCCTCGTGGTTTAGCACTAGTAACATCATTACAAGCAATAAAATAGAACAAGCAGAACACACAGAAAATTAAATTAAAAAAAAAAACATTTAACATCACATAATTAGATCATAAAGTGCAAAAAGATATTATTATTATTAAAGCTAAATATATTAAACAGGATCCAGAAGGAATCCTCACAGAATCAAGAATGCTCATCATCAAATCTTCAACATACAACAAAAAAAAAAAAAAAAAAAAAACATTTGATTATTAAAGTGGAAAAATTGTAGCTATTTTCTATTTCTTTTTATTAGCTAAGGCTAAATTTTATAGTGTCAAAAATTTATTAAAACAATCTAAGTGTTATAATCCTAAATTTGAAATAAAAGGAAATTATCAATCTAAAAAAAAAAAAAAAAAAATCATATAAGATATATTAATAAAATGAAAGGTTTAGAGTAAATCTTAAATCTATATTACACCAAAATGTTTTAAATATACATTGTACAAAACTCTCCCCCAAAGATATTGCACAGTGTAAATTCATTAAATGCACTATAAAGTTTAATTTTAGCAATTTTACTTCATACATTAAAACTTTTTTAATTTCATTTAGATAAGTTAATTTTAAGTTATTTGTGAACCACCCTAATACCCGATCACTATAGTAGTATAAAGTAAAAGTAATTAATTTGATCAGCACCAACATTTTAACGAGCATTTGGAGAGGCCTTTTCAACCGCTATTGTTATCAACATGTATCTTGGTGAGTCTCTTTAAATATTTTTATTATACATCTTTTTATTATACATATTTTTTAAATATTCTATCTCTTTAATTTCGGCCGCGTAATTATGTTTACTAATTACTCTTAATTACAATGTACTAAGAGATAACAACGCACAGTGGGGTCAAACGCAAATTTTTTGGTAATAAATCTGAATCTCCTAAACTACTGGTCGGATCAAATTGAAATGTATGGAAGAGTTGTAGAGGAGGACCTAAGCTTTCAGAAAAATCATCTTGTAGTCACCCTGTGATAACACGAGATAAGCTACAAGGTGTCAAAGTTGACTACCTCGAGTATGTAAAAGTTAAAAAAAATCGTAACTTGTGTAAATGAAGTCCGATTTTAAAGATTTTTATATTTCTTGGCAAGATAAAGAAAAAATAAGCTTACTCATCTAAGTTATCTCTTACAGTGAAAAAGATATTTACGCTTGAATTTTTGATTTTTTGGCTCGACTTTCTTCCGTTTTTCGGGAATAAGTCCGGAGATATATGAGGTAAAAATTTTTTAAAAATATTCTATAATTTGCTACATATTTCAAAATAATATGCTGAAAGAATTTTTGGATTATCTCAATTCGTCTAGACGTGAAAAATATTCAAAGTCAGCACTCTGAAATTGGCATGAAAAATGGCTATTTTTTTACAAAAATATAGTAAAATTCATTCACTTTTTTCTCAAAGTTCCGTTACTAAAAAATTTTTTTCCTTATTAATTTCAAAAGATAAGGCTTCATAAATGGTTAATAAAGAAATTTTGAATTGATTTAAGTTTGCACCCTACATCCAGCATTGGCCGAAAATTGTCAATTTTAAAAAATAGTTTCATTTTTATCGATTAATAAAAAAAATGTCACGCGAGCTTTTTTAAATTTGGTACCCATATTTTTTATAGAAATAAATTTAGAATAATTTAACACTAAACTGCTTCCCGCCCGGCCAAAAACGAATGCAGGAGTGGAGATTTTATGTTAAAAGTCAGTTTTTTTAACGACTATTTTTAAAAGCATATTACCATAATATTTTTAATATTATTTCTTATGTAATGTATAAAACACAAATCAAGCTTTCATTCCTAAGAAAATCAATAAAATAGCTCCAATAACCTATTTTTGATAATTTTTCAAAAATAATTTTTTTTTTTTAAATAGCTGAAAATCCAAAAAAATTTAATTTTTTTAATACAACTCCACTAATTTTGCAAGTACTTTAAAAATGTTAAAAGAGTATAAAAATAGACTTATTTACCAATTCAACGATATATAAAATGTTGGTATAGGTCATTTAATAATAGTAATATAATGGCCTCAAAACTACCAAGTCACGTCAAAAGTTGCAAAATTCACTATTTTGTTCCGTATTTCCATATGTGTGTATACGTAACATTTTAGTTTTCTAATGTATTATGTAGGTATATATTTGTTATTATAAAGTAGTAAATTCTTTAATTGAGTAATGTTTATTTAATTTGATCTACATATTTACATACTTATTATACATATATCCCGTATATTTATTTTATTAAGAATATATTATCGAAGATATTATTAGAGATTTTCTTGAAAATAATCAGAAACATCAAACGTTAGCAAATTTTTAACTTCCTTACCTCTTTTTCTATTTCAAGAGTGATTTTTGGTAGCCATCGTGTTCTTATAGAATATATAACTGGATCTGATGATATTAATAAATATTCCATTAAGTCTGCGCTATTTTCGAACATTTTCGGGTATTGAAGAGTCGGAAATGTTTAACATCTTTATTTCGGGCTTCCTGTGCTTCCTCTGTTAACTCTCCCAATGGCAAAATACTATTTTCTATTATTTCTTTACCATGAGCCAATACTTTGTGAATTGTTGGAGTCATTGATTTCCAGGGATATGTAATGTTAAGGAGTTCTTTAGTTTCGTAAGCAAAAATTTTAAATTTGTCCGCATTAATTTGTTTTTTGCTATTAATGGCTGCCAATATAATCTTAAAACGCTTCAAAATATTTAAGTCAATGCCTGTGATTGAAGATGTGAGTTCCGGATTTTCAAAGAAACGTCTTGCTGTATTTCCATCATTTGAGCTTCCATAGCCATGTAGAGGTTTATCAATGAATTCTTTTCTTCTCCTCTTTTCGTAATTCGTGAAGTTACAAATTGTTTTTTACTGTAGCATTTTCCTGCCCGGGAATATTTCTGTACTTCATATCATATGCAAGATGTAAGCAGAACTCCAAAAATCTTATCCTTGCGTGGAGTGGTGATATTCCAAATTTCAAATAATTTTTATTAACACGGACTTCAGAATTATCCTGAAATTGTGAACTTATTTTTCCACATATATTACATTTCCATGTAGATGTTGTATCTGTTATAGCGTTTGCAACTTTTCCATCAATCATCGTTAATTGTTGTTGAAATGTAACTTTAATAGTTCTGTTTGATACTTTTACATATATTGGGGGCAATGCTTTAATTTCTTCTTCCAATTGGTTGGCAATGCTGTTTATTGTAACCGTGGTTTCTTTTGTGTAATCAAAAAGGATTGGACGGCACAAAAATTTGGAACCTGGAGTTAAATTTATCCATATATCATCAAAAAGCGAGTCATTTCTTGTCGATGAGGAAGGCTTATTTAAGCGCATTCGAAGTGGTACCAGAGACGCTATAAACAGCGAGGAATAATTATTTCCAGAATTACTTCCATCCAGTTGTTTGTATTCCGAAAATCCTGATGTTCCATCGCAGTCCCATTTGAATATTAAAATAAGTTCAGAGTCTTTGCATTTTTCAATGTTATCATTGCTGAAGGTAGATATAATTCTAGAGGCAGTAGTTTCAAGTAATTGCAATATATTAACTTTAGCACTTTTAACAGAAGCATTAACCGGGTGCTCCATAGGCTGTAAAATATAACTTTTCGCTTCTCTCACTGATTTGCTACTGGGAAAGATATCATATCCTTTTTCGCTAACAGATTTCCTCAAAATCTCGTATTGGTTTCTTGATAATCCTGAATTTAATATTAGAGCTAAAGCATCTTCAGAGGTAAAGGACGATGTTGATTTCGGTGCCACTATACTTTGGATTATCCGATGTAATCGATTGGGAGAAGCTGTTGGTAACACATCTATAACTTTTTCTACTTCCTTTGGTTGCGTACGTGTTACTAAAGCTTTAAATGTATCTTTTATTTCGGCATTCGTATGTGAATTTAGAATAGATTCCTGTTTGGTC
This sequence comes from Protocalliphora azurea, assembly GCA_932274085.1. Lineage (NCBI taxonomy): Eukaryota > Metazoa > Arthropoda > Insecta > Diptera > Calliphoridae > Protocalliphora > Protocalliphora azurea. Next base: position 61,236,141 of record OW026520.1, read on the forward strand.
CTCTTTGTTCTTAGCTGAACTTCATCGTAACTTTTTTTTGGTCTACCCTTTTTCTGCTTTCCGATGAAAATTGGTATTTCTCCCTCCAACCACTCTTCATTTTTCTTCTTGAACTTTGGTATTGACCAATCTGAAGCTTGCATCCTTTTTTCGTATGATTTATAAAAATTTTCGAGCTTTAAACTGTCTTCTGCAGTAAGAGTTAAACCAAAAGATACTACTGTATCAATGAGTTTTCTTATTTTTTCTGGACGATTTATAATATCAGATAGATTATCCCAGATTACTTTGCAAATAGAAAAGTGTTTTAATGTAATCTCCATAATGGCAAATTCACTAATAAATTTGCATATTTATAAGGATACTTATATATAGAAAAAGAATATTTATATCAGGTAAATGGTGACAGGCAAAAATGAATTAAAAAATTTAAATTTTTGTTCAAAACCCCCAATTTCATTCAGTTTATTTTTATGACCTGTAGTGTTAAACAGGTACGTCAAAAAATGTACCTATGCGATTGTAAAAAAATAATTTTTGTTATAATACATTAATTAAATAGCTAGGTAAATTATTTAAAAACTTAAAAAAATGTAATAAAAAACGAAGGAAAATATACTTATTTATGTACTTAGGTAATTTTAAAAACCTTTTCAGTAGAAAAAAATTATGAACACTTTAAATAAATTCATTAATAAATATTATTATCTCGTAACAAAAATAAGCAATGCAGTTGAATGTTACGTATACACACATATGGAAATACGGAACAAAATAGTGAATTTTGTAACTTTTGACGTGACTTGGTAGTTTTGAGGCCATTATATTACTATTATTAAATGACCTATATCAACATTTTATGTATAGTTGAATTGGTAAATAAGTCTATTTTTATATTCTTTTAACATTTTTAAAGTATTTGCAAAATTAGTGGAGTTGTATTAAAAAAATTCAATTTTTTTGGATTTTCAGCTATTTTTTAAAAAAAAATTATTTTTGAAAAATTACCAAAAATAGGTTATTGGAGCTATTTTATTGATTTTTTTAGGAATGAAAGCTTGATTTGTGTTTTATACATTACATAAGAAATAATATTAGCATAAAATATTATGCTAATATGCTTTTAATATGCTTTTAAAAATAGTCGTTAAAAAACTGACTTTTAACATAAAATCTCCACTCCTGCATTCGTTTTTGGCCGGGCGGGAAGCAGTTTAGTGTTAAATCATTTTAAATCTATTTCTATAAAAAATATGGATACCAAATTTAAAAAAGCTCGCGTGACATTTTTTTTATTAATCGATAAAAATGAAACTATTTTTTAAAATTGACAATTTTCGGCCAATGCTGGATGTAGGGTGCAAACTTAAATCAATTCAAAATTTCTTTATTAACCATTTATGAAGCCTTATCTTTTGAAATTAATAAGGAAAAAATTTTTTTATTAACGGAACTTTGAGAAAAAAGTGAATGAATTGTACAATATTTTTGTAAAAAAATAGCCATTTTTCATGCCAATTTCAGAGTGCTGACTTTGAATATTTTTCACGTCTAAACGAATTGAGATAATCCAAAAATTCTTTCAGCATATTATTTTTAAATATGTAGCAAATTACAGAATATTTTTAAAAAATTTTTACCTCATATATCTAAGGACTTATTCCCGAAAAACGAAAGAAAGTCGAGCCAAAAAATCAAAAATTCAAAATTCAAGCGTAAATATCTTTTTAACTGTAAGAGATAACTTAGATGAGTAAGCTTATTTTTTCTTTATCTTGCCAAGCACTTTCCAGAAATATAAAAATCTTTAAAATCGGACTTTATTTGTACAAGTTACGATTTTTTTAACTTTTTCATACTCGAGGTAGTCAACTTTGACACCTTGTAGCTTATCTCGTGTTATCACAGGGTGACTACAAGATGATTTTTCTGAAAGCTTAGGTCCTCCTCTACAACTCTTCCATACATTTCAATTTGATCCGACCAGTAGTTTAGGAGATTCAGATTTATTACCAAAAAATTTGCGTTTGACCCCACTGTGCGTATACACACATATTGAAATACGGAACAAAATAGTGAATTTTGCAACTTTTGACGTGACTTGGTAGTTTTGAGGCCATTATATTACTATTATTAAATGACCTATATCAACATTTTATATATCGTTGAATTGGTAAATAAGTCTTTTATATTCTTTTAACATTTTTAAAGTATTTGCAAAATTAGTGGAGTTGTATTAAAAAAATTAAATTTTTTTGGATTTTCAGCTATTTTTGGAAAAAAAAATATTTTTGAAAAATTACCAAAAATAGGTTATTTTAGCTATGTTATTGATTTTTTTAGGAATGAAGGCTTGATTTGTGTTTTATACATTACATAAGAAATAATATTAAAAATATTATGCTAATATGCTTTTAAAAAATAGTCGTTAAAAAAACTGACTTTTAACATAAAATCTCCACTCCTGCATTCGTTTTTGGCCGGGCGGGAAGCAGTTTAGTGTTAAATTATTCTAAATTTATTTCTATAAAAAATATGGGTACCAAATTTAAAAAAGCTCGCGTGACATTTTTTTTATTAATCGATAAAAATGAAACTATTTTTTAAAATTGACAATTTTCGGCCAATGCTGGATGTAGGGTGCAAACTTAAATCAATTCAAAATTTCTTTATTAACCATTTATAAAGCCTTATCTTTTGAAGTTAATAAGGAAAAAAATTTTTTATTAACGGAACTTTGAGAAAAAAGTGAATGAATTTTACTATATTTTTGTAAAAAAATAGCCATTTTTCATGCCAATTTCAGAGTGCTGACTTTGAATATTTTTCACGTCTAGACGAATTGAGATAATCCAAAAATTCTTTCAGCATATTATTTTGAAATATGTAGCAATATGCAGAATATTTTTAAAGAATTTTTACCTCATATATCTCCGGACTTATTCCCGAAAAACGAAATAAAGTCTAGCCAAAAAATCAAAAATTCAAGCGTAAATATCTTTTTAACTGTAAGAGATAACTTAGATGAGTAAGGTTATTTTATCTTTATCTTGCCAAGCACTTTCCAGAAATATAAAAATCTTTAAAATCGGACTTCATTTGTACAAGTTACGATTTTTTTTAACTTTTACATACTCGAGATAGTCAACTTTGACACCCTGTAGCTTATCTCGTGTTATCACAGGGTGACTACAAGATGATTTTTCTGAAAGCTTAGGTCCTCCTCTACAACTCTTCCATACATTTCAATTTGATCTGACCAGTAGTTTAGGAGATTCAGATTTATTATCAAAAAATTTGCGTTTGACCCCACTGTGCAACGGTAGCTTTATCAACATGTTTAGCAACATTATGTGTTTTTTGTAATATCTATGAAATTGCCTATGTTTTTTTCTTATTATCACAATATTCACGTTTTTGTTTCTTGGTGCTCTACAATTATAATTTAGGTATTATGCCACTCCAATTGTCTTACGTTTATATAGATATTTTACTATGATTTTTTTCTTTTAATTCTTTATATATATATATATATATATATATATATATATATATATATATATATATATTTTTTTTTTTATTTTTTTATATTAAAATTTTCCATAGATAGTGTCTTTTAGGTAATAAATCTTTTTGTAACTTATTTTTTTCTATTATTGGGGTTTCTTAAGAATTTTGTTACAATTTTCTATCATTTTCTTTACTTAGCATTATGTTAAATTTATATTATTTGATCAGTTGAGAATAAATAGTGTTTTGAATTAAAATGGAACGATAAATCTTCAAAGTTTTCTTACTGATGTGAAAGAAATGAGGTAGTTTTAACGTGGGATCTTGACTTTTTCTTTTGATTTTGGCGCCATCAAGATCAAAGGTAAGGCGAGTTAAGAGGCGTTATTCTCTCCAATAACACCGAGGGGAGAATGTAGTATTTTTTCAGTTTTTTTTATGGTTGACTTTGTTTTTTTTTCATTTTTTTTTGTTGATCGTAAATGGGGTTATTTTACAGCAATTTTTTTTTTTAATAGATCAACATCAGGTCCACATATTATAGTTTTAAGGGAGGCTATAATAATATTTATGTGATAAAATGGTTCCTATTTGGTAAGGAAGATGGAAAGGAACAAGAATCCCCCCACCCGACTGACAGCTAGCATTGTCAATGGCTGCCGTTCGTTTCCTTCTCCACTAGAGCACAAACGCCAATAGCAGATGAACAATTTTTGGAGTTGTCCCCGTTTTTGTTCATTACAAGGACCCGAATGGTTAGTTAGTGTTTAAATACTCTAACAGCTAACAGCTCCCCTTCAACGCCTATAGCACGGGTTGGTTGTAAGCTTTAGCCTAGTCCGCGCACGCCGTTACTGCGCGAGATGGTCCTCCTTCTACTGGCATACTCGTGGGACATAATGACTATTCAAATTTAAATTCAATTCGGAAAGGTGACGAACAATCGCAAGGCGACAAGACAGACACGGACGACGATTTAGTGTTGATGGGGGTCCAACGGGACATTCTAGCACAAGAAAGTCAGTTGTTGGGCCTGCTATCACAGACGGGTGAGTTTCTGGGCATCTTGGGGGGATTCCTTTGCTGGGGCCCGTGCCACACAGAGGCTCGGGAATCTTTCTCTTGGATCTGAAGATGAGCACGAGATCACTGTGATCTCAGCTCACGCTCAGAGTCAAGAGAGGAACCGGAACGTCGAGGCGGGGACTGAGCGAGGGGATATTTCGACTGTCTCATGAGGTCATGCGGCTCGTGGCAACTTAGTTCGGCAGAACGCGGTAATGCAAGAAGCGCCAAACAAGATCACAAATCGAACTAAGGAGGAGAAGGCTCGAAGAGCGCAAAAGCTTCCCATATCTATCTGCATAAGATAGCTAAGAGAGTCTCAACTCGACTTGCAGGCAAGTATAAGTACCTAGTCAGAAAGTACTGGAGGAACGTTAAAAGATTCGAACGTCTGTGACTCTCTGGGAATGTCTTATCCTGAAGGATTGGGTGAGAATGTGAACTGCACTCCAGAGGTGTCTTATAAGAGCACAGGAGGAAAGTCAACATCCACAACGATCCGTGCCGGAGCGGAGGGTAAGGGTAGTGGCGAACCAGTCAAAACTGCAGCCATTCTGGACCAGCAGGTAAGGACTGGCAAGCAGACTACCGATGGTGTGGCTGTTCATGCACCGGTCAGCAAAACTAACAAATTCTAAAAGATTGCCAGGGAGGCTAGTCTTGGACATGATCAGCTATCAACAAGCAAGATTGCAGTAGGTCAAAGGTCGATCAGCTCAACCAGTGGAAACCATAAGGGAAAGCGTCCTTCTTCCCATTGGAGCGCTGTTGGTTAAATCCCACACGGCTCTTCTAAGGCTCCCCAAAAGTGGGTCATTAAAAGGGCCATATCTGGGGACGACCAGCAAACCGCAATGGCTAAGAAGACTGCTCGCATACTTTGCAGCTCCACTAAGGGCCCCTAACAAGGAGGTTATTAAAAGAGCTGGGTCAGGAATCAGTGCTGCAGAACTGTGTTCAAGCTGCTGTCATTGACAAAGTTGATCCAGATGGTAGGATCAGCGTTGAGCAATGGCGTCAGATTGAACACAAGCTCATTGAAAAGATCGCCCTTGTAAAAAGAAGGTCTGACGAGGTATCCTTCAGGCGCGGACTGGATGAAGGCTATAACTTGTTCATACCATCCACATTGGAGAAGGTACGGACATATGTATTAGCTAGAAATGATCTGAATATTAATCTTCTTCATTCTTTTAGCAACGGGGACCTTACAGCTGTTCAATGGGAAGCCACTGGAGGCCGTAGGCTCCATCCGAGTACATGCCACATAAGGCGGCTGATCCACCGAGCATCGCTCTTCAACAACTGGCGGAGTACTACAGGAGAAGAGGAGTGTACGTGGTTCTTGGATGTGATGTGAATGCACACCACTACCAATGGGGACATCAACAAGAGGGGTGAGTTAGTATTTGACTTTATAACTAGTTATAATATTTATAAGTATAAGAAGGACATAAGACGGGCGAAACGTATATCATGGATGAATTTCTGTGAATCGGTGGACTCAGTTAACGAGTTTTCAAGATTTAGACGGCTATTACCCAAGGACCCGGTGGCACCTGGCTATATACAACGGGTGGACAACTCGTGTAGGTGATAACCTACAGTCCGAGCCAGAGGACGGTGATATCGATGCGATAGAGGAGATGATCACTGGAGACAAGTTAAGATGGGCGGTAAACTCATTTGGATCATATAAGTCACGGGGCTCAGATGGCATTTTTCCGGCCATGTTACAGAATGTCAATGACAGGGTCATCTAACTACTCGTGAAGATATTTAGGAGTGTCTTAAAGTGAGATATATTCCCAGAGGGGTGGAGAGACGTAAATGTCTTTTTCATACCCAAAGCGGGTTGGACGACTCACTCGAAGCCCAAGAACTATAGACCGATCAGTATATCGTCTTTTCTACTCAAGACAATAGAAAGACTGATCGATCTGTATCTGAGGAGTAGGATGGGAACTTAGGGCATCAGCGACGCTCAACACGCCTATATTAAGGGTAGGTCTATTAAGAGTGCTTTGCATGATGTGGTGAGTTTTATTGAACGGGGTCTGCTGCACAAGGAATACACCTTGGCAGCGTTCCTTGACATAAAAGGGGCCTTTAACAACATTAGGATAGTGGCGATTAAGGAATCACTCCCTGATGCTAACCAGCAGGGTTATCAGCTCAAGCATGGGAGACACTTGCATGAGGAAGCTTGTGACATGGGGCACTCCGCAAGGGGGTTTCTTTCTCTATTATTGTGCCTTTTGTCAGTGAACGTCATACTGAGACAGTTGGATACCATGGGATGGAACTTTCCCAATGGGCAAATAGTAATGGATTAGCAGTCAACCCTGAAAAGACTGAACTAGTTCTGTTTACCAGGAGATATAAAGTTGAGACATTTAGTCTACCAGTTCTGAATGGGACGGAACTCAGTTTGTCGAGGGAGGCCAAATACCTGGGCGTTTACTTGGACAGCAAATCTTTTAGATTGTCAGATAGTTGCAGCGTTTTCCAGGCAGAAATTGTAGGCATTTACAAGGCCCTAGGATTACTGGAGGAGAATGTTGAGAGGGACACTGACGTAACTATCTATGTTGATAGTCAGGCAGCACTGATGGCAATGAGAAGTTACTATGTCAGATCCAGGTTAGTGTTGGACTGTAGGACGGAATTTAGGTGACTAATGATGCCTACAGATTAAACTTTGTTGGGTTCCTGGTCACTGCGATATTCTCGGCAATGAAATAGCCGATGAGCTAGCTCGTAAGGGATCAGAGTTGGACAGGTCTTTTGTGGAGGTATCGGTTAGGATACCGATTGGCTCAAATTCCATGGCCATAAGGGAATGGACCATAGGTAGAACGAATGATGCTTGGGGGAGTTGATCGGACTGCAGGATATCTAAAGCGTTATGGCCTAGTTTTAAACCAGCAGATTCGAAGCATCTTCTAGGCACGAGTCATGTGAACCTAAGGATAATTGTTGGCATAATTACTGGTCAACTCGCTCAAAAGTGTCAGCCTTTTCCCGAACAAAAAAAAAATATATATATTGAGTTTATACACAAGTACTTAACGACAATTTGTTACAACTGACAAATGGAAAGGCAACAGCGAGTGTTAAATCTACGATAGTAGTAGGGAAATGGGAAGGCAACAGTTGTTTTTGTTTTTAATGAGGAGTAAAAGCAATTTTGAAGAGCAAATTGTTTGTATGAAATGGAAAACCAATGAATTTGTTTTTTTAATTTTTTCTTGTGAGTGCATTAATAGGAGGAAAAATTGTTTTGCATTTTATGAAAATAAACACCAATGTATGTATGTATATATGTATGTATGTATTTATGTAATTATGTTAAAAGTACATACAAACAATTTAACAGGGGAGACAATTTTTATTTATTTATTTTTCTTTTGAACTTTTAATTGTGATGAATTAAAAACTGATGACTTGTATAAATAGCGTTTGAGTATTTTTGGTTTATTCATCTACATATTTTTATATGGTTTTTTTTTGTTTTTGTAAAGTGGAAACTTGAGAATTATTTGTTTATATGGAAAAAATAACTTTGTGTAAGGTTCTTTGACATTACTGAAGATAAATTTTATGTTGTTGAGTATGGTCATTATTAATTTGAATATTCTAATAACAAACTAAGGGAGTATATTTTATTTACATAATTAGTTTATAACTTAATATTTCTATATGAAAGCTAAATTAATATTTTCTCTATTTGAAATATTAAAGAGAAATACTCAAAGTATTCAATTTACTTATTTAAATATAAAGGAGTATTTTTTAAATTTGTATAAAAAGAGGAATCAAATCATATTTATTACCATTTGATCTGAGGAATACTTCAAAGTATAGTTAACAGAATGGTAAGCTATCACTATTGTAAAATGCATTTAACTTTTCATGTATTTATAATTTTTTTTTTTAAATGTATGAACAAATTATTAAATTGGCTCTTGGTATTAAGGCAGAGTATACAAAAATTTATGATATTCCCTTACATCAGCCATTCAAAATTTTAAAATTTGAGTGGAAAGAAACACAATATGGTTCAAAAGTTATCACATATTTAAATAACAATAAATGGTTTTATCTTCGGCAATGATTCGTGAAATTTTTAAACAAGGAAGATCCCTATTTAACGCAATTGAATGATAAAAACTGAACTATTATTTACAAAGGTCGTCAATCTTCAAATAGGCTTGCAATATTTGAACTTAGTTATAGCTAAAATTTTATAAATAAAATAGTTTTTTTATTTTTATTTATTTAATAAAAACATATTAAACTTATATAGTGCTTATTTTTATTTTATTTACATAATACTTAAAAATTATTATATATCTAAATTTAGAAGAAGATCCTCGTCTTCATCCATTATTTTGTATACTCTTCTGGGACTGAGTATGCTCTGACATCCAATAGAAGATTCTCATCTTCCTCCATTAGTTCCTTATACTCCGGAACTAAATTCAATGTTGCGCCCCCTGAAGTATCTGCAGGCTCCAAATAGTTTGAAAAGTCTTTCGCTTTATTTTTATGAAAATTATGATATTTCATAAAATGTCTTTTTTTATTCCACTTTGTGGAAAAAGTCTCATTAATACAAAATTCGCATGTAAGCTTCTGTCTGTCCATGTTTGAAGTAATTTTTAATTAAAAATTATTTTATTAATACACCTCTGCATTAAGAATTATTATTTCAATTTAATAATTGCTGGTGAATTAAAAGTGTTTAACGAAGCAAAGAAAATAAAAACATTTTGGTATGAATATGCATACATAAGTGTGTATCTGTATGCGTAAGTGTATAAAAATGTCAAACCTTTAATCAATATTTAAATATATGTTTTTTTTCATTAGTCTGTTGACTTAATTAAAAGTGATTACACGTAAATTTTAAACAATATGCCTTCTTATAAATGTAAATATTGCAAATTAATTTTTGTGGAAAGAGAAATGCTTGAGGGACATGAGATCCTTCATTGTTCGGAATGTTGGAAATGGTTTTCAAAAGAAAAACATCTAAAGGAACATGAAAGGACCCATGCCAGCACATCCCATGTCGGTGGTAGAAGTGAGCCTTCTACTTCTAATGAATTTAGTTGTGTTAAAAGGGCTTTCAAAGAAAGAATTCTGACATACCTCTACAGAAACCAAAAAGAGGAAATTATGCATCTTCAAGAGTTTTTAGAAGATGTAAGCCATGATATTTTTGAAATTTTGGAGAACGCTATAAATAAAAACATAACATTGAAATACAATTTAGAAGTGGACTGCGAATATATTAAAACTATAGAAGATGAAATAATGCTAACCACCATAACGCATAGAACAAAAATGATAGTGATAGTATTGAAGAATCTTTGAAAGCACAATACACGTATATATGTAAAAAAATGTCAGAATTCCAGGAGAGGGATAGTGGATGGTCCCTAATACGAATGAAGCATTTGAAAATAAATATAAATAAGGCTTCATTCATTAGAGGCTCCAAATATATACCATTACCACATTGGATAAAGAAAAAAGATGCCTGTTTCAACTATCCAAATGATGATGAATATTGTTTCAAGTGGTGTATTATCGCTTCATTCTTATATAATGAAGCAAATGGATTTGTGAATTGTAATGGATTTGGAAATATTCAAATAAATGAGGAGAAAATATGTGTGGAAAATGAACTGCTAAATTTTGAAAAACTAGAATGAAATTAAAAGATATAAAGATATTTGAAAGCAAGAATGAACATGTTAGCATTAATGTATTTGGCTGCGAAGGTAATACTATAGTTGGACCATATTACCTCACATCTGCGTTAAGGAGTTATCACATAAATCTTCTTCTTCTTATGGACGAAGAATGGTGTCACTATGTTTTTATTAAAGATATCGGAAAACATATAGCTTGTGCTTTTAGTTATTATATTAACTGTAGTTTTAATGATAATTTAGATAAGTTTAATATTTATTTTGGTAATGATGCTCCTATAATATTCATAGAAAATTTAATTAAGGACGCAAAAGAAATTTACGGAAACTATTTAAATAAGGTCGTACCAATGACAGCACTCTCCAATGATGAAATAATTTTGTATAACCTCTCAACAATTTATCACATATGTAAGAAAATTTTAGGAGCAGACAAAGTACGGAATTATTGTCATTTAACTGGCAAATTTAGAGGAGCAGCCCATAGCTCATGTAATATTAATTATAAAATAGCCAAATTCATACCAGTATTCTTTCATAATTTTTCCTCCTATGATTGTCACTTATTTATGAAAGAACTTTCACAATTTGAGGGAGATATAAAGGTAATTCCTCTGAATAAAGAACTATATATATCGTTATCAAAGTTTATAACAGTTGAAGAAAATCAGGGATTTAAAATTCGGTTTTTAGACTCTTTTCGTTTTATGGCCTCCAGCTTAGAATCTTTAGCCAAAAATTTAAATGACAGTGATTTTCAAATTCTAAATAAAATTTATAATTAAAAACAACAATTTGATTTACTCAGAAGAAAAGGAGTATTTCCTTATTCTTATATTGATTCGATGGAGCGCTTTAATGCAACTAATCTTCGCACATAATTCGCATTGTACTGATGAAGCTTATGATCATGCTAAATCGGTTTGGACAACTTTTAAATATAATAACTTGTTAGATTACACTAAATTATATTTAAAAACAGATGTTCTCCTCTTAACAGATAGTTTTCAAAATTTTAGAAGTATCTGTAAAAGTATATACAAACTTGACCCATGCCAATATTATACTGCTCCAGTTTTATCGTATGATGCAATGTTAAGAACAACTAACATAAGGTTAGAACTTTTAAGTGACGTCAATATGTATAATTTTATACGAGACGGTATTAGAGGAGGACTAGTACAATTTTCAAAGAGATATTCTAGAGCAAATAATAAATATTTAGAAGACTTTGATAGTAGTAAGCCTTCAGAATTTATATGCTAACAATTTGTATGGTTGGGCCATGTCAGAATATTTCCCATATGGAGAATTCGAGTGGATTTATGATGATGCGGCTTTAGAAGTTATTGATGTAACTACTATATCGGATACATCTGATATTGGATATTTTTTGGAGGTAGATTTAGAATATCCACACTATTTACATGAATTTCATAATGATTTACCCTTTTGCCCAGAAAATAAATTTGTTGGTAAATCTAAATGTAGGAAGTTGATTGCAGACCTAACACCAAAAACAAAATATCAGATCCATTATAGAGTTCTTAAACAATGTCTAAAGAATGGACTGATATTAAAAAAAATACACATTAAAATTTCAACAATCTCCATGGTTAAAAACATATATAGATTTAAATATATACCACAGAACAAGAGCAAAAAATGCTTTTGAAAAAGACTTTTTTAAATTATTAAATAATTCTGTATATGGAAAAACTATGGAAAATGTTCATAAACGCAAAAATATAAAAATTGTTACAGATTGGGAAACAACAAGGCGTAATCATTTAGGAGCTAGAGCATTAATTTCAAAGCCTAATTTTTCGAGTACAACTCAATTTTCAGAAAACATGTTTGTAGTTTAGTTAAAGGTTATGCAAATAACTTACAACAAACCAATTTATTTGGGCTTTGCTGTGTTGGAACTCTCAAAATGGAAAATGTATGAATTTCATTACCAATACATGAAACCAAAATTTCAGTCTAATTTAACATTGAATTATATGGATACAGACTCATTCATATACACTATAAAAAACAGATGATTTTTATAGTGATATTCGTGAAGATATTGCCTTAAGGTTTGATACATCAGAGTATCATCCCAATAACATATTTAAACTCCCAATATTAAATAAGAAAGTTCTAGGGGAAAATTATGAAAGAATTTTTGGGACTTCGATCAAAAATGTATTCATTCAAAACGGTTGACATGGAGGAAGTAAAGAAATCTAAAGGAGTTAAAAAATCATGTATACAAAATTTATCAATAATAGACTACAAAAAGTCATTATTTGAAAGAAAAATAATTTCTGATACAAAGCATACATTTAGATCGAAGTTTCTCCAGTTGTATACACAGAAATTACATAAAGTTGTTTTGAGTTATGCGGATGATAAAAGAATTATTGCTTCTGACCAAATAAATACTTATGTGCGAGGACATTTTAGACTTCAAAGTGACTTTGATAACTTTTTTACAGAGATAGATGACGATATTTTCTTGAATATTGATAGTGAGTATATAGAATTTTTAAGAGATTCATCAGATGATGAATATTTAATGAATGTAGGTGTTTAAGTTGTACATTTAATAATTTAAATACTTTCATATTTTCTAATTTTATTTACAGTTTACATAAGTAGAACTTCAAATGTATATATTTCTATTGAATAGAGTTAACGCCTTAAGATATTATTAAAATAAATTTTTTAATGAAAATGACACTAATATTATGTTATCACAATGAAACAATAATAAATATATGTCTTTTATTATATAATAAATGTGTTTTATTTTTAAATATTTTTCCGTTGTACATTTTCTATTTCGTAATCTAACTTTTTACGATTTCTAGTTAGTCGAGCAGAATATTTTTATGGTAAAGTTGATTGCTTCAAGTTTTTGTGATTTTCATCCTTTGACAATATTCTTATTTTTGGTGTTCCATTATTTGAAAAATGTTTAAGTCGTTTAGCTGCTGAAGAGGCAGAAGTAGGATTAAGTTTTTGTAATGTTGTATTCATATCAGTTTCATCATAATTTTCATTAGTATAAATTTCCTCAGGTAAATTTATATTAGATTGTGTTCCTACACTACTTGACTCTGGTTGCATTGTTTGAGTTTCAATATGTTTCTTATATATTTTTCTAGTTTGTGTTTCCTTATCACTTAGGTTATTCAATTTAGAACTTTTAGTTTAATGAGAAGATAAATATTTGGCTAATTCTTGTTTAATATAATACCATTTATTAATATCTTAGAGTTTGTCGAACTATATATTGGTATTAGTTTTCGATGTAGAAAATTGGAATCAGAATATTTAATTTTAAATTTATCGTAAGTTGATGGATTAAGAACTATTAATTTGGATAAATTATTTGACATTTTCTAAAATTTTTCCAATAACTCCACTTAAAACGGATGAAATAATAATTAGTAGAAATCCTCCTTTTTGAATTAGATATTTCCTTTTTTGTTTCATTGAGGTTTCTGGTGAAAAAACTTTTCTAATTGTATTTTTATATGGTTTTATTTTGTCAAAAACTGATTTATTGATTTTATGGTTTTCATTAATTATATTAAAAAGTATTTAATTTATTGTTTTAATAACAACATCATCAACATGTTTCAGTATTGCATTTCGTAGTATAGTATCTGCTTTCTTAAGAACGTAAAGAATATGTTTGTTCTTTCAACAGTTTTAGGTTCGAGCTCATTGTTTATATTTGCAAATATTAAAAAGTGACTTTTATTGGAAATATCCGTTCTAAATCTTAATGCGTTATATATTTGTTGAGTGAGATAAATTAATAAATAACCATGAGCATATTGCGTACATTTATTATATACATCAACTAGAGCTTTAGAGTTTTCTGGGTATACTTGGCGAGTTAAATATTGAAATTGTAACTTATCCCTAGGATTTTAAAGCACCTTTATGATAAATGTTTTGTGTTACTAAAATCACAGCTAAATTTCTATGATGTAAAAAGTTCACACTTTTTTATTAGATGATTAATATTCTGCAGTAGCAAAATCCTTTGTATACACTCTACATTGTTAATTCTCGGAAGAGAATTTTTTCTGCAAAACACCAAATAACACGATCTATGTTTTTAGATATTAAATGTTGAGTTTTTATCAAATTCATAATAAATGTCGATTTCCCGCAACCAGAGGGACCACAAATCATCATAGTGAATGGATATATAAACTGTTGAAATATGTTTACACTTTAGTACGCGACATTTAAATGAAGTGAAGCATTAACATTCTATAAATTTAAATATGAGTAAAACAATTCTTGTTGATGAACTACATCGTCAAGCGAGAAAGAGCTTTCAGCGCCGACGATTTATTCAAAAGGGTATTTTAGATACATGGCAGATTGACTTAGTGGAAATGATACCGTATGCAAAATTTAATAGAGGTTTTAAATATATGCTTACTGTAATTGATGTATTTTCAAAGTATGCATACGCATTACCACTAAAAACTAAAACTGGAATAGAAATTTCGAAAGCATTAAAACATATTATAAAATTAAACAAAGGAAAATCTCCCAAAAATATCCATTCTGTTCAAAGGAAAAGAATTTTATAATATCTATTTTAAAACTCTTATGAAAGAATATGAAATTAACCATTACCACACTTTTTCAAGTATGAAGGCATCAATAGTTGAACGTTTTAATAGAACTTTAAAAAATAAGATGTGGAAACAATTTAGTATGCAGGGAAATTATAAATGGATAGATATATTAAATAAATTATTGAAAGAATACAATTCTTCATATCATCGTTCTATAAAAACAACACTCAATTCAGTTAATAAGAAAAATGAACAGAAGCTTCTTAATACTGTATACAGTAATTTGAAGGGTTTCAAAGGAGGAAAATATAAATTAAATGATTTAGTTCGCATTAGTAAATATAAAAATCAATTTGAGAAAGGATATACACCAAATTGGTCTACAGAGGTTTTTAAGATAAAAAAAATTTACGTTACCAATCCTATAACATATCGACTTGTAGATTTTTAACGGAAATATAATTAAACATGGATTTTATGAAGAAGAATTGTTAAAAACAAAAGCCCCAAAAATTTTTTTGGTAGACAAAATTTTAAAGCGAAAAGGAGAAAAACTATTGATAAAATGGCTTGGTTTCGGAAAAGAATATAATTCATGGATTCATCAGAACGATATATAATATATGTATAACAAACAACATACTATATTGATCATTCTTTTTAAAGATGACTTCAAGTATACAAGAAGAAAATATTTATGTTACTTTATTAAGTAATAATTCAATGGATATTTATAAAAATACTCCAAACACTTTTACAAATTTGCTAACACAATCTCTAAATTTGGATGATCACTGGGTAGTTGGATTATCAGATATTTCATTTTCATTACTTGAAAGAAATAATCAAAATATTGTTAAACGTAGAAAACGAAATACAATTTCAAATGCCGACACACAAGCTATAGTACATGGAAAAACAAAAACATCAAAGCATAGTGCAAATAATGAATTTGAATATATTAAGTTAAAATTAGAAAGCTCTAATGATTTTATGATAACAAACCCCAGTCTGAATAATAAAACAAAACTTTTGAACAAATTAAATGATACTCCAAAAAATAATGTATCCACAGAAAAAAAGATTTAAGTGATAAAAAATCAGATCCTTTAAATAAGTTAAAGAATGATACCTCATAAACAAATTTAGCAACAGAACAGAAAAGAAAGGCAACGAATTTGATTCTTATACTAGTAGAGATGAATTAAAAAACGTTGAAAAGGATTCCATTTTAACATCAACAAACCACATTCTGCACAAATCTTTAACCAAATTTTCAGATAATATGACAAATTATTTTACTAAAGTCTTTTCACCAGATATAAATGAAATTGTATTTATTTACACTGATATAATTAAACTACGACATGTAGGTAATAAAAAAACTAAATGTTTGAAAATATTTTCAATATCCACATTGAAAAATTATATTAATTTTAATAGAATTGAATATTTTCCTATTGAATCTTATAACATTAATAATACATCTATAATGATTCGAAATGATGAAGGAGGAATAATAAGTTTGAATGAATTCATACCAGTTTATTGTACTCTACACATTAAGAAATATATAAAATAAATGTTTAGTAAAATTTCAAATCATTTTTGTAATAACCATGGATGTGATGTATACAAATTATTATAATAATCAGTCTGGAAATAATGTTCAAAATATTGGTGAAATATATCATACACCAAGGTTTGTGCAATATGGACGTGGTATTGGATCACTGTTTTCATCTTTGTTTTCACACCTGAAACCATTCTTGAGAACAGGATTAAATTATTTAAAAAATAAGTCATTAGACATTGGAAAAGAAATTTTGGAGGAAATCGGAACAAAACCTGTGAAAGATATTCTATTTAATCAAGGGAGAAAAATTATGAATAATATCAAAGAAGCTACTATTGAAAAAATAAAAACAATACAGAAAGGTAAAGGGAAGCATATACAACTTAAACGCTTAAAACAAAAACCGCATAATAAATCCAAACGTTGTAGAGGAAAGAACTTTAACGATATTTTTGGAAATTTAAAATGTCGGGATTTATAGAATGTATGAAAAGTGAATTGAGTTTATTTGAATTTCCCCCAATTCAAACTAGTGTAATTAAAACAGAAGAAATATGTTATAATCCAATTGCTTCATTGGACAACTCTAGTACAATTGAATTTGTATCATTGGAGAATGGTGAAACATATAGAGATCTTAATAGTATTTATCTTAGACTAGTTCTTGAATTCAAAGGAACTGGAGGCGTTGTTAATAACTTGTTGCATTCCATATTTAGGAATTGTACAGTTCATTTTAATAATAAAAGTATATCTCAACCTGACAACAACTATCACTATAGAGAATATATGGAAACGTTGCTCAATTATGGAAATGATGCTAGATCTACCCATCTTGAATCGTGTGGTTGGGCTAGTGATGTGAATAAAATTAATTCATTAATCGATAAATAAAATCCCGATTTAGATAAAAGAAAAAAATAATTTAAGGATGGGAAAAAGGTGGAGCTTTTCGGAAAACTTCATGTAGATGTATTTAATCAACAAAAGTACTTGCTTAATAATGTTGATCTTAAGGTCACATTAAATTTGGAGAAACCAGAATTTTATATTTTAGAAAGTGGGGATAAAAATCTTTAACTTTATCTAAGAATGCATGAAGCTAATTTATATATAAATCATCTTACTATCAATAGTAGTATATTAATGGCACATCATAATGTATTACAAAGCAAAAATACAATTTACCCATATAAGAGAGTAGAAATTAAGACCTTCACTATACATCCAGGGAACCATTCATTATCTCTAGATAATGTTATACTTGGACAATTACCAAATTTCTTAATTTTTGGAATGGTGTCGAACAAAGCTTATACTGGAGATAGAAAAGAAAAACCTTACAACTTTCAACATTTTAATTTACAAAGATTTAATTTGGTT
The DNA here is from genome assembly GCA_932274085.1 of Protocalliphora azurea. Classification (NCBI taxonomy): domain Eukaryota; kingdom Metazoa; phylum Arthropoda; class Insecta; order Diptera; family Calliphoridae; genus Protocalliphora; species Protocalliphora azurea. The sequence goes on from OW026520.1 coordinate 61,253,996, forward strand.
GTTAATGGAGTACAATTTCCAGCACGGCCAATAGAATTTAACTACAACAATTTAGGAATATTAAGCACTCATGGTTATCAAACCCTATTTAAAGGTACCGGAATCCATCATTTTGATAAAGGTCATCAAATTACAAAGGAACTTTTTGATAGCGGATTTTTTTTACTAGCTTTTGATTTAACACCAGATCACAATAATAGTTCTAATTGTGGAAATTTAATAAATCAAGGAACTATTCGAATAGAAGGACGTTTTGGGAAACCATTTACGGAGGCAATTACTTGCTTAGTATATTGCGAATTTGACAGTATAATAGAAATTGATAAGTCTCGCACTATAATTCAAACGCTATGAATTCAATAAATATTATAAATACTTTAAATTTATAAATTATATTAAATATATATATATATAATATTATAAAATTTAAATAATTATACAAAATATAAATTTAATGGTGTTTTTGCGAGTAATAAATTACCCAAGACACCTGTTACAAAACCATCATTTTACATAGCCAACACTGGTCCATCTTATAAGCCTGGACAGCATTGGGTAGCTTTTTATTTCCCTGAAAATAACACAATAGAATTTGTTTGCTCTGCAGGTCAACCTCGAATAAAACCATTTGTTTCATTTCTAAACCGAAATTCTAAAACATTTGTCTACAATAAAATGCGAATTCAAAGTGAATTATCAATGTTTTGTGGTGTTTATTGTTGCATTTTTCTTTATTTAAGATGTAAAAATTTAACTTTTAATAAAATTTTAAATATTTTTAATTATTTTAATTTACATGAAAATGATATGTTAGTTTTAAGTTTATTTAAATACTTTTATTTGTTTTTATAGAAAATAAAAATAAATAAATAAATAAGAAAAATATATATTATTTTGTTTTTATTCCAAGTTCTTTTTCCACATTTAGTAAAACTTCCAGGAGAATTTTATCACGACCATCATGCAATGCGAGGTATAGTGGAATGTCTATAGATGGCAGTTTTAAGATTTCTTGAATTTCAATTTGACCCTTGTTTGAAATATAATTTGATTCAATTTTAGTGTTGTTGGATGTATTCATTATTCTGAATATGTTGTTCTTGATAGATAGTCAATTATTTACTAAAATTATTTCTAAAATTCAAAATTCATAAGACCCTTACCAAGTTCAAAATTGCAAGCAGTTATTGTAAAAAAAACAAAAATTTTTTTAAAGTATTATTTTTTATTTATTATTATTTTTTTAAATTAACATATTTGAAATTAAAAATATTTTCCCTATTTACTTATTTTAAACGTTTAGATAATAAATAATATCTATTTATAAAATCCTCTATTTTGCTTATAAGTTGTCTATGCTTTTTTACAATTACAAGTATCAGGACCAACGTTTGCTTTATCATCCGACCATGAACAGTTTTTGAAGTGTAATCCATATTTAGATGATATAGGTTCTTCATTATAATTCCCAGTTTTAGTAATAAGTGCCAAATACTCTTCCAGTGTTTTTTGATGTTAAACAAAAATTAAACCATCAAAATTTTGAAGAAATTTTTTTAATTTTTATATGTAACATCTTTATTATAAAGCTTTCTTTTTACAATTAGTTAGTTTTTAAAAATCATGATACTTATATACTAATTAACAAATTTTCTTTATTAAGAATTTCTTGGAATTTTACTATTTTCCCAACTGAAATATGGTTGAGAATTTGGGATGAAAAACTCACCCACTTCGTCTTCTCCAGCGGAGTTTTCGCTGACTACCTCTTCCAATTCCAAAGCATATAAACCATTATCTAACTTCCTCCTTAAAGTAAATTGTTCATTATTAACTCCATCTATTACTTTATCTTCCAAATTATTATATCGTTTGGGAAGATATAACATTCCCTCTTCAAACTCTGCCATCACCACATTTCCATATTTATTCTTATGGCGGAACATACTTAATACCTTATATGGCTTTGATGGTAGTAAATCCTTTGCTGCTAGATATGGTCTTGTTTTTAATTTACCGAAAACCGCAACAATATCAGCATTTGTAATTTTATTTGATTCCATTTTTGTTCTGCCTTTTAAAAAGTTTATTAACTGATTGAAATAATTTTACTTCAGACAATTATATTTATATCTAATCTAATTTATCTCCAAAAAAAGTAATTTGGGTATATCTCTTAATATTTCAAATTGAGAAAGCATTATAAATACATAAATATTGAGCCTTAACTAATTTTAAACATATTCTAGATATGAAAAATGTTTAATGTGAATAAAAAATACTCCCCTTAATTTGTTATTAGAATATTTAATATTAATCATGACCATACTCAACAACATAAAATATATCTTCATTAATGTCAAAGAACCTTACACAAAGTTATTTTTTTTTTCCATATAAACAAAACAATTCTCAAGTTTCCACTTTACAAAAACAAAAATAATCATATAAAAATATGTAGATGAATAAACCAAAAATACTCAAACGCTATTTATACAAGTCATCAGTTTTAATTTTCATCACAATTAAAAGTGCAAAAAAAATAAATAAATAAAAATTGTCTCCCCTGTTAAATTGTTTGCATGTACTTTTAACATAATTACATAAATACATACATACATACATATATACATACATACATTGGATTTAAATTTCATAAAATGCAAAACAATTTTTCCTCCTATTAATGCACTCACAAGAAAAAATTACAAAAACAAAATCCATTGGTTTTCAATTTCATACAAACAATTTGCTCTTCAAAATTGCTCTTACTCCTCATTAAAAACAAAAACAACTATTGCCTTCCCATTTCCCTACTACTTACGATATTAGATGTGGTGAGTATTACAATTAAATTTAGCAAGATTTAGTTATATTTAGTTACTTAAAGATCAATTCAAATGTTATGTTTGTGGCTACGAACAAAAAAATTATTTTTTAAAATAGTTTTATAATGATGAATACATATGATGATTTTGTTTAAATGTACAATGTAATTTGTACAAAATTTAATAGTTTTTCTTTTATTTTAAAAATTAGTCAAACAAATCGTCGCCAAATGGAAAATTCAGCCGCCAAAAGCAATTAAAAATCGCCACATCCAACAACCCTGATTGGGTCTTATAGGGCATTCAGACAGGCATGAAATTATGTACTTTCGTGATTTCGGCTAAAATCAAGTTGAAATTACGTAATTTCTCATACATTTTGACATTTGCGAAATTTCATCACTTTGTCTAATTTCAGTGTAATTACATTGAAATAGTATTTTTTAAACTCTGTACGATATATTTCAACAGTGAGACATAAGAAAACAGCTGACAACATTTTTTCACATATGCAAAAACAAAAATAATTAATAAAATTGAAAAATTATTTTAATTATTAAGCAAAAATATGGCAAATATATAACGTGGTTTTGTCGTCGGCTGAGGTAGCTCAGTTGTGTCCAGGGTCGACTTACGGGATCCACGAACCTTAAGTGAGAACACAATTTGTTTACCCTTTCCGGGGTTCAAATATACAGTATATCTTTATTTAATAATTCAATGTTTTAGTTATCGATAGTATTTATAAATATTTTGTGTTAGATAAATTACTAGCAGTCTGATGATACGCAGGGATTCAGTCGGGTACTTCTCAGGTGAATCGGGTTCTATTACTGGTGGATGCTGGATCGAAGATTCGGCAGCACGATGATACGCAGGGATTCAGTCGGGTACTTCTCAGGTGAATCGTGTTCTATTACTGGTAGATGCTGGATCGAAGATTCGGTTCCCTCGGGTATTATGCAGCATGCCAAAACAGTCAGCCGAAGCCGCTGTGCCAAAACAGTCAACCGAAGTCGCTGTGCCTAAACAGTCAGCCGAAGCCGCTGTGCCAAAACAGTCAACCGAAGGCGCTGTGTCAAAACAGTCAGCCGAAGCCGCTGTGCCAAAACAGTCAACGGAAGTCGCTGTGCCAAAACAGTCTGCCGAAGCCGCTGTGCCAAAACAGTCAGCCGAAGCCGCTGTGCCAAAACAGTCAACCGAAGTCGCTGTGCCAAAACAGTCAGCCGAAGCCGCTGTGCCAAAACAGTCAGTCGAAGCCGCTGTGTCAAAACAGTCAACCGAAGTTGCTGTGCCAAAACAGTCAACCGAAGTCGCTGTGCCAAAACAGTCAGCCGAAGCTGCTGTGCCAAAACAGTCAGCCGAAACCGCTGTGCCAAAACAGTCAACCGAAGTCGCTGTGCCAAAACAGTCAGCCGAAGTCGCTGTGCCAAAACAGTCAGCCGTAGCCGCAGTGCCAAAACAGTCAACCGAAGTCGCTGTGCCAAAACAGTCAGCCGAAGCCGCTGTGCCAAAACAGTCAACCGAAGTTGCTGTGCCAAAACAGTCAACCGAAGTCGCTGTGCCAAAACAGTCAGCCGAAGCCGCTGTGCCAAAACAATCAACCGAAGTCCCTGTGCCAAAACAGTCAGCCGAAGTCACTGTGACAAAACAGTCAGCCGAAGCCGCTGTGCCAAAACAGTCAGCCGAAGTCGCTGTGCCAAAACAGTCAGCCGAAGCCGCTGTGCCAAAACAGTCAACCGAAGTCGCTGTGCCAAAACAGTCAGCCGAAGCCGCTGTGCCAAAACAATCAACCGAAGTCGCTGTGCCAAAACAGTCAGCCGAAGCCGCTGTGCCAAAACAGTCAACCGAAGTCGCTGTGCCAAAATAGTCAGCCGAAGCCGCTGTGACAAGACAGTGAACCGAAGTCGCTGTGCTAAAACAGTCATCCGAAGCCGCTGTGCCAAAACAGTCAGCCGAAGCCGCTGTGCCAAAACAGTCAATCGAAGTTACTGTGCCAAAACAGTCAGCCGAAGTCGCTGTGACAAAACAGTCAGCCGAAGCCGCTGTGCCAAAACAGTCAGCCGAAGTCGCTGTGCCAAAACAGTCAGCCGAAGCCGCTGTGCCAAAACAGTCAACCGAAGTCGCTGTGCCAAAACAGTCAGCCGAAGTCGCTGTGCCAAAACAATCAACCGAAGTCGCTGTGCCAAAACAGTCAGCCGAAGCCGCTGTGCCAAAACAGTCAACCGAAGTCGCTGTGCCAAAACAGTCAGCCGAAGCCGCTGTGCCAAGACAGTGAACCGAAGTCGCTGTGCTAAAACAGTCAACCGAGGTTTCCGTGCCGAAACAGTTAACCGAAGTTGCTGTGCCGAACCCGACAACCGAAGTCATTGTGCCAAAATAGTCAGCCGAAGCCGCTGTGTCCGAAACAGTCAACCGAAGTCGCTGTGCAAGGTATCGCCCTGACGCTCGGAATTGTTCCGAGTACCAGAGAAACAGTGGCTGATTTCACAATATCAGATGTTTTGGGCACTAGGCAGATTATATTGTAAGATCAGCTGTCTTAGTTTTTGGCAAATTCTAGAGCGCTCGAATCGCAACTACTTCAACCAACCTTAGAATACTTATGTGAAAAATCCCACAAACTAAATGAGAATTATTAATTCTCTATAACATATGATGGTTGGTAGCTAAGGTAAATACGTTAATGTATTGGTGTAAACAAATGTAGTTACAGACGAGCAAAGGAGCGAAATGTTAATAGGGTACAGATATGTAAAAGAACATAATAATAAATATAAATATTATAGGTATGTAACAAAGTTTAAATAGCTGTTACTGTTAATTTTGTTATACAAAGTATAAACATTTATAATATTAAAAAAAACATGTTTTATTAACAAAAACAATATATTTTAATCAATGTACTGAACAAATTGATTTAAACAAAAAGTATCAGCTGTTCACGAAATTGCATTAAATTCATTTAGCCGGTATGAAGGGTCAGGATTTTTTCTTTGTTTTTGAGTTGGCTAAATGCAAAATCACTTTTATGTCAGGACTATTTATATCCGAGTGATATTATTCGTCGAATATTATAATAATTGAACTTATTTTACTTGTTTTTATTTTTAAAATTATAGTTAAGTGTATCTTCTGTATGTTCTGATATCTGTTTTGTGAAGTTGCTTAGCGAGTAGATGCCAGTCTTTGTAGTTAGTAATAAAACATATATAGTAGTAAAAATAGTTGATAAAAAGAGAAGTTTTAATTTTCTAAATTGTAGTGAAGAATTGTGTGTATATACAGAATATTTCGTTTATAGTTATATTTTGGTTTTGAGTAGTATATTTGTGGGCTTTCTGGCACAACGGCGAAAACGGTTGTGCTATACCTAGTGTCTACATTAGGCAAATTTTTATCAAAACAAACGTCAAAATCAATGCGAATATATGCACGGTAACCTTAGTTAAACAGCTGATTATTATTTTTGTTGTTACAGTTGTCAAACTGCATATATAAAAAACAATAATGAATACGCCATATTGTTGTTTTTGTGCAACTGTTGCCACCTTCCACAAATTCGCGTTAAGTTTGAAGTTTGTCTTGATAAAAAAATCTCTAATGTAGACACTGTGATATGGAATAACGGCAGCGTAGTGTTGCCACCATAATTAAACCCCTTGAAAACGATTGGGCCATGTAGCACAATGGCAACATTATGTTGTCATTGGTGTAAATGGTTGTGAGAAGTAATTTATATACACACAAAATTGTTTATCATAATTTTTGGGTGATAGATCTTTGTGGGAGTTTTTCTTGTGTGTTTTGAAGGATTATTTAAACTGATCTTACAGTGTTTTGTATTTTTTGAAACAATATGGGAATAAAGAAAATGCGCATATAAAATTGTTTATGATTATTTTCACGATTATTTTTGGGTAATAAATGCGTTGAGATGGGATTTTCAATGGTTTTTAGTTTATACAATTAAGTTGTTAACAGTTTTTCTTATATGTAATTGGTAGATGTAATAGATATGTTTATGATAATTTCAATTGAATGTTAAATTTGTTAATTGTAAAGCGTGATCCATTTCGAGGTTCCACACTTTTTTAAAGAAAAAAACACAGAAAATTCAAATTTAATGGGGAATGTTTATTATCATTTGAAAGAACATTCTTTGGCATTTATTTTTTGAAGATTATGTCTATCAAATATTGGCCGTTGCTACGATGCAAATGGTCCATCCATTGAGTCCAATTTTCGATGACTCGTTCGACTGACTGGTAACTGGCGAATGACACGCGTGATGTTTTCCTCCAAGGCCCGAATAGAAGCGGGTTTGTCCGCATAAACTTTAGACTTTACATATAGCCACAGGAAAAAGTCTAACGGTGTGATATCACACGATCTTGGTGGCCAATCGACCGGCCCAAAACGTGAAATTATGTGCTCACCGAAGTGTTCTCTCAATAAATCCATTGATTGATGCGATGTGTGAGAAGTGGCGTCGTCTTGCTGAAACCAAATGTCGCCGAGATCACGAGCTTCAATTTCAGGCATCAAATAGTCGGTTATCATGGCACGATAACGGTCGCCATTGACGGCTACGATCGCACCGGCATCATTTTTAAAGAAATATGAAACGATGATTCCACCGTCCCACAAACCACACTAAACCGTTGTTTTTTCTGGATGAAGTGGCAGTTCTTGAATCTCTTCAGGTTGCTCTTCGTCCCAAATGCGGCAATTTTGTTTGCTTATATACCCTTTGAGCCAGAAATGGGCCTCATCGCTGAACAAAATTTGACTCGAAAACGTCGGATCTTCTTAGAACTTTTCAAGAGCCCATAGAGCGAAGCGATGTCGCTTGGGAAAGTCGAGCAGCTTCAGTTGTTGCACAAACTATATTTTGTACGCTTTCAATTTAAGATCTTGACATAAAATGCGCCAAGTCATTCCATACGTCAGTCCGAGTTGCTGTGAACGGCGCCGAATCGTCTCTCCACGGTCTTCGTGTACACTATCAGCTACGGCCGCTATATTTTCTTCACAGCGTGCTGGACGTGGTCTATTCGGTCGAATATTATCCAGTAATGAATGCTGGATCTCAAAACAGGTGATAACGTTGTGAATAGTACTCTCAGTAGGCCGATTATGTTGACCATAATTTGAGCGAAGTGCACGAAACACATTCCTCACAGAACGTGAATTTTCGTAATAAAATCTTTCCATTATGAAATGCCAAACAATACTAAACAAAAATAATATGACAGCATGACACGACTCATACGTGATCTGTCAAAAAAAGGCTATTGAAAAAAGTATCTCTACTTGAATCACCCATTACATTATGTTAGTTTGTTTTTGTGTGTGTATATAGTAGTAGTTGTGTATAAAGCAGTAATGTATTTAAATTTCTATGTACGACCCCCTAAACATATTTATATATATTTCATTATTGAAATGTATAAATACTGTACTCATTTTGATTGCTAATAAATACATTTAACTCTTTTGTTGTGTAAGAATCTCTGTTGGAGTTTTCGTTTCATTTTTTAGTAATTTTATTTTGAAAATATGCAATTATCATTAAATCCACGTTAAGCAATGAATGACATTTTTCATGCTGGCCATTACATTAGTTAGATAAGAAGAAATTAGCTATGACGGGGATGTTTTATAACGGTGAAAGTGATAGAACGAAATGTTACTTCTGTGAAGTTAAAATTTGGTGTTGGAGTCGTAATGATCATCCTGTGATAGAACATCTACTATGGTTACCGAATTGTTCTTTATTTAGGCGATGTTCTACCAACAACGTGCCCATAGATTAGGAGATATTAGACCGAATCCTACCTCCTCCAATTTATGATGTTTGCGGTCCTAGTGGAGGAAACGAAATACGAGAGAATGCTGTGAGAAAAATGTCACATACATTTATCATATACAACAAGATTAGAAATAATAATTACAACCCAGAGTATACTATTGAAATACCACCTTCTCCTACACATGTTTAATGCTCTAGAAATACGAAACAAAAGGCTGAAAGTTCATATTCTCTAATATATCTAACAATATATTTATTTATATATCAACTTATTCTTATAACTTTGTTTGTTCCTTTGTATATATTGGAATATGTGTATCATTTTAATTTAAATAAGAAAATAAAATAAAACAAATATTATTTATAAAAAGAAAATGTTTATTTATACATTTTTCTACAAAAAAATTTATAATATAATTCTATTAAATTTATTAATTTTTCACGATTCATTGAATACATTGACATATACTTGATCCATTTTCACAAATCTAACAGATCCTTGGACAGTTAATAAAATGTTTTCCACGAATAGAATTGATCAACTCCATGTTCTCATAATGATCAAGAATTTTTTTTAATGGTTTATTATTAGAATATGCTCATCAAAAATGCAACCATTGAAGTCATACAAAAATTTTTCAATTATACTTTTATATGACATTTTTCTTAACAATATATTTCGTCGCTTTATTTTTTCTTGCACATTCATTTTCAACTACTTTTATCCAGCTTGTATGCTACTATTTGAACAATATCCTTATAGATCCTGAAACATGAATGATCATGAATTTTGATTACTTATTTTTTATAAAATGAGCAAGTTCATGAGTGGAATAATTAATTCAAAGACCCAAAAAAATTAAGCAGTCCATTCTCGTATTTTAACAAATGCAATTAATTCTTTGTAATATTTGAAACACGTACATACATAAGTATTGATCACATAAAATATGTTGACATGACGTTTCAATACAACAAACCAAAAACCTAAAGGTAAATACTTTTTTTAATAACCTCTTAAATAAAGGAAATCATTTTTCATATAAATGTATATTATAAAAATAAACCACGAAACATGATTTCCTTTGTTTAAGAGGTTATTAAAAAAAATAATAATAATATGATTCTAAACAACTAATAAATATTTTCTACAATTTTTATGAATTTTTTTGTAAAGCTTGTTATATAAGTTTTAGTTGCATCTTTATCTGAAAAAAAATATATACATATGTATATACCTATTAAAAATAATAAAACATTTACATATAATTTTGTTTAAATTTTTCTTTATTAAATATTAGATTATATGAATTTATTAGACTTAAAACATTAAATTTTCTTAAATGGTATACTGTGCATCGACACATGTCCACACCTTCTTCTCTTTCGCCATTAATTCAGATGCAGCAATTGAAGTGTCCATCCTTAGTTTCATCAACACTTCCAAGTTTTTCTTAATTTTGCTCCAACATACTTAAGAAATTATATCTTTATGCTCATGCATAAGGACATCGATGTATGTAATTAGAAATTCATTAAGTTAATCACTAAGAGGACACATTCTTTAAATTTTTTGGAGTGATCGCTTCTGTCGTAAGTTATTAACTGTTAAATTTACAAAATATTTAGATATTATTTGGATATATCCGAAGATTGCGGTAAGGTCACCATTTTCAATTTTTTTTAATTACTCCAAACAAAATATTGAATTGAACTTTTTACCTCTACTTAGTTTACTTATTTTATTCTAGAATAACTTACTCTCCCTATTTATTCATTCTTATTTCTAAAAATGTTTACAAAAATTAAATACATTTGATTCCTTAAGATAGAATGAGATGTATACCATGAATTAATGTTGCCCTTTCTCATTTCATTCTTAAATCGAAAAATGTCTATATTTAATATCCAATTACTAATTAATATTATAGTCATATTTCCATACACAACATGGAGTAAGAATAATGAAAAATAAACCTGTTTCATTTTTAGAAATTTTGCTAGGCGGTTTAGTATTTGTAAATGTTCATCAAAAATACTATCGTTAAAATCATACAATACTATCGTTAAAATCATACAATTACAAAATGCGGCTCTTAATCCTAATTTTTATCTTTTTTCCTTTTTAACTGTAATACAAAAAAAATCCTAATCAATTTATAATATTAAAAAATAAAAATATAATTTTTTTGTAATTTAATTTTAATATTTATTTTTGAATATAAAATAATAGGAGTTAATTAAATTGATAACATTAAATTTTCGTAAAAAATAAACAGTACATCGGCAAGTGTCTGGACCCTCGTCACAATCAATAATATGCCAGGGGCAAGTATGGAAATGAACACCGTGCACACCGTCTTCGTCGCTTTCCTCTAACATTGCCATAAAGCAATTTAGCATTTCCCTGTGCTCGTATGTAACGAGGTCTTGGAAGTCATCAAAAAATTTACGATGACTTTTTAAACAAAACATTTTTCCATCTGTATTTCTTCAGGTGTTTTTAGCTAGTGATAGTTGTTATAAATGTTGATAATATTACTTTTGTATATCAGAAGACCATAATAAAATTTCGTGCATATAATAAATATACTTTTCTCTTTCACTCCTTCCTGTAGTAAAATGTTTCACTTTGAAACATTATCTGCATTTTAATTGATTTAGTTATTTTAATTAATAAAATAATTTTTCCTGTTCGATCCTTCTATATTAGTTTGTTTAAATCTAAAAGTTATTATATTTGCTTTCTCCATTTCTAAAATAATTTTATTAAATATTTTGAAGTATTTCACAATCTTATAATAATATATTATTAACATAAAGTAAGAGATTAATTATATATCATCCATCTCTTTCGCTCACATTATGTTACTAATTAAGATATTTGTGAGAAAAAGTTGGTTTGATTCCTAATAAGCCTGATAAGTTCTATTAGTTTAGTTTTATCATGGATTCAGCTTTAATTCAAAAATTTAATAGTCTAAATTGTAACAAATTCTTAATTCATATTAAGAATTTATCAATGTCTACAATATACATCATTATGGGTACAAAGCGAGTTCGAACCAAGTATGGATTTATGGTTCAAAGTGAACTCGATAATCACGTAACGTTCATACCACATCGCTTTAATGCATTAACCGATGACGATATTCTTAAACTAACTACTGGATTATATCTTGTGCATAGAGAAGGAGAGAGAAACTTACGCTTAAAGCCATTTGAGGATAACGATGCTTTCATACCTAATATCCTTACTGGTTTAAAAATTTTAACTAAATAATTTGTTATTATAATAGATATTAATTAAAAGTAATAATTAAATTAAATTTGTTTATTTAATTTATTTAGTCATAAATAAATAAAATTAATTTTATCAAAAATTTTTTCAATAAAAAAACATTTTTTTTGAAATTTAAAAAATAGGTTTTTTATTTATTTGATACAGAAATTCAAGACATAAATGGTCACAATTGGGAGTATTATAATTTTGATATTAAATATAGTTATATTTTTTCCAAGGTATTCAGCTAATTTCAATAGAGGTTGTAATTTTTCAAAACAATCGAAATATTCTCTTTCTTTTTTGTTTTTGTAATATGCTACCCAATGTGTTCCAAATTGTTTTCTCGTACTTTTAGACATTGAGTCTAGCATCAAGATTCCTCTAAAATATATATTTCTTGTGAACTTTTTCAAATCAATACCTGTTAGCAGTCTTTTGGGTAAAAAAGACTGTATCAAAAAGTATTTTTGATTTTTCCTTACAAACTAATCCATATCCCTTCTTATATGATTTAAGGTAAAGGCCTTTACTTATTGCTATTGCCTCCATTGTTTTATTATGTCTAGTTGCTTCATCAAGTTGAAGTTTAGCATTCTTTGCTGCATTTACTGTCATTGCAATAGCTGCTCCTCCACTGGATGCACTACCAATTGTTCCTAGAGCCATAAGAATTGGTATTAGAGGTAAAACACCACCAATCTTTGGAACGTTTATTACACGTGGTATTACAACTTGAGACTTTTTTCCTTTAAACGAATTTTTGACAATCTAATTAGCGATCTTATTAGTAAAGATCTTGAGGTTTTTCTTTATTTAAAATTTTTGTTGCCATTTTTATTGTTGTATTGAAGAGTTTTCTCCCATCAGATTTAGAATCTAAGCTTTTCTTCTTCTCTAACCCCATACCGAGTTTTATTTTTGCTTTCATGGCGTTACTCACCAAATATGCATAGGATTTTTCTGTAAAATCACTATCTTTTGAAAGTACTCTTTCCCAAGCACTATTCTCAAGAAGTTTATCAGCTTAATGTCTATTATATAAATCTTTACTTTTAGAATAAGCTATGTCGTGATCTTTGCATGCAGAGTCCAAGGGGTTTATTCCTTTATCACCTTTATCTAAACATTATTGTAATTTTGTACCAGGACAGCAATATTGATAACCAGGAAGATGCAGTTCAGTAGGTAGGGAGTTAATTAATTTATTCGCCAAACCTCTTTTATTGACAGCTCTTTTACAATTAACTTTTTTATTATAGTGTATCACTATCTTTTTTATATATAATTCTATAAAAAAATAATATTACATTTAGTTATAAAAATAACAAGGAAGATACAGTTCAATAAATAGGTTAATTAATTTATTTATTACACCTCGTCCTACAATTAAACTTATTCTTAATTAATTCTATAAAATAAAAATTAATATAAGGATACTATACTCAGTTATAAAAATGCGTTTGGTGAAGCAACATAAAAATATTTTAATTCGTAATATAGATTCTTCTACGAATACAAATTCGAACATAAGGCATAGTTCTTTATTACCGAATTCAATTCGTGCACTTATTGTCGGACCATCAAATTCTGGAAAGACTAACGTTATGATTGACTTACTCGAAAATCCTAATGGACTAAAATTTGAAAACATCTATTTATACTCTAAATCACTTTATCAACCAAAATATGAATACTTGCAGAAACTAATATTACCAATTAAAGGAATGGGGTATTATACGTTTTCAGATAATGAGTCTGTGATACCACCTGATGAAGCCAAAAATAATTAAATTATGATATTCGTTGACGTTGCATGTGAAAAACAAAACAATATACTTGCATATTTTTGTACGGGTAGACATAAAAATGTTGACTCATTCTATTTATTTCAAACTTATACTAGAACACCTAAACATTTAGTAAGGGATAATGCTACTATGATTATTATGTTTCAGCAAGATGAAATCAATATGAAAAATATTGTTACGTTTTTACCTTTTAAAAACGGTCGTTTATTTCCTTTAAATAAACTTTATACTTTGATTACAAAAATAACAGCAGTTCAGTAGTTTAAAAATGGTAACGACTCTTTATTTTATTTAAAAATGTACAACAATACAGTTGATAAGTCACTTTGTGTTTTAATACACACACACACTTAAATTACACGCTTTATACAGCACACTTTAATAATGTACAAGATTATTCAGCCAAGGCAGTTAATATGTCTTTACTTAACGACGCTTCCAACCAGACTGACTCAATGGTGTTCTCACGGCCAATTTATATACACTGTATTGCCTACTAGATGTTTCTTGAAAGCTCTATTTCTTTCTACAATGTTAACGGACAATCTAGAGTTTTGTAGGTAATGCCATTAGCATAAACACTTAGTGCTGCCAAACTAGCTTTTGATGATAGTGCCAGCAGCATAAACACTTAGTGCTGCCAAACTAGCTTTTGATGATAGTGCCAGCAGCATAAGCACTTAGTGCTGCCACACTTAAAAACAATGGTGAAAGCTTTTTATTCAATGTTGTATGTTTAGAACTATGTTAATAATTTTTACAGATATGATAAATGCTGTTAACATAAACGGAAATGTCTGGAAGCATTGAGAAAGATTTAAACCAGCCGTTAAAACCGTTATATTTGAATTCAAGTACAATATCGTAACACTGCCCCCCGCTTAAGCCTGTTCGTCCCGAATAGGCACGAATTCACTTTTCCCATAGGCAGCTAGTCGTTCTAGATGTACAACCTTCATTTTAGATCTCGGGCTCTTTTCTTTCTGTATTCTGTACACCACGTCGTTTAATTTCTTAATCACTTTGTATGGTCCATCCCAATGGGTTTGTAGTTTGGGAGACAGTCCTTTCTTACGTTGTGGGTTATACAACAGTACAAGCTGGCCTTCGTTAAATCCTTCAGAATTCGCTGCTCTATCGTATCTGGATTTCATTTTATCGCTGGTCATTTTTATTCGTCTGCGTACGAATTCATGTAGTTCGTTCAGGTCATCTTGCTCTTGGGAAGTGTTTTCCCTATTTGTTGATGAGGGCTTAATACCGAATTCTAAATCACCAGGCAACTTGAGTTCTGTCCCGAAGACAATTTTTGCAGGTGTTCGAGAGGTTGAGTCATGAACAGCTGATCTGTATGACAATAGAAATTTCGGTATGTGTTCATCCCAGTCCTTCTGATGTGCACTGACCACTTTTCTTAAATATTCCTCCAGAGTGCGATTGAATCTTTCGACCATGCCATCAGATTGAGGATGCAGTGGCGTTGTTCTGGTTTTTCTTATTCCGTATAAATCGCACATTTCCTTGAATACGGCAGATTCAAAATTTCTACCCTGATCAGAATGCAACTCCAGTGGAACACCATAGCGGCACACCCAGTTGTTCACAAATACACTTATAACCGTTTTAGCTTCTTGATCAGGTATGGCATATACCTCTGGCCATTTGCTGAAATAATCCATAACCACTAGAACGTAACGATTTCCGGCATCACTGACGGGAAAAGGGCCTGCTACATCCATTGCAATCCGCTCGAATGGAGCGCCTGAGTTATACTGCTGAAGTTGTCCACGACTTCTTCTTGCTGGGCCCTTCGCTGCTATGCACTGTGAACAATTGGCTACCCAATCGGCTACTGCTTGCTGACAACCCACCCAATAAAAACGTTGTTTTAACTTTTCTA
Source organism: Protocalliphora azurea (assembly GCA_932274085.1). Lineage (NCBI taxonomy): Eukaryota > Metazoa > Arthropoda > Insecta > Diptera > Calliphoridae > Protocalliphora > Protocalliphora azurea. The sequence goes on from OW026520.1 coordinate 61,269,633, forward strand.
AGGTTTTTGTCACACCAAGATGGCCACCACTGGGACCGTCATGGAACTCTTTCATTACTTCGTTTATTTTAGAGGATGGTACTACAATTAGATTTGTCACTGTTTTACCGTCAGCACTTTCCCATATGCGGTATAAGCAGCCATTTAACAACTGTAGACTATTCCATAGGGCCCAATATGATTTCATTAATGGACTTTCTGCGGATATTTCATTGCGGGCTGGCCTTCTACCTTCTTCTTTTGCCGATATTATTTTTGCCAGTATGGGGTCATTTCTTTGCGCTTCAGACCAATCTTCACTGGACTCTATATGCATTAGTCGAACATCGATGATACATTCCTTTTCCTCGGCTTTTGTACAATGCTTACATTCCACGTTGCAGGGCCGTCTTGACAGCGCGTCCGCATTGCCGTGTTTCAAACCCTTCCGGTGCTCGATGCTAAAATCATAGCTTTGAAGCCGCTCTATCCAACGAGCCAGTTGTCCTTCAGGTTGTTTAAATTGCAGCAACCACCTGAGGGCAGAATGATCGGTTCTCAGTCGGAAGTGTTGGCCATACAGATATTTGTGGTAATGCTTCACACACTCTAATACTGCCAAAAGTTCTCGTCGCGTTACGCAGTAGTTTCTTTCAGGCTTCGAAAGCGTTCGGCTGAAGTATCCAATGACCCTTTCAGTGCCACCGACTACTTGTGAAAGTACACCGCCTATTCCGTATCCGCTCGCATCGCTATCTACCACAAATGTTTCTCCAGGTATAGGATATGACAAAATTGGTGCCGTACATAACAGGTCCTTGAGCTTCTGGAATGCTAATTCTTGTGCTTCACACCATTGGAATGATTGTGACTTCTTGGTCAGCTCATGTAAGCTTGCGGCTACATTGGCGAAATTCGGGACAAATCGTCTGTAGTATGTGCAAAGGCCAAGAAAACTACGCAATTCGTGGAGATTTCTCGGACGTGGCCAGTTCTTAACAGCAATTATCTTATCCTCATCTGTTGATATTCCGTCTGCTGTTACGCGATGTCCCAAATATTTAACTTCTTTCTGGAACAACGCACACTTCTTTACACTGAGTTTGAGTCCAGCCGCTGATATTCGTTTAAGGACTTCTTCAAGGTTATTCAGATGTTCATCAAAAGTCTTACCCATGACAATTATGTCATCGAGGTACACCAAGCATGTCTTCCCGTGAAGTCCTTTCAATACCTGTTCCATTAAACGCTCGAATGTGGCTGGAGCATTGCAGAGTCCAAATGGCATCACATTAAACTGCCATAACCCATCACTCGCGCTAAAGGCGGTTTTTTCCTTGTCCTTTTCTGAAATCTCTACCTGCCAATAACCACTTTGAAAGTCCAATGTGGAGAACCATTGTGTTCCAGCTAGTGTATCCAGGGTGTCGTCAATTCTTGGCAGCGGGTAGCTGTCTTTCTTGGTGACGTCATTTAGTTTTCTATAATCGACGCAAACTCTAGTGCTGCCATCTTTCTTCTTAACTAAAACAACAGGCGAGCTCCAAGGACTTGAAGATGGTTCGATTATACCGTTCCGCTCCATTTCATTGACCAACTCCTTCACTTCACTTCGTTTTGCTAGAGGAACACTTCTGGGCGCCTGCTTTATTGGTCTCGCTTCGCCAGTATTTATTTGATACTTTACAATTGCCGTTCTACCATGGCTTTGACTTTTTAAGGCGAAGACGGAGCTATATTTCTTCAGAATCTGTTTGGCCTTATTTCTGTCTGGCGGCGCTAATCCTTCTACCCATTTCCCCACATATTCCGCTAGTAGCTCGTGTTCTTTGGTGGATTTATTGGCAGGTTGCGGGTTTTTCTCGCAATTGATTACTGCCTCTGCTGAAGTGCATTGACCTATTTCGGAATTTGGTTTAACGACTTTTTCATAGCTGGACAGGTTAAGCATTCTTACAGGAACTATTTTGTTGTTGCAGGGTTTAACGAGGGCTTTTGCTGTTACAAGATCACTTGTTATTTCTGCTGGTTCTACTACCCACAAACTGTTGTCCTCACAATCTCCCTCCATACGAGCCCATACTAAAGTTTCTGACTGTGGTGGTAGCTTCTGATGCTCGACGGTAACTAGCTTTCTTACTTGAGTCCTATTTTCATATCCGACGTCAAGGGGTATCTCCACATTTCGCCAAATCATAACTTTTTGTCCCATATCCAAAGTAATGCCATGGCTAATCATGAAATCAGCACCAATGATGACTTCGTCCACAATGTCGGCAACAATGAATACATGATTGACGGTAACGTTGGCAATGGTTAATTTCACATTTACTTTACCATAGACCGTGGCCGGCTCCCCAGTAGCTGTGCGCAGGCTTACCCCACATAATGGTTCAATTGTTTTCTTAACTAAATCTGGCCTGACGATAGACTGTGATGCCCCGGTGTCTACAGTAAAAACGTGCTTCTGACCGTTGATGTACCCCGAAACAGTAAGATTGCTATTTTTCTGTTGCATTACGGATATGGAGATGGTGGGGCCCTCAGATGTGGGAGCTAGCTCTTGCCCCATAGTGCCAGCTCGTTTTAGTTTAAAGGTGATTCTTGTGATGATTGCTGATTTGGCTGCCGGTTATTTCTTTGAGGCGAGGCAGATCTGGTTCGTTTTCTTGGTGCTTTGCAGTTTCGCTGAATATGACCCGATTTACCACAGTTATAACATTTTACTCTGGTTTTATTTTGCTTCTCATTAAACGCCTCCAAAACCTTTTTTAATTCGTCAACTATATTTCTATCATTATCAGAAACAACTTCAATATTTCGAACCTTGCATATTTGCGGCTTTGAAATTATTTTCGCCGTTTCTTGTGCCAGTGCGAATGAGACGGTTTCAGTAAATGATGGTTTAGGTGTGGCACAAACCGCGTGTTTTATTTCAGGATCGCGAATGCCATTAACAAATGCCTCTATCTTGATATGGTCCAAAAACGGGCTGTTTTCCCCTGGATAAGTAAGCTGCAGCAAACGCTCGATTTCCAACGCAAAGTCTTGTAGTGTCTCATTGGGCTTCTGCACTCTACCACGCAATTCCATTCGGTATAAGTCCTTTTTATGTTCACCAGCGTACTTACGTTGTAGCGCCTCCATTATGTCATCATAACTATTTTTGTTACATGCTGGCACGCTTTCAAGAACTACTGCTGCGTTTCCTTTTAAGGCCAATATCAACTCTATAGCTTTTTCTTCGTCGTTCCACATGTTTCTAGTGGCAATCGTATCAAACTGGAACTTGAACACATTAAATGGTGTTGTACCATCAAAACTAGGGGCCTTTATTCTACTAGAGGATTCTGGAATAATTCGCACCTGTCCATCTTGGCATTGAAGATTACTCATCTTTATTTCTAGATCATGTAGTTTTTTATCACCTTTGGCTATTTCATTCTCTAAATCGGACAACTTTTTATCAACGACTTTGGCTTGTAAATCTAGACAGCTCTCTAAGTCGGTCAGCTTTTTATCAACGACGTTGGCTTGTATATCTAGACAGCTCTCTAAGTCGGACACCTTTCTATCAATGCCATCCACTCTGCTGTTTATAACTTCCGAAATTTGTTGAAGTTTCTCGTCTGTCGCTCTAGAAGTTTCTTTAACTTCAGCAAGAAGTTTCTCGTTATTTACTTTAGAAGTTTCTTGAAATTTCATTTCCATTATTTTATTTTCTTCTTTAACTTCAGCAAGAAGTTTCTCGTTATTTGTTTTAGAAGTTTCTTGAACTTCTTTAAATTGCTCCATCAAAGCAGCAAACATTGTGGATAAATCCATGCTTGTTGTTGCACGGGTAGAAACTTCCATTTCTTCTTTATACTCGAATTCGTAAGTTCCAATGTCAATGTTACGCCGCTTGAATTCATCTATCAGCCTCTTTTGTAATTCTGCTTTATTACCAGCTGTAGGTAACTCCAACTTATTCAATTCTTTCTTGAGTTGCTCCACTTTTAGCTCTTCAAACTTCATTACTGCTTATTATTTTGCAATCCCACTTCTGACACCAATTGTTACGTTTTTACCTTTTAAAAACGGTCGTTTATTTCCTTTAAATAAACTTTATACTTTGATTACAAAAATAACAGCAGTTCAGTAGTTTAAAAATGGTAACGACTCTTTATTTTATTTAAAAATGTACAACAATACAGTTGATAAGTCACTTTGTGTTTTAATACACACACACACTTAAATTACACGCTTTATACAGCACACTTTAATAATGTACAAGATTATTCAGCCAAGGCAGTTAATATGTCTTTACTTAACGACGCTTCCAACCAGACTGACTCAATGGTGTTCTCACGGCCAATTTATATACACTGTATTGCCTACTAGATGTTTCTTGAAAGCTCTATTTCTTTCTACAATGTTAACGGACAATCTAGAGTTTTGTAGGTAATGCCATTAGCATAAACACTTAGTGCTGCCAAACTAGCTTTTGATGATAGTGCCAGCAGCATAAACACTTAGTGCTGCCAAACTAGCTTTTGATGATAGTGCCAGCAGCATAAGCACTTAGTGCTGCCACACTTAAAAACAATGGTGAAAGCTTTTTATTCAATGTTGTATGTTTAGAACTATGTTAATAATTTTTACAGATATGATAAATGCTGTTAACATAAACGGAAATGTCTGGAAGCATTGAGAAAGATTTAAACCAGCCGTTAAAACCGTTATATTTGAATTCAAGTACAATATCGTAACAATATCTACGATGACCATGTTGGTAGTGATATGAGATATGAAAAGTTTGAAGAAATTTGTCAGGAATGTTGGAAGAACAAATATGGGTTTATGGTTATAAGTAAAGATGATGAATTAAATAATGGAAGATACAGAAAGCTATTTGATTATTTCATAACAATATAAATTCTCATTATACAAAATATAATTATCAGTGTAATATCAAACTTTAAACGTATTACATCAATAATCACTTTCTCCATTATATTTCAAAATATTAATAAAAAAATCTTTTTTGTTATAAAGAAAAATCATATAATTCATAGAATAAACATCCGATATTATAAGTAACTAAAAATGAATGAGAAAGTTTTAAAAGATTTGGTGCAGGCTAGAAAAGTTTTAAAGAAAAAATTTCGCAGTATAAAAATTGGTGAAGCAGATACACAAAAACAGTTGCAAGATACATTTAAACCTATAACAGAACATTTGAAAGATCTTATTACAAGCTCAAAAAATAATAAAAAGATATCTAAAGCTGAAAATTTAAAGTTAAAGTTAGTGAAAATATAAATTTTATGAATACTCATTAATAAAACACATTTTAACGATGATGAAGATGATGATTTTTACTCTCAATCAGATACAATAGAGAATGTAACTACTACCGAGAGCTATCCTAACTTATCAATATTGGAAATGAAAAATGAGTTAGATACTATTTATGGTCCTCATAAAGATCATAATAATGAATGGAAATTTGGAGATAGTTATATTAAGTTTGATAAAGATAATATATATAACCAATGTTTGTATATAGGGGACTAAAACTTATAAATATAAATATATTATTGGAAAATTGTTTAAAGAAAAAACTACAGCGAATCCAGTAATATTACCAACAACATCTCTTAACGCAACAACGAATACTTATATGGGAAATAGATTAATGAATTTAAACTTACATAAACGCAACTGTATATATTGGGACGATCCAAATGAGTCGGTAGATCGCATCACAATCTACCGGTCATTCTAATCATAACAACGAAATTATTTCAATTATTGAAGAATTATATGAAACAAACATTATTGAATAACTTTAATCTGAACCAATTATATCTGTTGATAAATTTGTACACTATCTTAATGATACAAGTGGTACAATATCAATAATACATGCACCTAAAATGTTGAGCTTCTTTATGGATTCGGATAACAATATTAACATCCAAAACAAAATAATCAGAAATGTTGCAAATGCTTTGGAAGAGAATGATGTTGTTAATAAAATGTTTTTGCAAGCTCACATTGAGAAAGCACAGAAGGAGATAATGGAGCACATAAAAGATAATATAAACGAAATTCATGAAATTATATTGAATATGAGAATACTTTTCGAAGAAGAAATCAAAATGATACGTGAACAAATTTTTGAATTATAGTAAATGAAAACACATTAACGACGGAAAACCATTAAAAATTATCGTAAAAAAAAATAAAAAATAAAATGACCACAAAAGAAAAGACTTAGTAAATGAACTTCATAAAGAAGCTCGGAAAAATTTTATTCACCGAAAAGTTGTAATGAAAGGAATAGATGATCTTTGGCAAGCTGATTTGGTTGAAATGGGAGTCTATTCATCATATAATAAAAATTACAGATACTTGTTAACTATAATTGATACTTTCTCGAAATTTGCATGGGGTATATCACTTAAAACAAAAACATCACTAGAAGTTGTTAAAGCAATAGAAAACATTTTTAAATTAGGGCGAGTTCCTAAAAACTTACAGACTGATGATGGTAAAGAATTGTTCAATAAACACTTTAAAAACCTCATGAATAAACATAATATCAATCACTACTCTACATATAGCAGTATGAAGGCTTCAATAGTAGAACGATTCAATAGAACCTTGAAAGGAATGATGTGAAAAGAATTTAGCGTAAATGGACCATATAATTGGCTTCATATTTTTACAAAGATCTAATTAATGCATACAACAGAAAAGTACACCGCGCAATCAAAATGGCTCCAATTAATGTTAATTTTAAGAATAAAAGAAAACTGTTAGATACTATATATAATAATTTAAAAATATATAAAATGACTAAATTTCATTTTCGGGATTATGTGCGCATAAGCAAATATAAACACATTTTCGAGAAAGATTATACTCCCAATTGGACAACAGAAGTTTTTAAAATTAAAACAGTTAAAAATACCTATCCCAAAACATACATATCAGAGGACTATCATGGAAATCCAATTAAAGGTGTATTCTACGATGAAGAACTTTCTAAAACTCAATTCCTCAATACATACTTGGTAGAAAATATTCTTAAAACAAAAGGAGAGAAAGTATATGTAAAATGGTTGGGATTCTCAAATCAACATAATTCATGGATTAACAAAAATGAAATATTATAGCTAATAAGATAAACTTTTACATGTATAATATGGTCTAAAATAAATAAAATATTTTAATACACAACTTTTTTCAACTTTGATTTATTTATAAGTCAACATCCGAAATGTCAATAACACTTACCTTAAACGCTAACTCATATGAGTTGTCTGCTAATTACTTTCCTCTCATCGAATTAAATGGAGAATATGAGTGTGCTCTTACAGATTTTCATTCATATAATAGTATTTCTAATGTGAATATTTATAATAATGTATTCCATATTGGAGACTACATATTTGAAATACCAATAGGATCATATGAATTGAATGATATTGTTGATTATATCATGGAACAATATAAACGATTCAGTCTAAAATATACAATTAGTATTGAAGCTAGTAATAATACAATGCAAGTGAAAATAAATAACTCAACAGATTCAATCTATTTTAATAGGGAGAATACAATTGGAATACTTTTAGGGTTTAATAAAAAGACTCTATCACCTAATACAGATTATTATTCTGATCTCCCTGTCAATATTTTCAAAGTAAATATTTTGCGAATTGAAAGTAATATAGCAATAAACACTTATATGAATAATTCCCTATCTCACACCTTGCATGAGTTTGCAATTAATGTTCCTCCAGGGTATAAAATAGATGAGATTCCTAGAAATCTTATTTATTTACAGTCAACTCTCTAGAGATAACTTACTTTGAGGGTAGTTGATCAACGCGGAGGCTTAATTATTTTCCGAGGAGAGGAAATTACAATTCGAATACATTTAAGGCCTGTTAAATAATGATAATATATAATACATGAAACAGCAAACTATCATATATTCCTAACACAGAATTCAAAGCTAAACAGATCCTTACAACATCTGAAATTAACTCCAGAAAATAAGAAATTTCTTAAGTCGTTATATTTAAAATAATTAATAGAGGTTCTAGAAAAACAACTATCTGATGAAAACACAATTATGAAGGACTACCACACATATACGCCATACCTTCAATCCTACAACAACAATGATGAAATTAGAATTTCAATACAAAATCAAGATTTGTATGTATTACCTGCTGAAAGTTTTTTATATGTTGAAGGATCGTAAAAGACGTCAATAACACAAAACTAGTACCTTCTACGTCCAACTTTAAATTAAAAAATAATTTTGTAGCATATCTCTTTGATGAAATTCGTTACGAACTTAATGGCATTGAAATTGATCATACAAGACATCTAGCAACTTCCAGTACTATAAAAAATTTGGTATCTTTATTACCAACCTATAGTAACGTAATGCAAAATTCTGTTTGGAATAAAATAAAAGATATAGATCTTATAAATGGATATTTTAATTTCTATGTTCCATTAAAAATGTTCTTAGGATTCGCTGAAGACTATAATAAAATAATATTAAATGAAAACATGAATTTATTCTTTTGCGTGGTAAGAATGATTCAGATCTTGTGTATTCAATAGTTTCCACTAAAAAAAAAGTCAATTTGACTATTTCGAACATTTCACGGAGAATACCTCATGTGCACCTATCAGATTTCACTAAATTAAATATGATTAAAATAATAAATCGTGAATCGTCTATACCAATAGTATTTCGTAGTTGGGATTGTCATATAAATCCACAATTAAATACTGGTACTAACCACATTTTTAATGTCAAACTAGCTTCAAATAGAGAGCGGCTTCGTTTTGTTTTAATAGCTTTTCAACATGAAAAAAAGTTTACTTATTGTGATTTAACAAATTTAAAAGTACATTTAAATTCAGAATCTTTTCTCAATAGGAGCTTTATTTAAAATTGTATCATAAAATCACCGTTTTCTTTCAAGTCTCTAAATCCACAGAAACAAAAGCAAGCATAGTGGTTAATAAAGTATTATCATCATATAAATTGGAATGATAGATTCGTATCATTTAAAAGTGTTTGTAAATTTTTAAAATCGAATCTGAAATATTCATACATATACGTCAAAGGCGTTGAAAAGAAGAAATGGTTGGAAAATATTTTGAAGCAGAAAGTTTGTAATATTGAAGATTTTGGATGAATTAATTTTAGGCAATTGAAAATGAAATATCCAGATATCAACCGGTATGGAAAACCAATGTTTAAGCTAAAAAAAATAAATAAATCTAATTATTTTATTTTTTCATCATATTGTAATTTTATTAATAATTTCAATTTTATTAGTTACATTTTGCTAATATTTAAAAATAATTAAAATATATTTACTCATATTTAAATAAATAATTTTTAAATTTAATATAAATTTTAATATAATTTTAGTTACATTTTAATCATTATACAATAAATTATATATTTAAATAAACAATTCTTTAGATGTACGCAAAAATTTTAATTCTTAATTATAATTTTATAAAATAAATATAAAAACAAAACTGATATTGAATTTCCATTAAAAACTCATCATCACTATCACTATTTTTAAATTTCTCTTTATAATTTTTATCATTATGTTCAATATTTTCAATTTCGAGCATAACTTGATCATCATTATCATTAACAAAATTGAAAATACAGTCATTTTCTTTCTGATTAATATCAGTAACATCAAATATAAATTCTTCATCGTCATTTTAAAAAAAAATTCTTTATAATAACCCCAAGCTAGGGTGTTCACATTGTCATCACATATATATTTCTTGTTATCTATATAACATAAAGTAACTTTATTTATAAGAGTATATAATGTATGCAATTTAGCTTTAGATATATACATATTTCCATAATATATTTGCTTATTGTATAGCAATTTTTATAGTCAGATAGACTTAAATTTTTACACACATTTACATTGACACCCTTAGCCTTTTTGGTTTCCTGTAGATAAACCGTTTTAAACAAATACATTTTCGCTCTTAAACCTATAAACTCGTTTATAACTAAACCATTGTTCTCGTCTTTCATCATATCTAAAACCTTTTTATTTTATTTTTAGGGGATACCGAATTTGTTGTTTACTTCATATTCTGCAGTATCAAACCTAAGATCTATATCGTTAATTATATCTATATATAAATCCTCTAATTCTATTGTATATATAAAGGTATCTGTATCCATATAATTAAGTTGTGCCCTTGTTTTATATTTTTCGGTATTATGTAGTCATAGTGGAAATCATACATTTTCCACTTTGAAAGTTCTAGAATCATAAATCCTAAGTAAATTGGTTTGTTGTAGTAGGAATGATTTTTATCTGATTCTACAGCCATCATATTTTCTTCGAATATGTGTAGGAGCTATAAGAGCAAGGGCTCCCAGCCTTTTACCAATATTTTCCCAATTATTTACGATTTTAATAGTTTTACGTTTATCAAAATTTTCTATTATTTTACCATATACCGCATTATTCAATAATTTAAAAAAGTTTTTCTCAAATGCATTTTTTGCATTAGTTCGTTGAAAATTATTTAAAGATATACATATATTTTTTCAGCCATGGTGATTGTTTGAATTTCAAAATTCTATGATTTTTTTTTAATTTTAATCCATGCTTTAAGCATTGCTTAAGATTTTTATAGTAAATTACATATTCGATTTAATCATTTAAGTCAACTAACAGTTTTTCCACTTTGGAGTTTGGAGGAGATTTATTCTCACAACAAAATTGTAAATCGTTATGAGAATCGCAAACTTCTATGGGATATGTTAAACTTACTTCTAATATATAGCCGAGAATGTCTTTGAGAACATTGTACGATACCTGCTCTTATTCCTTTTGTAAAAATTGAATAAATAAATATAACTTTATATTAATAAACTTCATCATGGCCCAGGATAAACCTGGTGCCGTATAATAATAAACCTGGATAAACCTGGTGCCGTATAATAATGGTCTAGTTGATAAATATTTTTACACACTTATGTAAAGTTTTCAAATACATCATCTAAACATTAGGTAATCTTCTTAGCATGAGTGTAATCTTCAATAGAGCAATGGGTATCATTTAATTTATTATAAAAATCTTCTAATTGTGGCAATTTAGTCCCCCTTAATTTTTCAATTGAATTTAAATAATCATAGGGAAAGACTCCTTTTCTTATTAGTAAATTAAATTTACTTTCATCCTCTCAATAAATACTTTTTACAAATTTTAGTTCATCTTTAAATACATTTTTAACTAATGACGACATAAATCTATAGGAATCAAAAAATCTAATTTCTATATTCCCACCTTTATCACTACTTATGGTTTTAGAAAGCGAAATATATAATTCTTTATTAAGTGGAATTATATTAATAGGACCATTATCTATATTACTTAATTCTTTCACAAATAAATGGCAATCGTAGGCAGAAAAATTTTGAAAAATTAAGGGAAAGAAGTTTGGTAATTTGTAATTTATATTACAAGAATTATGTGCAGGTCTTCTATATTTCAAACTTAAGTGGGAGTGATATCTTACTTTGTTTTCGTTTCTTATAATTTTTGAACAAATGGGGCAAGTATTGTTAGACGTGAAATCTAAATTTTCCCTCTCGGTTAAGGGTGTCATTGGTTTTACAACTTTTAAATAATTTTCACTTAAATATCCAACATTTTATTTGTTATTTATTTAATTCAGCTATAAATTCTACAACAGTTGAGAACAAATTACAATTGTAAAAGTTAAAATATATTTACTTAAAATAATATACTTTATATATTAAATACTACCATAAACAAAATTATTGGAATTAAAATAGCTTATTAATAAATGTTTAGTTTTAGTACCAGTATCAGCAAAATCAATTAGGTCATAGTATTTGTTCACATCGATGCTTATTCTACGAAATGGATCAAAATCTGCGAAATTTGATCTATGAAAATCGATATAAAGTGGAACATATGATCTAAGTTGTCTATTTGGAACATTAATGAATACTTTACTAATGAGATATTCGGAATCATTATTTCCATTAACAATATTAAAAAAACACCATGTTTGCAACGATCCTTCTACTTTTTAAAGTTGGAAGTTTTATAAGGGCCAAACGGTTACGATATGGGGGAAGGTTTAAATCACGGTTCCATCTTAGGTTCAGGAGGCAAAAAAGGAGAAACTGCTTCTGGACTGATTCAAGTTTACGAATGTAAATATTATATTGTGGTTCCCAGATTACTGAACCGTATTCCAGATAAATATTCCGTATTCCAGAATAGGCCTAACTAATGTAGTAAATAGTCTCTTCGTCACGTAAGGATCAGCGAATACTTTCGACTACCGTTTTATAAAATTAGCAATTAAAAGATCATAGTTAACTTTGTCAAAGGCTTTGCTAAAATCCGTATATACAATCTTCTTCGAAAATCGGAATTAATATAGGATGATAACTCCATTAAGTTGGTAGATGTTGATCGTCCATGGTAAAATCCATGCTGTGTTTTTGATATTATTGATGAAATTTGCGGCGATAATATTGATGTTATAATTTTCTCAAATAGTTTATTTATTTATTTATTTTTAATTCAACAATTAATACAAAAAGCCACTTTTGGCCAATTAAATGTATTAACAAGAAATACACATTTTTTCAAATAACTATGACATTTAGGTTAATACTTAGATTTACATGTTTTTTACATATTAAATTTTTTAAGCAAACGTTCAAATACAAAATTCAAATACAAAGTACAAGCACAAAGTTCTCCACAAACAAACAATATCTCCTTAACAGAAAAAAAAATATAAAATGTGAGACTAATGAGAAAAATATGTAGTCCCGGCTAAAGATTTAGGAAAAGGAGAAGTTTTTTCTTATAATTAGCAACAGAACAGGAAAAATATTTAAGCTCTAAAGGTAGATTATTCTAGCAACTCTGATTCTGATAACGAATGAGCGGTGTATCAATTTGTAGACTTCGTGATGAATGAAGAAAACTAAATTTTCTAAATAATTCCATGGGGACACCATATTTTAAGATCTTAAAAAAAACACAATAAAGTTCGTAACACAACATATTTATCATAGGTACATCCTAGGAAGTCAATAGCAGAATTAGTAACATGATCACGAATTTTCAAGTTATATACAAATCTCAAGATTCTATTGAATATTCTCTCAAGTCTAGTCAGGGTATTATTGTTAGAACCCGCAATAATTTCAATACAATAATTGATATTCGACATAAGAAGTGCATAAGCTGCCCGTCTTTTTACAAAATTAGGTATATAAGAACTAATTGAATATAACCTTCTCAAGGTGATGAAAACTTTACTAGAAATATGACTAACATGGCGATCAAAATTCAGTTTTTGATCTAAATATAATCCAATGTACTTCAAATGATCAACATATTGAATAGATACACCAGAAATATAAGTATTAGGATGTGATACCACACGGTTACCCAAGAAAAATTGTATAGCCTTACTCTTAGTAGGATTAATGGAAAGATTATTAGCCAACATCCAATCTGATATTTCACATAAATGATCATTAATAGAGGTCTCAAATGATCTAAAAAGGTTTCCACCAGAAAACAATAAATGTACAATAAAAAAAAAACAATAAATGTGCAGAATTGTTTACACATTAATTCAATACAATCATTGAAAAAAAATATAAAAAGCAAGGGACCCAGGACTGAGCCTTGGGGCACTCCTGAAGTAACAGATCCAATATTAGAATTAACCTTATTAAGTGTAGTATATTGAAATCGATCAGAAATGTAGAAACAAATAAGTTTACAAGCTGTTACAGAAAAATTATACTTATCTCTGAACTTAAATAATAAAAGATAATGATCAATACAATCAAAGTTTTTACTTAAGTCCAGCGAAACCATTACGCATTGCTTATGTTCATTTAAATTTTTTCTTATAGTCAGTCATAGTGATCAATAGTGTGGTAGTATTATGGTTCTTACGAAACGCAAACTGATTTTGATGTAGTAGAGATGTTTCATCTAAGTACAATAAAATCTGCGTTTTCATTAGGTTTTCAACAATTTTCTATTAATTCTGGACATTGGAATCATATTATGTAGTTTATTCAACAATAAAGAAAGGGTATCTAATTGAACATCAACATCATTTGTACCATAGATATTAGACATATCAAACTGGCATACATAAGAAAAGCATGTGCCATAATCAATTTTATTATAGTCTTTAAATTCAACCACATCAGGAATGCAATCTGCTACCATGTTATAAGAAATATATATAAAACTGTGATAGAAATTAGTAAAGGGACAAGTAAACTAACCAGAATCCACAACCAAAGATATGTTGCTTACAAGAAAATAGTCAATAAGTGAAGTACTATTATGTGCTATGTCCAAATGCGTGTGGGTTGAGTTATGAACTGAACTCAAACCAACTCTAAGACACATCAGATGAAAATTATTAGATAAAGATTCATTAAAGAGATTGTAGTTCAAACCTCCCATAATAATTATATTAGTGTATTTATCGAATAAATCACTATGTAAACGCTCAAATGCATCAATGCAGCCAGGCAAATACACAACCCCAACTAATAACGGAAAACCACCTGCTACCATAACCTCAACAAACAACGATTCACAGACATCAAACTCTGTACTCCTATAAACTATTTTATGCCTCAAAAAGACAGAAATATTAAGACATACACCACCGCCTCTGCACAAGCTATTACCACCACCAACATTTCCCACTACTCCCAAATCACGATCATTTCTAACAATGTCATATCCAGAAATAGAAACAGCAGAAGACAATGTCACTTTTAACAGCCATGTTTCTGTAACACCAATAACATTAATACCAGAATCATATAATAGATTCCTAAATTCCTCTAGCTTCGTGGATCTAGTCGAAGGGTTGATGCTTTGGACATTAATTATTAATTAATTATCTCTAGCAATGGGACCCAAATTCTCATTATGGTACATTAAAATTATAAAGAGATTTAGTTGTTGTAGAGAACTTTATATCAAACAAAAGAAAATTCATTAAAAAATAAATCTTAAAATAATATATATATATGTATGTATAAATGCTACAAATATTATTTCCAAAATTTATATAAAAAAGAAATTTTGTTTCTATAATACTGATAATTGGTTATTAAATTTAAAGTTTACCAATGCATATATAAAACATGATTACAGACATTTTTATTTAGTCATGCTGTTCTCTTTAGAAATGGAACTAAGCTTTCCAATTTGTCACTGCACTTCTTCTACCGGATTTATAAAGAGGAATTATATAGGAGTTCTTCAATCTTTCTGGAAAAATACCGATCTTAAGACAGTTATTATATATGTGAGTAAGAGGAATTGCTAATACTTCCGCACAGTTTTTCACTTTTTAAATATTTTAAAACTGTTTCAGCATCCAGGGGCAATATATTAATCGATGGTGAATGTGAGATAGCAAATGTATATTGTTTATTATTATGTCTCCTCGAAGAAAATGTTGAAGCACAAAATCAGAAAATGCATTTGCTATGACTTTATCATTGGAAAACATTGCACTATTAATTTTAATTGTAGTCGGTTATGAGGAAATATTTCGCTTGGAATTAATAAAATTATAAAACAGTTTCGGGTTTAGTTTAATGTCTAATTTAATTTTATATAACAGCTTCTGGCAATAAAATATCGACATTGGTCAAACATATTATTACTTTTCCAAAACTTTTTTAACAAACGATTCATTCCATTTTTCAACCATTCCAGCGTGCTAGTTTTCCAAGGAGGTCCATTTGTTTTAATTTCTTTCTTCAAAGGAATAAAAATTATGTATAACTTGATCAAAGTTACTTCTATCTCCGTTAAACGATAGTGATTCAAACCAGTTTACACTGGACAATAGTTGATTCATTATTTGGAAATTAGTGCGATTGAAGTTTCATGTAGAATTAGTGTTGATATTTGAAGAGTTGTATGATGTCGGTCCTCAGGTTTACAGAGCGGATTTACTCGAACTACATCAAATAAGAAAGGAGAGAGACTTTAAGAAATCTTCTATCCAATCGATGGGATTTATGGGTACAAGGAAGTCTGTTTCAAATAACGTGATCCAGGAAGCCGTTGGAATATTAAAGTCAACTAGTGTAAATAAGTGGTCATACGAATTAAGTCTATCAGCAATGGATTTAATTGCCAATAAATGATTTTCATACACACATTGACATGTTGTTGATTTTTATGAAAACAGCAATTATTTCAGTATTCAAGAGTTATCTGTTAGAATTTCTGCAGCAGGATATTCGTTTGATACGGCAATAAAACACCACCACCGAGTTTACCAACACTATCTATTCTAAAAATGTGATAATTATCAAACATTATCTCGGAATTATATGTACTGTCATTAGGCCATGTTTCAGTAAAAGCTATTACTTAAAATTCAAAACCGTATCTATTTCGGAATAAGTCAGAAAGTTTTGTATTTATCCCGTTAACATTTTGACATATAATATTAAAACTTAAGGATGGTTTTAGTTTTTGAGTTTATGGAGGATACTGGAATACGCACAACATTATTATCTTCGCAATAAATAAATTCTCGCATTTTTCGGCCATAAATTAGGATTCACTACTTGATCAAATAATTCAGCAGGAACAATAATCTTGAATGATACTCTATTTCTTGCATTTATTCTGTAAATATTGACATTATCAGAAATAACGTTATTAAATTTACCTTTCATTATATTCTATATATCATCTATGGTTGTATCATGATAAAATCTTGTAGCAAAAATAGTTTTTCTAGGTGGAAGTACGAGGGCGGATCAATAAGTCCGTGACTTTTCGAACTTCCCTCGTAGTTATATGAAACGCAACACTATTCCCATCAAGTACCACCTGTTAATAGACTACTGTCAAATTTTGAGCAAGTGTCGTCATTTACTTTGCATAGAAATAGGATTTTTCGAGGTCCTTAAAATAGTTATTTGTTTGGTCAATAATTTCATCGTTGGAGCTGAATCTTTTTCCACCGAGCCATTTCTTTAGGTTTGGAGATAGGAAGTAGTCAGTAGGGGCTAAATCCGGAGAATATGGCGGATGAGGTACCAATTCGTAGCCCAATTCATAGAGTTTTGCCATTGAGACTGCAAACGTGTGCACCCTTGCATTATCTTGATGAAAAAGAACTTTTTCTTGGCCATAAGGGGTTGTTTTCTTTTTAAATCCTCATTAAATCGGTCTAATAAGTTCGGATAATATTCGCCGTTTATTATTTTTCCCTTTTGAAGGTAATAGATGTGGATTACCCTGCGTGCATCCCACAAAACTGTTGCTATCACCTTATTGGCCGACAAACTTACCTTGGCCTTCTTCGGAGCAGGTTCACCCGTAGAAACCCATTGTTTAGACTGCTGCTTGGTCTTCGGAGTACAGTAATGGATCCATGTTTCATCCACAGTTACAAAACGCCGCAAAAACTCGTTCGGATTGCGGTTTACGTTTATGGTCTTGCAGATAACTTTCTTAAATATAGCTGATCATTTAAAATCGAAACCACACTGCCATATGAAATGCCTATGGCATCAACAATCTCACGCACTTTTACTCTTCGGTCGGTCAACACCATATCGTGAATTTTTTTGACATTTTCGGGTGTACTGACCTCAATTAGCCGCCCAGCATCATTTGTACTTGTGCGACCACAACGAAAGTCAGTAAACCACTTTTTTACCATTGAAATCGATGGTGCAGAGTCCCCATAGTATTTATCGAGCTTTTCCATGGTTTGATTGACGGTTTTTTTTTCGCAAAAAATAATGTTTAATGAGCACTCGAAATTCACTTTTTTCTATTTTTAGAAAAATACACGAGGTTGTATGTTTTGAACAGCTGTTAAAGGCAAAGTAAATGACGACACTTGCTCAAAGTTTGACAGTAGTCTATTGACAAGTGGCATTTAATGGGAATACTGTTGCATTTCATATAACTACGAGGCAATTTCGAAAAGTCACGGACTTATTGATCCGCCCTCGTATACGCAGTTCTCTAGGTTCAGGTCCAGTTTCAAGAGATGCTATCGATGGATTCGATATATTATTTGAAGATGACGATACTGGTAAAGGAGAATTGGAAATATTATCAGGAATTTCCGATGAAGGATAAGTTATTATGGGAATAATTGGAGATTTATCAGCTAGCTTCTTCCGTTTTGGGGATGACTTATGATGGGATTTGGATAATTCATCCAAATTTGGATAATTAGTAAATAGTTAACCAAATTTAGTGAGTTTACCTTGCAAAGATATAAAGTCTTTATTTAGTTCAAATTCTCCTTTAAAGATTTTTAAAAAATTGTAAAATTCAATATTTACTTTTCTACAATTAGGACAAGTCCAATGTAAGCATTTAGAGGCATCGATTAGTGCACCTACATCACTAGCCCTAAGACCACTACATTTTAAAAGATAGTAACCTAAACATAGTCAGCAAGATACCATACGTTCCGTTCCGGAAATATTACAGTTAATATTCAGACCGTTCATTATAGGGAATTAATGAAAATTATCTAAGCAGTATTGTTCGCTGGGTAATAATAATCTATTCACCACTAGATGTCACTGTTAAGAGTATTTATTATATTCACAAACCAAGTGTTGTACTTAAAGGTACTAGATTAGGAAAAACAGGTGACATGCACTGTTGTAGAAATTCGGCTTAAAATATTTGTTGGTATAAGCAAATATATATAAGGTAAACGAAGAAAATGCAAATAAGAAGGGAAAAACGAAATTTGTTGCTGCAGATAAAGAAAATTTTTCAATAATTGAAAAAACTACACAGATAATATTTTATGTGTTACACCAAATTTAAAATCAATTAAAAGATCAACTTAGCTTTAGAAATTTGCAGAATTATGATGTTTTAGGATCGTTTAATACACAAAAGCTTTAAAAACTTTCAAAGATTTGGAGTAAAGCAAAATTGAAACACTTTCACAGTATATATATCACTAACTAAGTTTTTTACAAATAATTTGACAGATTCTATACCCTTAAACATGCGAGGAGTATTTAAATTTGAGTTAAACTTACGTTTTATAAAATAAGAAAATGCAAAAGGAATATGTTTATCAGCAAATGTTGTTGATGAAATATTTCCATTCGGAATGCATGTTTGATTATTTTCAAAAATACATTCTGAATCTGCATATACTACAAATGGCAAATCTAATTTCTTATTATAATTCTTAAATTATAATAAGGACTTATCTGCTGAGGGCACATATGATATAGTTTTAGTACATCTCTCTTCATGTTTTTCCTATGCCTTTTTATTGTGAAAGTGTTGTAAGCAAAAATTGCAAACAACTACTGCTTCGTGGTGTTGAGTCACTGGAGACTTTCGTAATAGAACAATTTGCATTATAATTTTATTATAATTTTTTTAAATATTTTTAATCCAAACATAGTGAGAATTATCACCGTTATTTGAATGTAGAAGCATCAAATTAATATGTTTTGATTTCTTTTCTTTTGATTTGTAGTAGGGTCCAACTATAAAATTCTTTGCCTCATCATAACCAATCTTTTACTTTCAGTGGGAAGCTTAACCCATTGAAATTTAAGCAAACCCCATTTACGAATATATTATTAGAATATATAGATGTTCGCATAGAGAGAGATGTTCGCATATCATTTTTCTTAATTTTAGCGACTGCAGAAATGATGGCTCATTTAAAACAAAACTCGTCCTTATTTTGAACATTTATACAAGATTTTTTCATTGCAGCTTTGTAGGTAGTGGTATAAAGGTTGAACCTCTGAGTGGCTGGTACTTATTTAGATTTAATTCAACTTTAATTAATTGAACTAAAGTTCAACTTCTATCTCTCTCTTGGAATTCTTCGGTCTTTTGTAGAAAAGTTTCTGTTATCGCAGAATATGCTTCATCATATTCACTGATAGAATAAATTTCTTTCATTTTAGTTTGCAAGACCTTTACCTCAATCGGGCTGTCTTTCAAATTATCCACATTTGGCTTAGCATATAGACCATAGATTTCAATATTAAATTTTAATATTTAATTTTTCTTAAGAAAGTAACTGACTTCTCCATTAAATGCTTGCTTCAAAAAGGTTTCTGGTAGGAGACATCATTCGTTTTTATTGGTGGAGAAAGAGTCATAACACTTATCTTATATGCGCTTTTCACCCTTTTAACCAAATTTCCGTCTCCAGAGATATCTTAGCTACTCTGGATGTGGATGCATGAGTAATTTCATGCATTTTCAACGAATTAATGCACAGTGGGACAGAATCGAAATTTTTTGGAAATAAATCTGTAACTTCTGATCGGCCGGTTGGATTTTCATGAAATTTGGTATAGGCGTAGCAGAGGAGCGTTCAATATTAAGTTTGGAAGCGGAGGCACAACAAATCCCTCAGGAGCGGAGCTAAGGGGGCTCAAAGTTAGGTACCTCTGACATAAAAAAAATTGTAATCACTTGCCAAATTTTCCTTCTCGTCCAATTTCAAATATTTTTATATATTGTTGTAGGCCCTGATAAGACGTATAAAATATATGTTTACATGTCCTATTTATCTCTTATAGTTTTCGAGTTATTTGTGTTTGAATTTTTAAGCACCATAATGTTCTTGGTCCAGTTTTTTTCCTATATATCCTAGTATTTCCGACCGATTTTATTAGTTTTTTTCTTAAGTTTAACTTAAGTACAGAATTGTTTACACATTAATTCAATACAATCATTGAAAAAAAATATAAAAAGCAAGGGACCCAGGACTGAGCTTTGGGGCACTCCTGAAGTAACAGATCCAATATTAGAATTAACCTTATTAAGTGTAGTATATTGAAATCGATCAGAAATGTAGGAACAAATAAGTTTACAAGCTGTTACAGAAAAATTATACTTATCTCTGAACTTAAATAATAAAAGATAATGATCAATACAATCAAAGTTTTTACTTAAGTCCAGCGAAACCATTACGCATTGCTTATGTTCATTTAAATTTTTTCTTATAGTCAGTCATAGTGATCAATAGTGTGGTAGTATTATGGTTCTTACGAAACGCAAACTAATTTTGATGTAGTAGAGATGTTTCATCTAAGTACAATAAAATCTGCGTTTTCATTAGGTTTTCAACAATTTTCTATTAATTCTGGACATTGGAATCATATTATGTAGTTTATTCAACAATAAAGAAAGGGTATCTAATTGAACATCAACATCATTTGTACCATAGATATTAGACATATCAAACTGGCATACATAAGAAAAGCATGTGCCATAATCAATTTTATTATAGTCTTTAAATTCAACCACATCAGGAATGCAATCTGCTACCATGTTATAAGAAATATATATAAAACTGTGATAGGAATTAGTAAAGGGACAAGTAAACTAACCAGAATCCACAACCAAAGATATGTTGCTTACAAGAAAATAGTCAATAAATGAAGTACTATTATGTGCTATGTCCAAATGCGTGTGGGTTGAGTTATGAACTGAACTCAAACCAACTCTAAGACACATCAGATGAAAATTATTAGATAAAGATTCATTAAAGAGATTGTACTTCAAACCTCCCATAATAATTATATTAGTGTATTTATCGAATAAATCACTATGTAAACGCTCAAATGCATCAATGCAGCCAGGCAAATACACAACCCCAACTAATAACGGAAAACCACCTGCTACCATAACCTCAACAAACAACGATTCACAGACATCAAACTCTGTACTCCTATAAACTATTTTATGCCTCAAAAAGACAGAAATATTAAGACATACACCACCGCCTCTGCACAAGCTATTACCACCACCAACATTTCCCACTACTCCCAAATCACGATCATTTCTAACAATGTCATATCCAGAAATAGAAACAGCAGAAGACAATGTCACTTTTAACAGCCATGTTTCTGTAACACCAATAACATTAATACCAGAATCATATAATAGATTCCTAAATTCCTCTAGCTTCGTGGATCTAGTCGAAGGGTTGATGCTTTGGACATTAATTATTAATTAATTATCTCTAGCAATGGGACCCAAATTCTCATTATGGTACATTAAAATTATAAAGAGATTTAGTTGTTGTAGAGAACTTTATATCAAACAAAAGAAAATTCATTAAAAAATAAATCTTAAAATAATATATATATATGTATGTATAAATGCTACAAATATAATTTCCAAAATTTATATAAAAAAGAAATTTTGTTTCTATAATACTGATAATTGGTTATTAAATTTAAAGTTTACCAATGCATATATAAAACATGATTACAGACATTTTTATTTAGTCATGCTGTTCTCTTTAGAAATGGAACTAAGCTTTGCAATTTGTCACTGCACTTCTTCTACCGGATTTATAAAGAGGAATTATATAGGAGTTCTTCAATCTTTCTGGAAAAATACCGATCTTAAGACAGTTATTATATATGTGAGTAAGAGGAATTGCTAATACTTCCGCACAGTTTTTCACTTTTTAAATATTTTAAAACTGTTTCAGCATCCAGGGGCAATATATTAATCGATGGTGAATGTGAGATAGCAAATGTATATTGTTTATTATTATGTCTCCTCGAAGAAAATGTTGAAGCACAAAATCAGAAAATGCATTTGCTATGACTTTATCATTGGAAAACATTGCACTATTAACTTTCATTGTAGTCGGTTATGAGGAAATATTTCGCTTGGAATTAATAAAATTATAAAACAGTTTCGGGTTTAGTTTAATGTCTAATTTAATTTTATATAACAGCTTCTGGCAATAAAATATCGACATTGGTCAAACATATTATTACTTTTCCAAAACTTTTTTAACAAACGATTCATTCGATTTTTCAACCATGCCAGCGTGCTAGTTTTCCAAGGAGGTCCATTTGTTTTAATTTCTTTCTTCAAAGGAATAAAAATTATGTATAACTTGATCAAAGTTACTTCTATCTCCGTTAAACGATAGTGATTCAAACCAGTTTACACTGGACAATAGTTGATTCATTATTTGGAAATTAGTGCGATTGAAGTTTTATGTAGAATTAGTGTTGATATTTGAAGAGTTGTATGATGTCGGTCCTCAGGTTTACAGAGCGGATTTACTCGAACTACATCAAATAAGAAAGGAGAGAGACTTTAAGAAATCTTCTATCCAATCGATGGGATTTATGGGTACAAGGAAGTCTGTTTCAAATAACGTGATCCAGGAAGCCGTTGGAATATTAAAGTCACCTAGTGTAAATAAGTGGTCATACGAATTAAGTCTATCAGCAATGGATTTAATTGCCAATAAATGATTTTCATACACACATTGACTTGTTGTTGATTTTTATGAAAACAGCAATTATTTCAGTATTCAAGAGTTATCTGTTAGAATTTCTGCAGCAGGATATTCATTTGATACGGCAATAAAACACCACCACCGAGTTTACCAACACTATCTATTCTAAAAATGTGATAATTATCAAACATTATCTCGGAATTATATGTACTGTCATTAAGCCATGTTTCAGTAAAAGCTATTACTTAAAATTCAAAACCGTATCTATTTCGGAATAAGTCAGAAAGTTTTGTATTTATCCCGTTAACATTTTGACATATAATATTAAAACTTAAGGATGGTTTTAGTTTTTGAGTTTATGGAGGATACTGGAATACGCACAACATTATTATCTTCGCAATAAATAAATTCTCGCATTTTTCGGCCATAAATTAGGATTCACTACTTGATCAAATAATTCAGCAGGAACAATAATCTTGAATGATACTCTATTTCTTGCATTTATTCTGTAAATATTGACATTATCAGAAATAACGTTATTAAATTTACCTTTCATTATATTCTATATATCATCTATGGTTGTATCATGATAAAATCTTGTAGCAAAAATAGTTTTTCTAGGTGGAAGTACGAGGGCGGATCAATAAGTCCGTGACTTTTCGAACTTCCCTCGTAGTTATATGAAACGCAACACTATTCCCATCAAGTACCACCTGTTAATAGACTACTGTCAAATTTTGAGCAAGTGTCGTCATTTACTTTGCATAGAAATAGGATTTTTCGAGGTCCTTAAAATAGTTATTTGTTTGGTCAATAATTTCATCGTTGGAGCTGAATCTTTTTCCACCGAGCCATTTCTTTAGGTTTGGAGATAGGAAGTAGTCAGTAGGGGCTAAATGCGGAGAATATGGCGGATGAGGTACCAATTCGTAGCCCAATTCATAGAGTTTTGCCATTGAGACTGCAAACGTGTGCACCCGTGCATTATCTTGATGAAAAAGAACTTTTTCTTGGCCATAAGGGGTTGTTTTCTTTTTAAATCCTCATTAAATCGGTCTAATAAGTTCACATAATATTCGCCGTTTATTATTTTTCCCTTTTGAAGGTAATAGATGTGGATTACCCTGCGTGCATCCCACAAAACTGTTGCTATCACCTTATTGGCCGACAAACTTACCTTGGCCTTCTTCGGAGCAGGTTCACCCGTAGAAACCCATTGTTTAGACTGCTGCTTGGTCTTCGGAGTACAGTAATGGATCCATGTTTCATCCACAGTTACAAAACGCCGCAAAAACTCGTTCGGATTGCGGTTTACGTTTATGGTCTTGCAGATAACTTTCTTAAATATAGCTGATCATTTAAAATCGAAACCACACTGCCATATGAAATGCCTATGGCATCAACAATCTCACGCACTTTTACTCTTCGGTCGGTCAACACCATATCGTGAATTTTTTTGACATTTTCGGGTGTACTGACCTCAATTAGCCGCCCAGCATCATTTGTACTTGTGCGACCACAACGAAAGTCAGTAAACCACTTTTTTACCATTGAAATCGATGGTGCAGAGTCCCCATAGTATTTATCGAGCTTTTCCATGGTTTGATTGACGGTTTTTTTTTCGCAAAAAATAATGTTTAATGAGCACTCGAAATTCACTTTTTTCTATTTTTAGAAAAATACACGAGGTTGTATGTTTTGAACAGCTGTTAAAGGCAAAGTAAATGACGACACTTGCTCAAAGTTTGACAGTAGTCTATTGACAAGTGGCATTTAATGGGAATACTGTTGCATTTCATATAACTACGAGGCAATTTCGAAAAGTCACGGACTTATTGATCCGCCCTCGTATACGCAGTTCTCTAGGTTCAGGTCCAGTTTCAAGAGATGCTATCGATGGATTCGATATATTATTTGAAGATGACGATACTGGTAAAGGAGAATTGGAAATATTATCAGGAATTTCCGATGAAGGATAAGTTATTATGGGAATAATTGGAGATTTATCAGCTAGCTTCTTCCGTTTTGGGGATGACTTATGATGGGATTTGGATAATTCATCCAAATTTGGATAATTAGTAAATAGTTAACCAAATTTAGTGAGTTTACCTTGCAAAGATATAAAGTCTTTATTTAGTTCAAATTCTCCTTTAAAGATTTTTAAAAAATTGTAAAATTCAATATTTACTTTTCTACAATTAGGACAAGTCCAATGTAAGCATTTAGAGGCATCGATTAGTGCACCTACATCACTAGCCCTAAGACCACTACATTTTAAAAGATAGTAACCTAAACATAGTCAGCAAGATACCATACGTTCCGTTCCGGAAATATTACAGTTAATATTCAGACCGTTCATTATAGGGAATTAATGAAAATTATCTAAGCAGTATTGTTCGCTGGGTAATAATAATCTATTCACCACTAGATGTCACTGTTAAGAGTATTTATTATATTCACAAACCAAGTGTTGTACTTAAAGGTACTAGATTAGGAAAAACAGGTGACATGCACTGTTGTAGAAATTCGGCTTAAAATATTTGTTGGTATAAGCAAATATATATAAGGTAAACGAAGAAAATGCAAATAAGAAGGGAAAAACGAAATTTGTTGCTGCAGATAAACAAAATTTTTCAATAATTGAAAAAACTACACAGATAATATTTTATGTGTTACACCAAATTTAAAATCAATTAAAAGATCAACTTAGCTTTAGAAATTTGCAGAATTATGATGTTTTCAGGATCGTTTAATACACAAAAGCTTTAAAAACTTTCAAAGATTTGGAGTAAAGCAAAATTGAAACACTTTCACAGTATATATATCACTAACTAAGTTTTTTACAAATAATTTGACAGATTCTATACCCTTAAACATGCGAGGAGTATTTAAATTTGAGTTAAACTTACGTTTTATAAAATAAGAAAATGCAAAAGGAATATGTTTATCAGCAAATGTTGTTGATGAAATATTTCCATTCGGAATGCATGTTTGATTATTTTCAAAAATACATTCTGAATCTGCATATACTACAAATGGCAAATCTAATTTCTTATTATAATTCTTAAATTATAATAAGGACTTATCTGCTGAGGGCACATATGATATAGTTTTAGTACATCTCTCTTCATGTTTTTCCTATGCTTTTTATTGTGAAAGTGTTGTAAGCAAAAATTGCAAACAACTACTGCTTCGTGGTGTTGAGTCACTGGAGACTTTCGTAATAGAACAATTTGCATTATAATTTTATTATAATTTTTTTAAATATTTTTAATCCAAACATAGTGAGAATTATCAAAGTTATTTGAATGTAGAAGCATCAAATTAATATGTTTTGATTTCTTTTCTTTTGATTTGTAGTAGGGTCCAACTATAAAATTCTTTGCCTCATCATAACCAATCTTTTACTTTCAGTGGGAAGCTTAACCCATTGAAATTTAAGCAAACCCCATTTACGAATATATTATTAGAATATATAGATGTTCGCATAGAGAGAGATGTTGGCATATCATTTTTCTTAATTTTAGCGACTGCAGAAATGATGGCTCATTTAAAACAAAACTCGTCCTTATTTTGAACATTTATACAAGATTTTTTTCATTGCAGCTTTGTAGGTAGTGGTATAAAGGTTGAACCTCTGAGTGGCTGGTACTTATTTAGATTTAATTCAACTTTAATTAATTGAACTAAAGCTCAACTTCTATCTCTCTCTTGGAATTCTTCGGTCTTTTGTAGAAAAGTTTCTGTTTTCGCAGAATATGCTTCATCATATTCACTGATAGAATAAATTTCTTTCATTTTAGTTTGCAAGACTTTTACCTCAATCGGGCTGTCTTTCAAATTATCCACATTTGGCTTAGCATATAGACCATAGATTTCAATATTAAATTTTAATATTTAATTTTTCTTAAGAAAGTAACTGACTTCTCCATTAAATGCTTGCTTCAAAAAGGTTTCTGGTAGGAGACATCATTCGTTTTTATTGGTGGAGAAAGAGTCATAACACTTATCTTATATGCGCTTTTCACCCTTTGAACCAAATTTCCGTCTCCAGAGATATCTTAGCTACTCTGGATGTGGATGCATGAGTAATTTCATGCATTTTCAACGAATTAATGCACAGTGGGACAGAATCGAAATTTTTTGGAAATAAATCTGTAACTTCTGATCGGCCGGTTGGATTTTCATGAAATTTGGTATAGGCGTAGCAGAGGAGCGTTCAATATTAAGTTTGGAAGCGGAGGCACAACAAATCCCTCAGGAGCGGAGCTAAGGGGGCTCAAAGTTAGGTACCTCTGACATAAAAAAAATTGTAATCACTTGCCAAATTTTCCTTCTCGTCCAATTTCAAATATTTTTATATATTGTTGTAGGCCCTGATAAGACGTATAAAAGATATGTTTACATGTCCTATTTATCTCTTATAGTTTTCGAGTTATTTGTGTTTGAATTTTTAAGCACCATAATGTTCTTGGTCCAGTTTTTTTCCTATATATCCTAGTACTTCCGACCGATTTTATTAGTTTTTTTCTTAACTAGTTAAAGAACAAAATTATCTATTGAGTAAAAAATTGAAGTCGATATCTTTACCGAGTCCAAAAATAAACCATTTTGAATTTGAAAATTGCAAAAAAGACGACTTTTTGTGTTTTTTTTTTTTTAGCCGAAATAGTATCAACACTCTTTTTCATCTAAAATAAAATTTTCTTTAGCAACATATAATAATTTTGCACTTTTCTGAAAGGTAACTTCACAGAGATGACTTTAAGATAAAAAAACAAGTCCAATAACTCAATTGGTCATGGTACACACCCTCCCGAATTCGACCCATTTTATATGAAAGTTTTGATTTTAGACCATATTTTCTCAAATCCCAAAGCACGAATCGACAAGCGGAATATATTTTAAGAATCTTCAATATGTCTTTAAAAGTTTTAAATCAAAATCTACGGGACTTCGCAAAACTGTGGCTTCTATAGCCAAAAATGTAATAAATCCCATTTTTGGGAATTTTCATTAGTTTTTTTTTTGGGAACCCATGATTGAAATTTGGTTAAAGCGCTTTTATTTATATTAATAAGATCCACATTTCCTGCAAATTTCATTAAGATATCTTTATAAACAAATATGTTATGACAATTAAAAAATTTGTATTTTCTCCAAAAACCCCAAATTGGGCCTTTTGTTTGGTTTATTTGTAAATAGCGAAAGAAGTTTTAAAAATATGTATGTTAAGCTTATCCTTTAGCATATATAATTTCCGATCTTTTTCAAAAAGATTCAAGTCAATATCATGCCTAATTTCAGAAATATGCGCGTTTAAACCTTTATATTTCCAATTTATTGTATATATGACTATATTTTTACAAACTTGCAACTTTTGCCTTTAGCTTTGCGTGAATAATTACTTAGAAAATTATAAATATTTCTGTATGCTTTTAATAAATCTATACACAAAATATTTTTATAAAAATAATTAATAAATATTTTTTATTTTTAATAGAGTTGCCACATTTCCCAAATTTAAGTAAATCTTTATCCTTTTCTAAGCATTAATATATTTCTATTAATGAATTTAAAATAACAAAACAAATAAAAATGTCTATTTTAACTTAATCAATAAGTATTTTATTAGTTTACATTTATGGTGTTTACCTAAATTTAACAAATGTATTTATCTATTCGTGATGGTTAAAAATTTATATATTTATGATCTAGTGGCAATGTACAGGTATCCTTTCCGGTGATACCTAGCTGCATCATTTATTTATTACTGGTGGTTCAAAATCTATATTTTTATGACCTAGTGACAATGCACAAGTAATATCCTTTCCGGTGATACCTAACAGCAACATATAATATCAATGAATTCGGTATAGGTACACCTCTAAATTGACTCTTTCAGATATTTTACCTAATGAAAATTCACAGAATTCCTGTAAATTTATATACCTGTGCGATATATCTAATAGATATATATAAATGCGCAGCTAATTCTTAACAACATCATAACGAAGTTGATTACCATGGTGATTACATTGAAACATGGATAATTGTGTTGTGTTCTGTGGAGTTTATCCAAAAATGATCTTAATCGTTTAGAAGCTATAGTGGAATTCATAAAAACTACATATCATGCAAAAGTCGTCGTCATTGGTAAATCTCAGATAGAGAGCTTTTTAAAGTTGTATGACGTATGGCGTGCTAACAGATTAAAAATTAAACATTCCGATTGGATGGATACTGATATAGAAATATCGGCTTGCAAAATATCAACTGGAGCACCCTGCAAGGCATTGATGATTTAAGTACAAGATCTAAGAAGAAAAAACTGGCCCATAAGCTTTCTATAATTTCGAATGAAGGAGTTTCTGATACATTCAAAGAAATGTTAAAAAAGGAGAATCAACCTAAGAGTGCAATCAATATTGCTGAAATACTGCCAACTGCATCACCAAAACATCTTAACGTTGTATTAATCTGTAAGTGGGGATGTGACGGACTATCAGCCCTTCCTGAATACAAGCATGCTAGTGGAAGTAAGAAAATGGCGGATTATAAAAGCGTATTTATAGCATCTTTGGTGCCATTAAGAATGCGATCTTATTCTTTAAAGCAATTTTCATCAAAGTGTAAAAACTCATATATACGGCTTAACACCACTCCAGGATCAAAACATTTTTGCAGACCTATTTTGTTCGAATACACAAAGGAGTCGAAGACAACAACAAAGGATTCAGAGGAATATATTAAAGATGAAATAAATGATTTACAACCTCTTTCAATAACCATAAACCAATACACATTCGCCATATCCTTTCAACTTAGTGTAGTGTACCATATATATATATAAACACATAGTGTACCACACAAGTCTGCATGTATGATCAATGCATAAAGCAATTAACGTTTAAATATATATCAAATTACTACATACATTATTCTATACTTAATGCAGACTAATCATAAACATAATTGAGTGACACACTTATAATTTAGTGCACTTCAAATAGGAAATATTGTGATTGGTCAAGGAATGAAAGTTACTTGATATCATTGCCAACACCATGATACCGAACGAGACAGATGTAATATTTTAATAAAATAGAATAAGTTAGAAAAGCTAGGATTAATTTTGTAAAGTAGTATATAAGCACATACAATAACCAAAATAAATCAGACTTGAAATTTATACGTAGACCGGCATACTTGCCTTGTTTTAATTGAAGTCTCAATATTTTGGCAGTTCCTTTGAACGCCTACAAATAAGCTGATCCACACACAGCTATATAAATATAGAACTGGGATATAGAGAAAACTTTGTATTATAATGCTACTCTACAATTGTAACTATAACATTCTACACTACCTATAACACTACATGGCGATCCTGCCTATAAGTCTACATGGCGTTCCTGCCCACTCGGACCACTGATCCTGCCCACTCGGACCACTGATCCTGCCCACTCGGACCACTGATCGCAACCACTCGAGCCTGAGCCGGCAAGTTGTGCAGCACCACCTTATGAACCACTAAGGCTCGATGCAGGTTCGAAGGCCATTACAATAGAGGAATATAAGAAGCGACAGCGGCAGAAACCAGTGGAGAACGCTCCAATACAGAAACGGAAGAAGAAGAGGGCTGGCGTTATTATACAAGGACTTAAATCTTACAACAGAAAAAGAACAGCAGAAAAGAATAAGAAAAAAAATAAAAAAGCTTTATCAAGAAAGAATTCCACAAAATAATACAACAGAAGAATGAATATTTACAAAAATAATTTAAAAACAATATACACTAATAATATTTTTTTTAAAAACAAGAAAACAAAAACAAGAAAATTTATAAATGGTAGGTCCCATTTGGGGATATACAATAAACAACAGAAATATAATAAACCACAAAGTAAGGTGGATACACAAGAAAATATAATAAATAGTGGGAATACTGATAACACAAAAGATATCATTCCTGACTATATAAAAACCTTAATAATTGTAATAATAGTTTTATACAAAGCATATAAAATTAATAAATATTTCATAAATTATGTATTGAAATACAGAAATAATAATAATGCAATTATATATATTTAAAAAAAAAAAATATATATATATATATACATATTTTTTATACAAGGCATAATGGAAAAAATATAAATATTTAAAAAAAAATATAATAAGAAACTTAAAGAAAAGTCCAGCAAGGACATATTCAAAGAAAACTATAAAAAATAAATAATAGATAGTGTAAAGCAAGAATTTCAAACAGCTTTACTAGAAGAAGAAGAGGCAAAAGAAACTGTAGCATTAAAATTAGAATTTAGTAACATTTATGAAAGAATTAAACAATACTTAATATTAGATATTAAAGAACTAGAATTTAAGGATAATACAATGGCATCATTCAATTTATAAACTGCTGGCAAAGCAATACCTTTATTTTCCGGTAACTATTTGGAATTAGAAAGCTTTTTAATAATCTCACAATTGATACACAAATCACTATCAGCTGAAGCAAAAATTGATTTCCTTCAGTACATTTGTCATGCAAAACTAACTTCAAAAGTCAAAATAGCTATAGTCAATTACTCAGAACCAAAAGATTTTGAAACACTAAAAACTTTATAAAAAAAAACGATATAAAAATAACAAAACTATTCCTGAGTTACAAAATACATTAAGTACATTGTTTCAAGGAAAAATAAATATAAATTCATTCAAGGATAGAATAATTTCTATCATAGACAATCTAAATCAACTAGGAATCCAGGAATTAGGTAGCGACGCTTCAGAGGCTGAAAAGAATGTAATTACTAAAATAAACAATAAACTAGCTTTGGATACATTCAAAAAGGGACTTAACGAAAGCTTTAAAGCGACCATATACGCTGCTAGCATCCGAACTCGCAATAGAACTCGAAAATGAACACAATTTTACAATTACGAACACATACAACCCACATAACACTATCCAAATTAGGAACAATAATTTCCAAAACAATAATTAAAACTTCAACAGAAATTATAATAACAATAATTCAAACTTCAACAGGAATTATATGTCTTATAATAACCACAATTTCAACTTCAACCATAACAGAAATAATAATCAACACACAGATTATAGATCCGATAACAACAACAATTATGATAGAAGGAGCCAAAATAACTCAAACAACAACGGTAACATAATATATATTCAATAAAAGAAGAGGGAAACGAGATAGGCTCGGAATACACAAGTATACCGCACAGCCAAAATTAAAAATATACAAAGTTACCAATGACATTACAAATTTCATAATCGTTAAATACAATAATGAACAACTAACGTTTCTTATTGACACAGGCGCCGACATATCATTATGCCGCATGCAAATAAAATTCGAAGACGAAACTTACAATCCACAAGAAAAATGTAAATTAACAGGTATAACCATCAATTTAAGAGACTACCATTCGGACTAAAAATCTCTTCAAACAGTTTTCAAAGAATGCTCACAATAGCGCTATCAGAACTAGAATCAGAAGCAATTTTCTATGTAGACGACATAATTGTATATGGATGTAGTCTAAATCATCACAACCAAAATTTAATAAAAGTCTTAGATAGATTACAAAAACACGACTTAAAGCTTAATCCAAAAAAGGTTGTTTTCTAAGATCAGAAGTAGTTTATTTAGTCCATTTAGTTACAAAAGACGAATTAAAAACAGACCCTTCTAAATATGAAACAATAAAGAACTATCCAACGCCAACCAACGCAGATGAAGAAAGACGATTTGTTGCATTCTGCAACTACTACAGAAGATTTATACCCAATTTTGCTGACATAGCAAAAGACCTAAATGCATTATTAAAGAAATCGACAGAATTCATATGGAAAGAACAATGCCAATATGCCTTGGAGGAACTAAAAAACAAGCTAATGAATCCGCCCATACTTCAATACCCTGACTTTGAAAAACCTTTTATTTTAACAACCGACGCCTCAAATTATGCGTTAGGTGCTGTATTGTCTTAAGGTGAAATAGGCCAGAATTTACCCGTTTCATATGCAAGTAATTCATTACAAACACATGACATAAACAAATCAATAATTGAAAAAGAGCTTTTAGCAATATATTAGAGTATTAACTTTTTTAGACCATACCTATATGGTAGAAAATTCTTAGTAGTGACAGATCACGGACCCTTAATCTCCCTATTTTCACATAAAAACCCTTCACCAAAGATGACAAGAATTAGGTTAGATCTAAGTGATTATGATTTTCAATAACATATAAAAAGGGAAAGATGAATACAAACGCTGACGCACTCTATAGAATAAAAATTGATTCAGACATTAAAACAAATGATACCACAAGAGAATGTTGAAAAAGAAAGAAAAACATTAGCTTTATCAAGGGTAATGAGAAATAATAATAATTAGGAGAATATAATAGCAGATAGTAAGAAAAATAAATAAAAAACATCAACCATTCAGGTTGACCATCAATTTATTTCTCATTTATTTGTTTTACAATTTTGTTTTTTTATTACAATTAACTGCAACTTAAGCTAAAATCATAATTATTACAAAAGAGTCATGTGGAAGTTCAGTTTATTGAACTTGCACACGATGCAAAAAATATTATTATAAAAATTAAAAAATGCAACTAAATAATTATGAAGAATTATTAATAGCAACGTGTTGTCTAGGGTATTGGCCTTTGTGTTGTTTTAATAGTTGTTGTTGGTAGTGTGTATATAACTCCTCCCTGCTCAGATTGAAGCGTAGGGACTGAAGGGATAGTAGCTTCATCGCGGATTTCTTTTTTGACCCTTAGTATATATATCTTCAGGATATAGAGTATCGTTCCAATTATAATTACCCAAATAAGTAATTCGATATAGTTCTGCAAATCTAGTCTGGTGGATATTGATAAAATTTCGTTTTGCTGCTGGAGGTTGTGATCTGACAGCTTTTTTAATGTGATTGTTTTGATCTCAGATGAAGCGTGAATTTCAGATATTGGTACTGGAGCGATGTATATATCTTCCCAAAATGTATTAATGTCATCGCTGTAGGTAATATTATTTATGTGTACCTCACAGTGTTTGTAATGCACTACTCCGGTGGCGTTCAGTGAGTGGTTGTTGATATTACAATTTGTCTCAATTGGTGTTTTTGGTATGTTAATGAAGGTAATTAGATTGGGTTCCGGCTGCCAGATAGAGTGTGACTCGCCGACGTCATTTAAAACACACTTTGCATTTTGATTTTTAAAAAGACGGCCAATACAACTAGAGTTCACGGTAGATTCTTCTTTTTTAAATTTTGAACAAAAGAAAGTGGTTTCTATTTTTGGACATTTTTCTGATATATGTACTATTTAAATTCATTAAACATTAAATAAGGTTCTGTTACAATAATCTTAGTTCTATTAATAGGTAAAGTACTTATATGATAAAATTGGTAGGGATTGGGATCAAGGTTAGGGATCTGAACGTTAAAAATGATATTGGATTCGTTGTAATAAGCCTGTAGTCCAAGCAGTTCATATATGTTTTCAATGGACTTGGTTTTAACAGAAGCGTTTTCTAAATGTCTACTAATCTGTTCTATTTTCTCAGGATGTAAAATTAATTTAGGAATAATGTTAAGTTTTGCTAAAATAATTGCCTCTGAAATGTCATTAATGTGACTTGTCAGTATGTCAATATTGTAGTTGATTTGGTTTAGGTACTGGATTTCTCTAATTGCAGTTTCTGTGCTTTTTACGAGGTAGTTTGTTTGGTTTGCGTTTCTGTTTAGGAACAGTTGTATGGTTCCTTGAACTTCATTTATGTGGTTGGTTATATTAGAGAATCTTGCGACCATATTCAAATTAAACTTATGATCTTTTAACATAATGTCTTGAAAATTTTTATGGTTGGATTTCAGTTGTTCGATTTGTTGATTTAATCTTTGGGCGTCATATGCATCCATGTTTCCTGTAATAAATTTTATTGCGTGACCAACTCCATCGATAATTCCACGTTTACTGCGTTTGGTCATTAGACTATTTAGTTCAAGTTTTAGTTCTCTGAGCTTTAATTTTGTTGTATCTGTATAAATTTTTGTTGAACTATTTCTTTCGAAGGCTTTAAGCGTATTGTTGATATTATCAATATTTTCCCTATACTTGTCCAGATTAATAACATGAATAAGGTTAGTATAACTTGTTACTTGTCTTGCTGGTCCAAGGTTTATTGGTAGAATACCCTTGTTATTTGATAAGTCGCGAATTTCAAAATACTGTGCCTTGGTTAAATCGGCCCTAAAAAGAGAATTTTTTTTGTTTCTTTTTAATGCGAGATTTGTGTATTTTTTGATTGTTAGCTGTAGTGATTGTGTGTAAATTGTCCTTTTTGACTTTCTGTTTTGAAAACCTTGAAGTAGTTTTATTTCGCCTACAATTTTTTCTATATACTGTTTCTTTAACTTGTCTGATTTCGGGATCTTCTCTGGATTTATTTAATTTGTCTATACGTTTAAAAGCTGAAGATTCTAATTTTTCCTTAATTTTTGGATAAAGAACTTCCTTGAATTCATTGAGTTTTCTTAAATAATCATGTTCGTTGTTGAATTCTATGTTTCTATCAAAATTGTACGTTCGTACGTGGAAGAGTTCAAACGGGGTTAGTTTGGTGGCAGAATGTATTGAGTTATTATATGTCAAGACTACTTCTGCAATCATTTCCTCGTGGTTGGGTTCTAATTACTAGTTTTTCTTTCTTCCAAAATGAGCCTATAAATTTCTGTAAATGTAGAATGAAGTCTTTCCACGGGTGAATTACTACTTTTTTGTTGGAATGAAGTATAATGAAGTTCAATATCATACTACCTACAAAATTCCTTAAAAATATTACTCGTGAATTCTGATCCTTGCTCACATACTATCTTTTTGGGGATGCCAAATGAGCTCAAAAAGAATTTCAGTGATTTTAATACTGTTATACTATTCCTATTTTCGAGGACGTATGCTGCTGCGAATTTTGAGAATTTATCGATAATTGTTAAATTTTGGTTGTTATTTATAGTGTAGATATCAATATGTAGAATATCTAAAGGTTTGGAAGGTGTTTCCGGTAGTTTAAATTTTATTTTGGCAGGCTGTCTATCATATTTGAGTGTTCGGCACCTTTCGCAGTTGTTAATAGTTTTATTTATCAGTTCCTTCATATAAGGAAAGTAGTATTTCCTTTTAAGATGTTCATAGCATTCAATTATTCCGCGATGATTACTATTCTCATGATATTCTTTTATCAACTTTTCTTGGTCATCATTCTGTCTGATGTCTTCTAGAATTTCTTTACATCTCAATAATTTAAAAAGTTTACTATTTGAAAAATATTTTGAGTATGTACTTTGTACTATTTTAAATATGTCATCGTCGGTAACTTTTTGAATATATCAGTCATAGGTTAGGTTAGGTTAGGTTGGAAAGGGCGGCGCATTCACGCCTATACCCAGAGGCCAAACGGCCCATTGTGATCCCTTTATGAAAAGAAGAAAAAGAAAAAGAGAAAAGTGGAACCTATACCCAATCAATCAGTTATGATTGTTCCTAAGCCATTTTATCCCCATAACAAACCCTATGAGGTTGACAAGTCCTTTGCCATTAACCTCACCTAGTTCATGTAGTGTATGGCTTCCAAACCACTTCAACCTATTACGCTGAAGCCCTACGCAGTGACAGAGTATGTGCTCCACTGTCTCTAGCTCCTCAACATCATCGCACGTTCTACAGAAGTCTGATGTGCCAATGTCCCACTTACTCATCATATTCCCTATTGAGAAATGACCCGTAACCATACCTACTATGACTCTAAGACTACCACGACTCATACCTAGAAGATGCTTGGAATCTGCCAGTTTTAAGCTAGGCCATAATGCCCTAGAAACTCTGCAGTCCGATCTGTCATTGTCCAGAGTCCACTCCCCTATGGCCCTAAAGAAGGACCCAATTGGAATCTTAACAGATGACTCTATGAAAGACCTATCTAGCTCCGAGCCACTGCGAGCTAGCTCATCGGCTATTTCGTTGCCAAGAATGTCACAATGACCAGGAACCCAACATAGTCTCATCATATAGGAACCCATTAACCTTCTCAATTCCCTTCTGCACTCAAGTACCAATCTGGACCTAACAAAATGACTAGTCAGAGCCAATAACGCCGCCTGACTATCAACATAGATAGTAATCTCAGACCCCCGTTCAACATTCCCTTCAATCAAGCCGAGAGACTTATAAATGCCAAGAATCTCTGCTTGAAAGACACTACAACTGTCAGACAATTTGTAGGATCGTCTGATATCAGTTCCCATAAAGTATACACCTGCACCAGTGCCAACTTCCATTTTCGAACCGTCCGTGAAGACCGCGCACCCTTCATAGAGCTTTTCTACTCCATCCCAAAGATCCCTACTAGGTAACACCAAAGCGGGAGTAGCCCTGAAGTCAATCGTGGTCCCGACATAATCCGTAGGCTCAGCCAAGGATAGTGTCCGACCGTTGAATTTGACTTCATCTAGTATGCTGACATGCCCCGCTCTAGAGGAACCTAATAAACCCAGTTCCTTCAATCTAAATAGGCCACGGACAGCCATACCCCTCACGAATTCCTCAATTGGAAGAAGGTGGAGGATTATGTCCAGCGCCGCCTGAGGTGTACTACTCCTGGCACCTGAGATGCCAATTGAAGCACACCTCTGAACTTTAGAGAGAAGTTTCCTGTACGTTTCCCTACTCAATACCTTCCACCAGACTGTACAGCCATAAGTAAGAATAGGTCTAACAACCGAAGTGTAAATCCAGTATACAACTTGCGGCTTAAGACCCCAATTCTTGCCTATAGAGTTCCTGCAGGTGTAATAGGCATTGAGTCCCCTCTTGACCCTCTCCTGAGTGTTTCTCCTCCAAGACAATTTACTGTCCAAGTACACACCCAGGTATTTGGCCTCACTTGACAATACAAGCTCAATCCCGTTCAATACTGGCAAGCTAAAATGCTCAACCTTGTATTTCCTAGTAAACAAAACTAGCTCCGTTTTCTCGGGGTTTACCCCTAATCCCTTACTGTTGGCCCAAAGGGACAGATCACGTAAACCTATCTGCATGACCTCACTGATCGTAGATAAAAACTTACCAGAGACCAGTAAAACAACGTCATCGGCGTAGGCCACAATCTTCCGTCCCTTAGCATCAAACTGTCTTAAAATGACGTTCACGGCCAAGAGCCACAGTAATGGAGAAAGGACCCCCCCTTGCGGTGTGCCCCTAGTCACGAGTTTCCTCATATAAGTGCCTCCCATGTTTGAGTTGATAACTCTGCTGCTAAGCATCAGAATTATCCACTCAACAAGGAGCTTACTTATATTCAGCGAAACAATTGATTCCTCGACAGCCTCTATCGTTATATTATTAAAGGCCCCCTCTATATCGAGAAAAGCCGCCATGGTATATTCCCTCTGCAGCAGACCTCGCTCAATGTAACTCACAACGTCATGCAGAGCACTCTCAACGGACTTACCCTTGAGATAAGCATGTTGAGACTCGCTAATGACCTGAGTTCCTATACTAGTCCTAAGATAAAGATCGATCAGTCTTTCTATTGTCTTCAATAGAAAAGACGATAGGCTGATCGGTCTGTAATCCCTGGGCTTCGAGTGAGTCGTCTTACCCGCTTTGGGTATGAAAATGACCCTTACCTCTCTCCACCCCCTGGGAATGTATTTCATTCTAAGACATTCCCTAAAATCCTCCGTCAATAGAGAGATGGCTCTTTCATCGACATTCTGTAGCATGGACGGAAATATTCCATCCGGGCCAGGAGATTTGTATGGCTCGAATGAATTTACCGCCCATAATACTTTGTCTCTAGTGATCATCTCCCTTATCACATCGGTATCCCCAGCATCTGATTCGGGTTGTAGGTTATCACTGACGCTACCTGTCCCTCCAACAAATTCTATATCCCTACAGCCTGGAAAATGAGTCTCCATAAGTAAACTGAGGGACTCTGAGCTAGACTCTGTCCACGAGTTATCCTCACGTTGTATGTATCCAGGTGCCACTGGGTCCTTGGATAATACTCGCCTAAACCTAGACAACTCGTTAAAAGAGTCCACCGATTCACAGAAATTTACCCATGAAGTCCGTTTCGCTCGTCTAATGTCCTTCTTATACTTAGAGAAACTATCCCTATAGCTATTCCAATCCTCATCACTCCTCGTTAGTTTGGCTCTATTAAACAGCTTCCTGACTGTAGACCGCTGGTCCCTAAGTTCCCTAGTCCACCATTTCGGCTGTTTCCTTTTCCCAGGATAAATCACTGGACAATTGAGCGCAAAACTATTCCTAATAACATTCGTGAAATTATTCACCGCCAACTCGATACCCTCAACTGAATCTCTCCAGTCCTCAGTATCCCTAAGGTCCCTACAGACTGACCTCCTGAAGGACTTCCAATCTGTCCTTCTCGAGTTCCTATAGGGCTGTTCCCTCGCCTTCTCAAAGTCGAGACCAAAAGATATCATGCTATGGTCAGAAAAAGAGTAATCCAGAACTACTCTCCAATCCTTAACATAATTTCCCCCAC
Source organism: Protocalliphora azurea (assembly GCA_932274085.1). Classification (NCBI taxonomy): domain Eukaryota; kingdom Metazoa; phylum Arthropoda; class Insecta; order Diptera; family Calliphoridae; genus Protocalliphora; species Protocalliphora azurea. The sequence continues at coordinate 61,309,624 of OW026520.1, forward strand.
GGTTAGCCAGCGTTACATCTATAACTGTTTCCCTATCTTTCGCTCTGAACGTAGGAGTAGTACCCCTATTACAGATATGCAGATCATAACAAGTTATAAAATCGTATACCAACTCACCTCTTTTGTTGATGTCCCTGCTTCCCCATTGATAGTGGTGAGCATTCGCATCACATCCCAAGACCATGTACGCGCCTTTCCTCCTAGCGTGCTCTGCCAACTGCTGCAGAGCGATACCTGGTAGATCGGCTGCCTCATACGGCATGTACACAGCCGCCATTATAAGCCCGCTGCATCCTGCGGCTTCCTGTTGGACGACTGTAAGGTCCCCACTGCTAAAGGAATGAAGAAAATTAATATTTAGATTATTCCTAGCCAGTATACATGTCCGTACCTTTTCCGTTGTGGATGGTATGAACAGGTTGTACCCCGTGACCCTCAGACCACATACCCTGGTGTTCTTAATCCAGGGTTCCTGTATGAGGACCACGTCCACGTTGGAGTCAATGAGGAGTCTTGTCAGTTCGGTTGAGGCTGCCTCACAGTGATGCAAGTTAATTTGCACCACTGACAGCCTCTTTGGGTTTATCAGATTTGTTGAACCTAAACCTGATCACCCCAAATCCGAAATTGACAACTCCCCCCAGTGACTCCAGCTTCTTCAGAGACTCCTGATCCACTGCGAATCTGAAGTCTCTGCCTTGGTTCTCCTTACAAGTCATGGTGTTAACCAACTTCCATTGACCTGTAAGAAGACCCTTATTCTGATTTTCCAATACTGTCAGAATGGTTCCAACCTCTAAAATGGGTGGAGGGAACCATGCTGTCACTATTGGACGCAGGGGCAGCTCAGATGCGAGTATCACCTCAAGCTTCGCTCCTGGATAGAGAGTGACGCACCTAGCAACTGCGTTCCTGAGAAATTCAAATGTTTATCAGATTTGTTGAACCTAAACCTGATCACCCCAAATCCGAAATTGACAACTCCCCCCAGTGACTCCAGCTTCTTCAGAGACTCCTGATCCACTGCGAATCTGAAGTCTCTGCCTTGGTTCTCCTTACAAGTCATGGTGTTAACCAACTTCCATTGACCTGTAAGAAGACCCTTATTCTGATTTTCCAATACTGTCAGAATGGTTCCAACCTCTAAAATGGGTGGAGGGAACCATGCTGTCACTATTGGACGCAGGGGCAGCTCAGATGCGAGTATCACCTCAAGCTTCGCTCCTGGATAGAGAGTGTCGCACCTAGCAACTGCGTTCCTGAGAAATTCAAATGATTTCTCGTTCCCGCAGTTAATAGTCTTGACACCCTTCATCCAGTCTGCGCCTTTGAAGGATACCTCATCCGGCCTTCCTTTAACAAGAGCGATTTCCTCAATGAGCTTGTGTTCAATTTGTCGCCATTGCTCAACGCTGATCCTCCCATCTGGATCAACCCTGTCAATGACAGCAGCTTGAATACAATTCTGCAACACTGATTCCTTCGCTCTTTTCGATGTTGAGGGTTGTTCACTTCCTGATACAGCTCTCTTAATAACCTCCTTATGGAGGCCCTTACTAGAGCTGTTTGGCGTGTGAACAACCTTCTTGGCCATCGAAGGTTGCTGGTCATCCCCAGACCTGGCCCTCTTAACAACCCCCCTATGAGGGCCTTTAAGAGAGCCGGATGGGTTTTGACCAGCGTTCTTCGATGTAGAGGGCTTCCCAATTGAAGCTCGTACAGCCCCACTACTGGAGCTGGCAGGCTTCGAAAGTAAAGTCCTCTTACTAGTTGATGGCTGATCATCTCCAGGCCTAGCATCTCTGACAACTTTTTGTTGGTTGCCAGGTTTGCTGGATGGTGTATGACCAACCATTTCAATGGCAGTTGTTGGCTTACCCGACGTTGCCTGCTGTTTCACTAGGACTGCAGGTTTGCCCGGGTTGCCACTACCAGAATAGTTCACTCCGGTAGGGATTGATGAAGAGGTTGGCTTTTCTCCTGTGCTCTCACGAGACACTTCTGGAGTGTTGCCAGCATCCACATACAATCCTTCAGGATAAGACATTCCCAAAGAGACAAAGACAGGGCCGTAGATTCGTTCGAATCTTTTGACGTTCCTCCTGTGCTTCCTGATAAGGTACTTATCCTTACCTGTAAGTGGCAAAGGGCCTCTCTTGGCTATCTTGTGCAGATAACCAAGAGAGGCTCTTGCGCCACTACGAGCATGCTCCTCTTTAGTTCGGTTTATATCGCCGGTTGTCGCATCAAGCATTACCGCGTCTTGCCGAACTAAACCACTGCCAGACGAATGACCCTCTGAGTTCGTCGAGCCATCCCCCCGCTCAAACCCCGCCTCAACACTCGAGTTCTTCTCCAGACTCTGAGCGCGAACTGAGATTACAGTGATCTCATGTTCATCTTCAGAGCCGAGAGTAAGATTCTCAAGTTTCTCAGTGGCGCTGGTCCCAGTGAAGGAATCCCTCGAGATACCCAGAATCTCATCCGTCTCTGATAGCTGGCCCAACAGTTGACTTTCCTGAAGAAGAATGTCACGTTGGACCCCTATCATCTCATTATCGTCGTCCGTACTCACGTCCATTTCAGTCCTGTCGCCCTGCGACTGTCCGTCATCTTGTGTCCGATTTTTAGGAATATTTGAATTTTCTATTTTGTCCCACGAGTATGCCAGTAAAGGAAAAGGACCATCTCGCGCAGTGACGGCGTGCGCGGACTAGGCTAGAATTACAACCAACCCGTGCCATGGGCGTTGGAGGGGAGCTGTTAGCTGTTAGTTTGTTTAGGCACCAACTAACCATTCAGGTCCTCAGCACTGCTGCCTACCACCTTGACCTTAAAGTGCACTACATTCATTTGGTCCGCGAGAAGCTGTAAAAGCTCTAAGATCGGAGATAATACACATGATATATACCCCCATGCGATGAGCCAGAATGCACCATTCAGTAGAGTGTGTATATCATGTGCCTTACAACCAATCCCCCCGATCCGCCACCTGGGGACGCGTCCGATAGGAGTAAATGTAGCAAAGACTCCAACGGAAATATATATATCAGTCATTATTTCTTCATTAAAAAGGGGTCGTCTTATTATGCGTCTTTGCCTATTTCTGAAAATTGTTTCCAATGTCATGAGACTTCCCAATTCGGTTTTTTCTAGGATTATTTGTATATGAAATTCATTAAGTGGCTTTTCGGATATAAAGATGCCATCATCGAGATTTTCATTTGAAGAATGGATTGTGGTACCTTGAGTGCCTTGATTTGAACCAGTTTCGTTAACAGTGGTATCTATATGATTTAAATCAATTCTGACTCTACTAAGAGCATCAGCGTTTGTGTTTTGTGTTCCTTTCTTGTAATGAATTTCATAATCGAATTCTTCTAGCTTCAACCTCCATCTTACTAGTTTGGAGTTTGGATCTTTCAAACTCATTATCCATGTTAATGGGCGGTGATCTGTAACAATTTTAAACTTTCGACCATATAGGTATGGTCGAAAATATTTGGTTGCCCAAACAATTGCCAATAACTCTTTTTCAATAGTAGAGTAATTGACTTCAGAATCACACAGTGTACGACTTGCGTAACATATCGGCCTATCGCTGCCTCTAGGACCCTGTGATAATATGGCACCAATAGAAAATCCACTGGCATCTGTTGTAAGAACAAATGGTTTGGAAAAATCCGGATATTGTAGAATTGGATCATTAGACAGTATGTTTTTACACACTTCGAATGCATTTATATAGTTTTGGTTGAAGTCAATTTTGCTGTTTTTCTTAAGGCATATTGTCAACGGTTTTACAATTTTTGCGAAGTCTTTTATGAATTTCCTATAGTATCCTACTAAACCTAGAAATGACTTGATTTCTTTTTGTGTCTTGGGTATTGGAAAATTTTTTATTGCCTCTAATTTCGCGGGGTTTGGTTTAATGCCCTCTGTTGAGACAATATGTCCTAAGAATGATATTTCTTTCCTTAAAAATTCGGATTTATCTAACTGAATTTTAAAGTTGGCTAATTTTAGTCTTTCAAAAACTTGTTTAAGGTTCTGAATATGTTCCTCTAATGAGGTTGAAAATATAATAATATCGTCGAGGTAAACTAGACAGATTTTACCTACAAGATCCTTTAAGACATTGTCCATAACCCTCTGGAAAGTAGACGGGGCATTTTTAATACCAAAGGGCATCCTAATGTATTCGTAGTGGCCCCCTTCAACTGTGAATGCAGTTTTTTGAACGTCTTTTGGCTCCATTTCGATTTGGTGGAAACCGCTTGCTAGATCTAATGTTGAGAAGTACATGCATTTGCCCAATTTATCCAGAATATCTGATATATTCGGTAAAGGGTATCTGTCTGGTACTGTCTTCTCGTTTAGTTTCCTATAATCGATAACAAGGCGCCATTTTCGTTTTCCGCTGGCATCCTGTTTTTTGGGAACTACCCACACGGGAGAGCTCCAAGGCGAGTATGATGGTTTAATTATGCCTTGTTCCAACATGTTAGCTATTTGTTTCCTTACTTCCTCTTTATGGATGTAAGGGTAGCGGTACGATTTGGTGTAAATTGGAATTTCGTCCACTGTTTGAATAGTGTGCTTAATTTGATTTGTAAAAGTAAGATTTTGGGTTTCTTTGTAAAAACTGAGTTAAATTGACGACAAAGTCTAAGAAGAAGTTTCTTTTCTTCTTCATTTAGATGATCAGTCCTTAGTGACAGTTTAATATCCTTTTCATTGTCATTTCCTGAGTACTCTGGATTAATGCAATTGAGCTCTACATAATTTGCAGAATTATAAGGTTCTGCTTTTAAAGGTTGCTAGAGGTGCAATATTTGATCATGGTTTGATTTGTTAATGACTTCCATATTGCTCTGCCAATTTGTTGCACTGTAAATTCCTCCAGAAATCTCAAGGTGTGTTGAGATTCTTGTTTGCCCAACCAAGATTTCACCATTTTTGACATCAACAGGTAGTTGCAAAATGAGTTTGGAGTTAGCAGGTATAAGGTATTTGTGTGAGGTTGTGGTTGGTTTCATTTGCAAGGGAATAATGGTTTTCGGAGTAGTCAAGAAATCGTTCTGAAAATCAATGTTTGCTTGGAGTTTTTGAAGTGTATCGATTCCTAAAAGTCCATCGAAATAGTTATGAAACTTAAAAATTAGAAATTCTAGTTGGCCGTTTTCTTTAAACTCTATGAATGTTGGCAGATAAGTTTTTTTGTTTAATGTGTATTTATTTGATATTGTTGTTTTAGTAACCGGTGGGCAAGTTATTTGTTGTTGTAAGGGTATAAATTCAGGGTTGATAAATGACGACGAAGCACCTGAGTCAATTAAGAATCTCAGTGGGCGACCAAATGGTGATGAAATCAGTATATATGGTAATTTAGTTCCGTGTGTGTTAATGTCTATATATCCTGTTGGGTTTTCGAGGCTGATGCTCGAAAATTTTCAGTGTTATCAATGTTGGCGATGTTTGCAGTGTCTTGATCATGGTAATTTTTTTCAGACTCATTAATATTGTGGAAATTTGAATTTGCTTGGGGCTGAAAGTTTCGTCTAGTCATTCCTGTTTTATTATAAGAATAAGGTGTATTTCTATAATTTGTTTGTGTAGTGTTGTTATCAGGAGCCTCTATCTTAGGAGGCATTATAGCGTTTCTTATGCTATGATTACCTTTTGTCCAGTTGTTGCTACTGAAATGACGATTTGTATTTAGAGATCTAGGATTTTGTCTTTGATCTGTATTGAATTGCCCATAAAATGGTCTTTTATATTGTGGCATTGGAAAATCATATCTATAGTATTGCGGTTGAAATTTTGGTTGGTATGGTTTGTGTGGTTTTTGAACTTGTCTTACTGAAGTTATATTTTGTTCCTTTATACAGTAAGCAAGTGCCGTAGGTAAGGTCTCTGGGCGCATTGCCCGTATTGTAGGACCCAGTGGGTCTTTAAGTCCTGCTAGGAATACATTTAGACACATTTCTGAAAACAATTCTTTTTTTGAGTTAATTACCCTTTGATCCTTTTCATTGATTAGGATATTATTTAAAAGAGCTGCATGAATTTCAACTATATCTGCATAGAACTGTTCGACTGTCCTATTGGTTTGATGGATATTATGTAGGTCCCTGATTAGTGTTGTTTCAGTCCTCTTGTCAGCAAAAGCAGATATTAAGTTAGCTTTTATTTCAGTCCAGTCCAGTTGTGTAAGATACGTGTTAAGAATTTCATTCGCTGTTCCTATAATTTTGTTCCTGATTGCCCTAAGAAGAATCTGACCATAAGGTGTTTGTTCTGTTCCTTTTAAAAAAAGTAAAATTTCCTCAACATTAGTAATAAAGTCATATAAAAGACGTGGATTTCCGTCGAAACTAGGGAGATCTTTAATGACATCCGGAATTCTTAGTGAGTTAAAAATTTCCTGCATGTTTGGTAAGGTTTGGATTTGAATTGGTGGTGTATTGTGGGAAGAGGATTGAGTTTGGTTAGGATCTTCCATGTTTTCAGGAATGCTTCTTAATTTTGGTAAATGATTTTCGGAAAATAGTTTTTTTGTTACTGTTTCAAGATTTTTTTTCTTCTTTTGATTTTGTATATTTGATAAAGCAACAGTTTTAGCTTTTCTATTAAACATAATTGTAATTTAAAAGATACTTATTGTATATATATATATATATTTTTTTTTTTTTTTTTTTTGATAACTTATAACTAATCTCTTACAGAAAAAGCAGGAGTGGGATTGCCGTCCACATGGAGAAATTAATTGATGATACCAGGTTGATGGTTGTAGGTTCTCGGTTGTAAATGGATGAAAATCCAACGGCTTCGGGTAGTCAGATTTTAGTGTTGACGGGAATATGCCCTCCCCGTTGCAGAATTTTAGTGGGGATATGCCCTCCCCAATTGTTGAAAATTTCGTTGACGGTGAAATGCTTTCAACGTTTTTTTTTTATTTATAAATATTTAAAGTCTTTTTTTTTAATTTTTTTTATTTGTTTATACTCCTTAAAATTTTTTTTTTAGTCTCTTTTTTTTATATTTGTTAGTGGCGATGTCCTTTCGCCGTTTTTTTTTTTTAATTTTTTATTTGTTTATACTCCTTAAAATTTTTTCTAGTCTCTTTTTTTTATATTTGTTAGTGGCGATGTCCTTTCGCCGTTTTTTTTTATTTTAAATTTGTTTGTCCTTTATTTATGATATTAAAAATTTTTTTTTTATATTTTTTTTTTTTTACACTCCTTAAACTTTGTTTTTTTTTTATACTTTATATCAGCCACTTAGATTAACTAAACCGAAACCGCAACCGGCCGTTAGACTGCGCCAAATAAATCTTGTCGAGCGATTGGTAATAAAAAAAATCAACCATTTAGGTTGACCATCAATTTATTTCTCATTTATTTGTTTTACAATTTTGTTTTTTTATTACAATTAACTGCAACTTAAGCTAAAATCATAATTATTACAAAAGAGTCATGTGGAAGTTCAGTTTATTGAACTTGCACACGATGCAAAAAATATTATTATAAAAATTAAAAAATGCAACTAAATAATTATGAAGAATTATTAATAGCAACGTGTTATCTAGGGTATTGGCCTTTGTGTTGTTTTAATAGTTGTTGTTGGTAGTGTGTATATAACTCGCGCGCAGAATATATGGAAACACGCAAATCTCAGAAGTCTGATCAACCTCATATATGGGAATGCATACCCATTAATGATATAAAAAATATTAAGAAATTGCAATGTAATACGACTGAAGAAATACAAGAAAAAGATATATTTATTGAAGATAATATTGTGCATATAGGGCGTAATGATAATTCATCGAAACCAGTTTCGACGAAGAAGAAGTAGCAGGATACAGTGATAAATCAGCGAAACTAAATTCGATACTGAAGAAACTGATATCAAAAATGAAGAAAGAAAATATAAAAGAGTTAGCACTTGCAAGTGAAGATATAATATTTAAATAATATAGTAAAGAAGACTTAAAAGAGGTTTACACAAATATAAAAATAAATAATAAAAATCCTCAACTGAAAATATTGATATATAACACCCCAAAAAGAATAATAGATGACATCTTAGAATATAAACTTATTGACGAATTCCATAATGCCACACACGCATGCCGCTTAGGAGTAAGAAAAACAGTTATTAAATTAAAACAGCGGTACATTTGGAAAAACATGAACAAAATGGTAAAGAAATTCATATCATATTATGACACTTGTAACAAAAATAAACGAACAAAATACATAACCACTTATATTAACAGACACACCAAGCAATAGTTTTGAAATAATTTCAATTGACACTGTAGGACCTCTGCGGATGTCAAACGAATACAGATACATACTAATAATGCAATGTGAACTAACGAAATTTATTATTGCACATTTAGAAATAGGAAATTTAGTTTTAATAAAAGTAGAAAATAGAAAGAAAACCCAAAGTCCATATAAAGAGCCATATAAAATTTTAAAAAGAAACGGAGTAAACACCGTAATAGAAATACACAATAATAATTTAAAACCATATAATACCCTATCATATAATTAATAAAAATAAATATACTTTTAGATTAACTATTATAAATAATCATTGTAATTACTAAATAAATAACATATATTTATTTATATTAATAAATTTTGTAACGGTATTATGGAGATGGAAAGAAAAATTACTTTCATAATTTTTCTCTTAAGGGTGAGGGTATAGTGTACCCCAAATATAAACACATAGTGTACCACACAAGTCTGCATGTATGAACAATGCATAAAGCAAATAACATTTAAATAGATATCAAATTACTACATATATTGTTCTATACTTAATGCAGACTAATCATAAACATAATTGAGTGACACACTTATAATTGAGTGCACTTCAAATAGGAAATGTTGTGATTGGTCAAGGAACGAAAGTTACTTGATATCACTGAAACTCCATGATACCGAACGAGACAGATGAAATATTTTAATAAAATAGAATAAGTTAGAAAAGCTAGGATTAAATTAGTATATAAACACCTACAATAACCAAAATAAATCAGACTTGAAATTTATACGTAGACTGGCATAGTTGCCTTGTTTTGGCAATTCCTTTGAACGCCTACAAATAAGCTGATCCACATACAGCTATATAAATATAGAACTGGGATATAGGGAAAACTTTGTCTTATAATACTAAACTACAATTGTAACTATTACATTCTTCACTACCTATAACTATACATGGTGATCCTACTTATAACACTACATTAGTCTAACAATGATTGATGGAAAGTAATGTCATTACGGAAACATCTTCTTTTTGTAAATGCTCACTATGTGATGAGACGAAATCACAATTTTCGGATATTGGTAAAGCAAGGAGTATTATTGAAGAATTTCTGTCTTTCGGAATATCTCCACTTCACGCCAGAATACGGTTCATGGAACATTTTCTGCACATAGCATACGATTTAAAGTATAGAAGTGTGCTAAAAAATTTAACAAAATCTACCAGAAACAACGAGAATTTAAAAGCACGTAGAATATCTGAGAAAAGTGGAATCCAGGATGAATTCAGAGAACAGACGGTATTAAACATCGACAAACCTCTGCCGACTGGTGGTAGTACAAATGATGAAAAGACAGAATGAAGGTTTTTCCGAAATTTCGAAGCTACATCAAAAATAACTTGTATTAATAAAGAGTTACTTGAAAGGACTAACATAATATTAATGGCAATTAATAGTAAGCACAAAATTAACTCTGCTCGAATTGGAGAATATGCAACAGAAATATCTAAACTACATGTTTCTCTGTATCCATGAAAAGAAATGACACCAACAGTACATAAAGTATTATGCCATGGCGAAATTATAATTGAACGAAATATTCTTCCACTTGGAGAGCTTACAGAAGAGGCTCAAGAAGCAAGAAACAGAGATTTTAAGCACGTTCAATTATTCAGCTCCAGGAAATGCTCCAGAATGTCACAAAACGAGGATATTTTTAATAGCCTATTGTTATCATCAGATCCTGTACAATCATCAATGAGAAAACGTTGGATTTGTTATGAGCCTTTATCAACTCAAAATACTGAAGACTTGAACGACCTTTATTATCTTTTAGATATGTATACAGATACAACAGATTATTTTATAGAAAATAAGTAGTTTAAATTTAAAATTTATTAAGGAAGATGATAAATACCAAAAATAATAATATTGACTAAGTTAAAATAGTTATTTTTTGTTTGTTTTGTTATTTTAATTCATTAATAGAAATATATGAATGCTTAGAAAAGGATAAAGATTTACTTAAATTTGGGAAATGATGGTTGCCACATTTCCGAAATTTAAATTTGAAAATAAAAAATATTTATTAATTATTTTTATAAAAATATTTTGTGTATAGATATTATTAAAAGTATACAGAAATATTCATAATTTTCTAAGTAATTATTCACGCAAAGCTAAAGGCAAAAGTTGCAAGTTTGTAAAAATATAGTCATATATACAATAAATTGGAAATATAAAAGTTTAAAGGCGCATATTTCTGAAATGAGGCATGATATTGACTTGAATCTTTTTGCAAAAGATTGGAAATTATATATACTAAAGGATAAGCTTAACTTGGAATACATATTTTTAAAACTTCTTTCGCTATTTACAAATAAATCAACCAAAAGGCCCAATTTGGGGTTTTTGGAGAAAATACAAATTTTTTAATTGTCATAACATATTTGTTTATAAAGATATCTTAATGAAATTTGCAGGAAATGTGTTACTAATATAAATAAAAGCGCGTTAACCAAATTTCAATCAGGGGTAGGGTTTTCCTGAATTCCCAAAAAAACTAATCAAAATTCCCAAAAATAGGATTTTTTACATTTTTGGCTATAGAAGCCACATTTTTGCGAAGTCCCGTAGATTTTGATTTAAAACTTTTAACAACATATTGAAGATTCTTAAAATATATTCCGCTTGTCGATTGGTGCTTTGGAATTTGAGAAAATATGGTCTAAAATCAAAACTTTCATAAAAAATGGGTCCAATTCGGGAGGGTGTGTACCATGACCAATTGAGTTATTGGACTTGTTTTTTTATATTAAAGTCATCTCTGTGAAGTTACCTTTCTGAAAAGTGCAAAATTATTATATGTTGCTAAAGAAATTTTTATTTTAGATAAAAAATAAAAAACTCAAAAAGTCGTCTTTTTTGCAATTTTCAAATTCAAAATGGTTTATTTTTGGACTCGGTAAAGATATCGACTTCAAATTTTTTTATTCAATAGATAATTTTATTCTTTAACTAGCTAAGAAAAAAACTAATAAAATCGGGCCTACAACAATATATAAAAATATTTTAAATCGGACGAGAAACAAAAATTTGGCAAGTAATTAAAAATTTTTTATGTGAGAGGTACCTAACTTTGTGCCCCCTTAGCTCCGCCCCTGAGGGGTTTGTTGTGCCCCCCTTTCCAAACTTACACTCCTCTGCTATGCCTATACCAAGTTTCATGAAAATCCAAACAGCCGATCAGAAGATACAGATTTATTTGCAAAAAATTTCGCAAAAGCCTTATTACATTCATAGCATCCCAGCAAAAACTTTTTGGTTATCGGTAATGGCAACTACTTATTAAAGTAGTTTCTTGGTAATGAGGCGTCATTATTATTTGCCTACTCTGTATTACATTAGTAAGTACTCAATAGTATAATAGCACATTAATACTGTAATCACGTGGATGAGTTGGCTAGAGCGCTGGATTAACAACCAGAAGGTTGTTGGTTCAACCCCATTCTGAAGCTTTTAGTTTTTTATAACAAAATGTCTAAAAAGATATTTTAAACTAAATAGAGTTTTTGTAGCTTAGGATGCTGTGTGCGAGATGGTGTACTGAGTAAGACGTTAATCAGTAAAAACGAATGGTTAGTGCGTGTCCAAGTTCGAGTCTAATTGACGGCAAAATTTTTTTTTTTTTTTTGTTTTTGTTTAGAAACATATTTTTGAATACCCCTAGAGTCAAAAAATAACTACATGAATTTGTGGATAAGTCGAACAAAAATAACTAGTTATTCAGGCAAAAAATAAGTAGTTTATTTTTGTTTCCAATTATACCTGCTAGCTTACCAGGAAAGCAAAGTTTTTGCTGGGATGCAAACATAGTGGCCATTATTTTAAATTTAAGGGTTACTTTATTTATTTTTTTTATAGTTTATAATTTTTTATATTTACTTTTGATATTGCTATATAGACATTATTGTATAGGTGTATACGAATATATTTAAAATTCTTTTTTTAATGTTGTTCAAACTATTTTTTGTATGTATTGCAGCACAGTGTTTTTTTTTAAGTTAATGTTTTTTATCCTTGTTTTATCTTTTATATATATATATATATATAGGTTTTTTGGTTTTTTAACACTTATCTTTAATTAGTGATTTTTTTGAGTTTTTAAATACAATCGTACTCGTTTTATTTCAAGGCTTTAAATAACCGAACAAGACAAAGTAGTAAAATATACTAATTCACATATTTCTAGTTTTGCTCTTTAGAGCTAAGAAAAAAGTATAACTTAGAAACAAAAATAAATTAAACAAAAAAGAGAAAACAAAACAATACTTTCGTTACATTACAAGGTTTTTAAAAATATCATAAATGTCATGCTGTTAACATTTGCTATCATAAAAAAAATATACTAAGTAGATATCAAATACTACACATACCATTTAATTACCCTACGAATTTCTTAAGAACTACTTTTATATTCTATTCACACAACTCGCTTGGAAGATTATTTCCTATTTCAACGCACACGTGCCAACATGATCTTCATATATGAGCATGCACATATACGAGCATGCAGAATCATGCATTGTGCATTCATATATGAGCATGCACAATCATGTATTGCTCAATAGATATCAAATACTATGAATAACCAATTAATCACCAAATCATATAATTTCTTAATGACAAACGTAACATAAAATATTACGCATGACAACAACCTATTATGAAATCAAATACAATATAATTAGCTAAAACAAAAAAAAACTGAACACTTACATAGAACTCTTAAAATAACCAAGGATAAACATCACAAGGAAAACATCTAAAATTCAAAATAAAAGGATCGTGACAATAATCACAATAAACAAGTTTTTGTGCGCATTAATCTCAACCATATTTTATTTCAACAAAAAATTAAAACACTGACCTATACCATACAGTCATTTATTACCCAAAAATAATCGCGACAATAATCATAAACAATTTTATATGCGCATTTTCTTCTTTTCACAAAGAAAAACACCAAAAAAAAAACACTCAAAAATGATCATAAACAATTTTGTGCGTTAAGAAATTACTTCTCACAAACATTTAAACCAATGACAACATAATGTTGCCATTGTGCTACATAGCCCAAACGTTTTGGCCGTTGTGCCAGAAAGCTCACAAATATACTACTGTTTTCTATATAAATTTGTCTGGATTTGAGCAAATTGTCGATGTTGTTGAATTTATTAAAGAAATCGTAGTGTCTTCTAATATTATTAAGATTTGGACAAGTAAAGATGACATGATTGTCAGTTTATAGTTCGCAAAGATCGGAAGATTCAGAACCTATCATATTAAGATAGGGTTTGTTGTATGTGCAGCTGGTAAGCAGTCTGTTTATGATTTCGGGAGGTGATAGATCAGAACTTGAGAACCAAAGGGATTTTGGAAGTTCGGGAAAACGCTGGGCCTTTTTGTGCAGCCGTAGACTTATATTAGTTGTTCCAATGAAACCACAAATTGTTGAAAACTTTACAGCAAGCATATTTATTGGAAAGTTGGAAGGGAATTTCATGACCAGCAATAGCTACTAATTTTGCTGATTTGTCGGCTCCAACATGAGCTGGGGTCCATATAATATTCACTTGTTGAATTTGCGATGCATCAATTTTTTTGTGTATACTTACAACAATAAATTGGTATGATATTCAGTAGACGACATGCATTTTTGATGTCTGTGAAAATCGCAGGTCTGGCATAACTATTTTGTATAATGCTGTCTATAGCTTTATCCAGGACATAAAGCTCGCCAGATAAAGAGGTCTTTTGAAAAAATGAGAAGAGAATGTTTTCACCGCAAGATATATTACTGATTTACTTCTATCGGTCGGTGGTATATGGGGTTGTAAAGCGTATGACCTGAATATTTTGTTATATGGTGAGTACTGGCCCATAATTCAGATCATGTGTATTGTCTCCGATCTTAGAGTTCCATAGAGTCTCTCACGGATCAAATAAATGTATCGCAATTTAAGGTCAAGGTGGTAGATAGCAGTGCTGAAGCGCTGAATGGTTAGTTGGTGCCTAAACAAAGAAACAGCTAACTGCTCCCCTCCAATGCCTATGGCACGGGTTGGTTATAACTTCTAGCCTAATCCGAGCAGTAATGAAGGTCCCTTCATTACTGGCATACTGGAGGGACGAAAGAGATAACTTTAATATAAATTTCACTCGGACAGATAACAAACGGTCGCAGGGCGACAGGACCGAACTGGACATGACGGACGACGACATAGTGTTGATAGGGATTAAACGAGACATTCTAGTATAGGCAAAACAGAGACGAATGAGATTCTGGGCATCTCGAGGGATACCTTTATTGGGACCAGCACCACAGAGAGATCTGAAGATGAGCATGATATCACTGTGGTCTCAACTCGCGCTCAGAGTCAAGAGAGGAACCGGAGTGTCAAGACGGGGTCGGGGCGGGAGGATTGCTCAACTGACTCAGAGTGTCATACGTCTGGCAGTGCTATAGTTCGGCAAGACGCGGTAATGCGTGATGCAACAACCGATGTTATGTGCCAAACAAAAGAGGAGAAAGCTCAGAGTGGTGGTCCTGTCTATCTGATAAGTGTTTTCTGACAAGAAAGCTAAAAAATTCGAACGGATCTAAGGACTTGCTTGTGATTCTCTGGGAATGTCTTATACTGAAGGATTGTGTGAGGATCCGGACAGTACTCCAGAAGTGTCTCATGAGAGCACAGGAAAAAAGTCAAAATCCTCAACGATCGATGCCAGAGCGATAAATGAGGGTAGAGGCGAACAAGCCAAATCTGCAGCCCTTTTGGAACAGCAGGTAAAGATTGGCAAGTCAAAAACTGCCAGTGGTGGGGCTGATCATATACCATCCAGTAAATCTGGTTATTCGCAAAAGATTGTCAGGGGTGCTAGGCCTGGAGATGATCAGCCATCAGTAATAAACCAGTTCTATTAGTGGAACTCGCAAGGACACTACTAGTGGGGTTGTGAAAACCTCTAGCATGCGGTCTTCTTCATCAAGTGTTGCTGGTCAAAACCCACCCGGCTCTTTTAAGGGTGCCAAAAAAAGTTGGTCGTACGGAGCGCTGTCTTCACGGATGGCTCGAAGTAGTCATATGGGAAGGTGTTTACTTTATGGGAATGGATAACAGACGGCCTTTTAGATTGTCTGATAGTTGCAGCGTTTTTCCGGCAGAAATTCTAGACATTTACAAAGCCTTAGAATTATTGGAGAAGAACGTTGAAAGGGACTCTGAGGTAACTAGTTACACGGCACTATTGGCAATGACAGGACATTGTGTTAGGTCCACATTAGTGCTTGAGTGCAGAAAGGAATTTAGAAGACTAATGGATGTCTACAGAATAAGACTCTTTTGAGTTCCTGGTCACTGCCTGGTCGGTAATGAAATTACCGATGAGCTAGCTCGCAGTGGCTCAGAGCTGGGTAGGTCTTTGGGTGAAGGCTTGAAGACGCCACCCATTTTAACCTAACCCATATAGCAGTCTTCTCTCTTTCCTGGATGTTTAGAACGTCATTAATTTTTGTTGAAATAAAGTTCGTATTAAACATATATGTTATCAGAAATTGTTTTAAACGTGGTGGCTTATACTGGATTTATGGGTTGGATTGTTGACTATGTATTGATAAGGAGTTAGATTCAAAAGTTTCCGTTTTAGCAGCTCTTTAAAGGCTAAATATTGAGATCTTATCTTTAGATACAGCATAAGAGCGAGAGCGTAGATTTAGAAGATATTAGTGGATTAGTCCAAGACATTTGAGGAGCATGTGATTTTGAGAAGTTGTAATTTTTTTATGTATGTAGGTAAAAGCGTGTGCCATGGAACTACGAGCATTTTCAGTTTTTAAGAGTAAAAAATTTTGTTAGATTCAATATTTGGATGTATGCCGGCTTTGAGAGGTGTGAGCATTTTTTGTGGTGGCAAACGACGGATCTGAGATGACTTTCTCATAGTGGTTCTTCATGGTTATGCTGTTTTAGATATGCCTTCCTAAAAATTTTGTGCGCTTGTGACGTATAAAAGTTATGTGCATTCGTTTTTGACTAATTATTATTACTTTAGCATTTTTTATTTGTTGTACAATTATTTGGAAATGAGAACAACGCCATCTATTATTAATAGTAATTAGCAAATGATTAGTTACACAACAATACCACTCTGTGATATAGTACTAAGAATAACAATCTTATGTAAACAGCTGTAAGTTTAGGTATGTTTGTTAATATGTATGTGTATACATGAGTGATCAATGAACTATTCTAGTACAACAGACGGCCTAGTGAAGATCGGTGCGAGACCGGTACGGTGTTTGTTTTTGACTCGTCGTTGTAATTTCTAGAGTAAAGCGTTTTGAAATTATGAGTTTTTTACTTATCTGGAAGTGCTCTACCCAAGCATAAGAAAGAAAGGAAACACTTCGTTACATTGCCGCCCGAGCTGGGAATATAACAACATAGTCCATAGACAGTGAAAATAAAGAAATAGAATAAAAGAAACAATTAAAAAATAAATAAAGGAAAAGAAGAAAAAACAGTTAATTAACTATATTGAAAAAGAATTGACAATTAAAAAAAAAACAATTAGTAAACAAAAAAAAAAGAAATTGAAAAAAGAACTAAACTTATAATAAAAATACATATATATTGAAAAAAAAGTGATTTCTGTGTGGAAAAAAGACTCAAATTGTTCTATTGTAACGCAGACAAATCATAAACATAATTGAGTAACACACTTACAATTGAGTGCACTTCAAGGAATATTGTGATTAGTCAAAGAACAAAAATTACTTGATATCATAGCCAACTCCATGATACCGAACGAGACAAATGTAATATTTAATAAAATAGAATAAGTTAGAAAAGCTAGGATAAATTTTGTAAATTAGTATATAAGCACCAAAAATAAACAAATAAATCAGACTTGAAATTTATACATAGACTGGCCCACTTGTCTTGTGTTTGCAGTTCCTTGGAATGCCTAACAATCAAACTAATCCCCATACAGCTGTATAAATATAGAATTGGGCTATAGGGAAAACTTTGACATATAAAATATTACACGGCTATCCTACCCATAACGCTACATGACGATCCTACCATCCTATCTTATAACATTACATAGCGATCCTGTCGTAATAATTATAACACTACGGCATATTACCTTAAAAGGGATGAATTGGTGTCGTGCTTAAGTGAATTTCACCTAGATCAGGCAGGTAGTGTAGAAGAACTCTGACGGAGATGGGCTAAATTCGTTGGAGTTGAACATTTTGAAGATGAAAGCAAACGTTTATTGGAAATTCAGATGAAACATGAAGCTGCAATAAATTCTCCAGCACCAGCTTTAGTTGTACCAACTGAATATAGTAACTTCAAGACACCAATGAAGGAACACGGCAACACAGAAAGCCGAAACATTTTCATTTCAATCTAGAACCGAGATGATCGAAAAAACAACAAAATGGGGTATCAAATACGATGGAGAACGCAATCCACTGGAATTTAGAGAACGGATTGAAGAGTTATTACAGATATACTGTGCTCCATTACATCATTTGCCGCCATTAATGCCTGAATTTTTATGTCATCGGGGTCTCATTTGGTTCCGGAATAATAACAAAATGTGGCCAAAGTGGGAGGAATTTAAGTTTTACTTCTGCCAATTTTTTCTTCCCCGAGATATTATGACGATGAAATTAAGATTCGTACGCAAAATGCGTACGTCATTCACATTATCATGTGAATGACTCTCAAAAACTTGAAAGAATTTTTAGAAATTGTCACACCGAGAAGAGAGGAAAAATTTTTATGCAGTGAGTTATAACATTGGCTGAAGATCTGGAAAGTTTAAAATCATCATCCGCCAAAAATCACAGAAATGCTCATATGCCATCAATAAATAAAACATCATTAAAATTTGAAGAAACACGAATAATAGAAAGCCACTGCAATAGATTCAGGAGCTTCACGAAATTTCATAAAGAATTTCTCAAGCAATTTAAAGGCATGACAAAGAAAGTTAAAGAAAACCTAGAAGTAATATTGGCTGATGGTTCTCGAAAATACATTACAGAGGATGTAAAACTTAGTGTAACCTTCAGAAGGAAAATATAGCAACACACAAAGTCATTATAAAAGATGATCGCCCCATAAAAATTGTATACGCCTAAAGAAATCCCGCCATGCAGGCTATAATTGATGCGGAAATAAACCTATTTATTTCCCGAGGATTTATAGATTCATCATCGAGCTTCCCTATCACCCTTTCCAAGAAGAAAAACGGAAATTGTAGAGTTTGTATGGATTTCCTCCAGTTGAATATAAGGCCAGTACCCGATGCTTATCCGTTACCTAGAATAGATACTATTTTAAACAGGCTGAGGAATGCGAACTATGTAAGCAGTCTAAATTTAAAAGATATTGGCAGATTCCCATGGAAGAAAGCAGTAACAACTATACCGCATTTGTCGTAACTAGTCGCGGATCAATGACGTATCAATGGCGTGTAATGCCTTTTGGCCTTCACTTTCAAAAGAGTATTAGATAGTGTCATGGGACCTGACATGGAACCCTACACCTTCGCATACCTTGACGCCATATTCGTAATTAGTCAAACATTAAAGGAACATTTAAAAAATCTTAAAGAAGTATTCCGACGTTTAATTAACACCAATCTAAGAATTAACCCAGAAAAATGCGAATTTTTTAAAATTGAAACAAAATATCTGGGTCATATTGTGAGCGGTTACGGTATTAAAATGGACCCGGAGAAGGTAGCAGCCATAAAAGAAATGAAAGCCTCTCGTAATGTAAAGGAGGTCCGTCAATTTTAGGAGTATCCTCCCGGTACAGGCGATTTGTGCAGAATTTTGCTAAAACATCGCAACCTTTAACCCAATTATTAAAAAAGGGAAAACATTAGAAATGGAGAGAAGCCCAACAATCAGCATTTGAACTATTAAAAGAAAAGTTAACAACAGCCCTAGTATTAGTCTGTCCTGATTTTACCAAAACTTTTATCCTACCAACAGATGGAATTAGAGTAGTCTTAACACAAGAATGCGATGTAGCAGAACGAGTTATTTCTTATGCTAGTCGGCATCTCAACATTGCGGAAAAGAACTATTCAGCGACCGAAAAGGAATGTCTAGAAATAATTTGGGGAATAAGAAAACTGAAACCATATTTAGAAGGGTAACAGAACACATTATAACCGATCATCTGTCACTTAAGTGGCTAAATTATACTGAAAGTCCCACTGAACGTTTGGCTAAGTGAACCTTAGAACTGCAACAATTCAACTTCACCATCCAATATAGAAAAGGGAAACAAAATATTGTAGCCTATCACGACAACCTTGAATACTATATGCGATAAGACATCAAAACCCTGTTCGTGGCTGGAAAAGATAACAAAGGCTGTAATGGAATGACCCGAAAAATATTCAGAACATAGTATCATTGATGGGCAGCTTTATCGTCACTTCCCACGAAATGTTAACAATGACTATACCAACCTCTAGAAACTTTATGTTGGCAGTTCATTAAGAAAACCACGACATACCTGCAGCCTTGATATAAGGAAAACCGGAAGTCGATTCACAAATCGTTATTACTGGCTTGGAATGTTCCGTGACATAAAATGCTATGTTTGCAAATGCGAATCCTGTCAATGCCATAAAGTTATCCAACAACGCCCCGCCGGTGAAATGCTCAACCGAGTCCTCGAAGAACCTTGGGCCACAATATATGCAGTCTTTGTGAGTCTTCTTCGCCGAACGAAACAAGGGTGTACCATTGAGAAAAGCTACCGCCGAAGGATTAGTGAAAGCATTTTGAGAACGAATTATTTCTAGATACGGAGTACCGAAAGTAATATTAACCGACAATAGAACACAGTTTACGTCACGTATTTTCCGTAAATGTCTTAATGATTATGGGGTCTCATACCAATTCACAACACTTGAAACACTATAAGAAAATTCCACAGAGCGTGCAATTCGTACCATTAAAACCATGCTTGCTCAGTTTTCCGACCACTAACACAACAAATAGGATGAATTTCTACTAGAAATCATATTAGCTCTGAACACTAGTGTATCAAAGTCTATTATTCTCCTGCGTTCCTTACACAAGAAAAGCTCTCTACAATGAGATCACTGTTGGGACTGGCGCGGAAAATTTACATCCAGATGAACGTGCGAAAGAAGTAAAGTAGATTTTTAATATTGTGAGAAGAAATTTGTGCAACGCAGAATTAGAACAACAACGTTACTATAACCTACGGCGTCGACCTTGGAAACCAATATAAGGCACCTTGTTTTAGTCCGTCAACATCCACTTTCAAAAAAGCAAACGAAAAATCGTCGATACCACCTAAATCATACGTGTCACAATTAATTTCGTCTTCGACATCATCACCATGGATGTAGACCACCCAAATCATACGTGTCACAATTAATTTCGTCTTCGACATCATCACCATGGATGTAGAATAAATCCAATTTATCGATAACCAAATCAATTTTATCCCCGCTCTCATCAACGATGTCAAGCGGGCCAACCACAATTAAGATAGAGCTAATGGAGGAAAATTTTACAACCCCGAAATCAGTTGTTCCGAACCAATCATCATCATCAGCTTTACCAGTAACATCCTCTGTATCTATTGCTACAGACACACCAAAAACGCCAGATAATTCTGGCCAAGAGTCGCAGCATGACGAAATTATAACCTGGACAGAAAGGACAAACAACCGTGCATCCAGGGTCAATTATCGTTTACGACCAGCCGAAAATAATTACAATTTAACATCAAATGATGAGTCGGCCCAAGAAATTGTACCGGTGACGACGTCAAGTGAAGAAAAATTCCCCGAGTCCATTAAGGAGAGTGTAAGAGAAGCACTACAGAAGCGACAGCCGCACAAGTTCATGAAATATCAGATTGTAATAAGCCGAGCTGGAGAATATTACATTTATATTATTAATTAGGTCCGATTGTTATATTAGTCTTTACCGCAAGCATATTTATTTTTAGTTTTAAGGGAAGCAATGTGACTCACAAAAGTCATGTGCATTCGTTTTTGTTTAAAAACTTAATAAATATATTGTTTTGTTTATACTATAATTATTATTACGAGTACTTTAGCATTTTTTTTATTTGTTGTACAATTATAGAACAACGCCATCTATTATTAATAGTAATTAGCAAATGATTAGTTACGCAACAATACCACTCAGTGTTATAATACTAAGAATAACAACTTTATGTAAACAGCTATAAGTATAGGAATGTTTATACGAGTGATCGACAGTTTTCCATTATTAAGATCAATATTATAATTATTGTCCTTGCTAATTATCTGCTGCGTTGCCATTTAATTACATATTACTGGTTTTAATCCTAGATAATATTTGTATTGGTGTGTCTCCTTAATAAAGTTTGAGATGGACTGTATAAATAAAAACTGCAGTATTTCCGGAGAAGAACGTACGGTTTCCTGTTGGTTGTGTTTTGGGAAATTACCACTTAAAATGTAGTGGCATCAAAGCTCGTGATGCTGATGCATTATCTGACAATGCCAAAAACTTACAGTGGACTTTTACAATTTTTTCAAAAGCTATAAAGCAGAGTTCAATGGAATTAAAAAAGACTTTTCTTCACTACAAGAAAAACTAACCAAATATGGTGAACTTTTTTCTAAATTCACAAATTTAGATAGTTTTGCTGCTTCCTCGAGACCAAAACGTAAAAGAACTGCTAAGTCATCATCAACACCTCCTTGTATTCCTAAAAATACAGGGGATATTACTACTAATAATGATTCTATCCCGTTACCAACCGCAAATACAAGTAGTTGTCCTCCTGCTGTTGTAACTCCTAATTCAAATAATTTTATTCCGCCTCATCATACTTTAAATGCTTCCAATTGTAATATAATTCCGTCATAGTCGACTTTAATTACTCTTACGGTATCTAATTCGTCGAACTTGCCCATGATTCCAAATCTTGGTACCAGTAAGCCTCCAGAACTTATTTTATTAACTCCCTTATCGTCAAACATCCCAACTAATTTAAATGTGGTCAACAATCCTCTTGTAAATCCGTTTACAACAGTAACTCCAAAGACTTTAAAAATTATTGCTCCAAGGAAAACCATATTTGCTAGCCGTTTTTCAGTGGATACAACAATAAATGATGTTGAATTCTATATTAAAACGAACCTTGGCATCGAAGATTATAATAATGTCCAAATTTACAAGATAAATGCGCGCAATAGAGCTTCATTTAAAATAATTGTCCCAGAAAGTATTTTTGATCGTCTTGTTAATCCACAATTTAAAAATACGATTGTTCGACAATTTATTCATCGTGATGATAATAACGTAATTCTTCTGATCCAAATCCAAAAAGCTAATTGAATTAAATAATCCATTAAATATTAATATTTGTCCAAAAAATGATTACGACTTCTCAGCTATCTCCATCGCATACCAAAATGTTAGAGGTATGAACACAAAGTTAACATCCCTTTATTTAGAGAGTTTTGTTGCTAATCAATCCAAACCTGGAGACTCCATAATTATTCTTGGTGACTTTAATATTCCAAATATTAAATGTTGCGAAACTGGTGATTCATTCTTTTTAAGCTCATCAATAAGATCGGAAACATCTATTGAATTACTGGATGATTTAGGATTATTCGATTACTTGATCTTGTATTTGTTGACCAACCTGAAGAATTTAATATTCTTCACATTAATCCATTATTAACACCTGAAGATGCTTATCACCCCACTCTTAAAATAAGCATATAAGTCGAAACAACGCTATCATTACAATCCAATGTAAATGATGAGATGGTTTTTGATTTTAGAAAAGCTGATTATTCCAAATTAAATCACCTACTTTGTTCTGAAAACTGGTTTGAATATATTCCTTACAATAAAGTATTCCCTCGTAATATTGACATCATTTTGAATTATTATTTAATTATTATTATTATTATTTATTATTTATATGATGGCTTATTTAAATGTTTTAAGAAATCAATACCAATGACGAGACAAAAATTGCACATGGACTGCCTTGGACTACAAAGCAGCTCAATGGCTTGAAAAATTTTAATAACAAACATTATAGAAAATATAAAAAATTCGGTTTATCTATTGATTATATGAGGTACTCCATATCAAGTTTAAAATTCGGAAAATATCAAATGTTACAATAATTATCTTTTTAGGGTAAAAAGAAACTTTAAAAATAATCCAAAATATTTTTACCAGTTCATAAATTCTAAGCGTCGGGTCTCTGGATATCCGTCCATGATGAAATTTGGAGATAAAGAATCCTCAAACGATGCAGATATTTGCGATATGTTTGCTGCTTTCTTCTCATCCGCCTATTCTGATAAAGATTTACATGAACTTTCCAATTATCCATATCCAATTCCATCTACAACCCTAATAAATTGTCCAACATTAGATAAATCGATTGTACTGAGATCTGTACAGAATCTAAAATATTCTGATAAATATGGACCTGACGGTGTTCCAAGCTGTGTTCTTATAAAATGTTTACATTCTCTTATATTTCCAATAACCTACTTATTCAACACATCAATATTTAGTGGTTACTTTCCTGAAGTTTGGAGTAAATCTTATATTATACCTTTGTTTAAATCCGGAAGTAGATCCAACATTTCCAATTATAGAGGTATTGCTAAATTAAGTGTTATTGCAAAACTTTTCGAAAAGATAGTTACTGAAATCCTTTCGCATCAAGTTGTATGTTATCTTTCGCCATTTCAGCATGGATTTAAAAAAGGATGTTCCATTACTACTAACCTTTTGGAGTTCACAACCTCAGTTATAACCGCATTTGATTCCACTTTACAGACATTATACACAGATTTCAGTAAAGCTTTCGATAAAGTAAATCACGATCTCCTATTGTTCAAATTGGATAAACTCGGATTTCTCCTGGTTTCCTTAAATGGATTTCCACATATCTTAAAAATAGATTCCAATGTGTATTATTCAGAGAATGTACATCAAAAACCATTCCTGTTTTATCTGGTGTTCCATAAGGTAGATATTATTCAGATAATGTACATCAAAAACCATTCCTGTTTTATCTGGTGTTCCACAAGGTAGATATCTCGGCTCCTTATTATTCCTAATATTTATAAATGATTTACCAGCTTGCATTAAGAATTCTAGAATATTAATGTATGCTGATGATGTAAAGCTGTTCCATAGCTTTAACTGTTCCTATCAATATTCCTTACTCCAATCAGATCTTGACAATCTTGATTGGTGTATGATGAATCTAATGGATCTGATTTTAAGTCCAGTACTCTGTAGATACACAATAAATGTAGATACAAGTAAATGATTGTAAACTATCCTTTAATTCCCACGTTTCGCAAATCGTTAATAAGGCAAAAGGAGTTCTAGGTTTCCTCAATCGCTGGGGAAGAGAGTTTAATGATCCTTACGTTTCCAAGCAATTATTCATATCTCTTGTAAGACCAATCCTGGAATATACTTCCGTAGTCTGGGATCCTCAATACGAATTTCATATAAAGAAAATTGAATCGGTCCAGAAACAATTTCTCGTATTTTGTCTTCGTAATCTTCCATGCAAACCTAATATTAATTTACCATCATATGAAAGTCGATTACAGCTTATTGATCTCCTACTCTTGAAAGTAGGAGAAAATATATGAATATTTCATTTGTAATTAAGTTAGTAAACGGTTTAATTAATTCTGAGTTCCTGCTTCGTAAGATCGAATTCGTAATTCCAAATCGTCCAACTAGAAATTATGCTCCTTTAAAAATAAAATATTTTCGAACCAATTATGCCAACTTTGATCCCATGAGACGTATATGCAATCAATTCAACAGTTTCTATCCATTTATTGATTTCTCATTAAATCCAATCCGCATTAAGAGGAGTATTTTTAACTTAGTTAAATAATAAGTTTTTGTTATTGAATGATTATGAAAATATTTTATTGTAAATAGCTTTAAGAATAATATATATGCTAGTCTGTAAGAAATTGTAATTTCATTGGCTATTAAATAAATAAATAAAAATAAAATAAAATAAGTAACAGAAGGCAGTCATAGTTAGTTCACCTGTAGCTTTCGACAGGGTAAGACCATATTTATTCTGAGAGGAAGCTTTCCCTCCGTTAGAATAACAAAGTTTATTTTGTGTTTGTTAGTTTTTACACAATCCCATAATACTTGCCTTATAGCCAATATAATTTATCACACTGGGAGGAGGCTTTCCCTCCGCCAACTTAATAATATTATATTTTGCTGCTTGTGAAGTAGTACAGAGTTGAGTGATTTACCCTAATCTAGAGCGAATACAGTTTGTAACACTGGGAGGAGGCTTTCCTTTCGTCAGCGCAATAAAACTGCATTTATTTGATTGTTGAATAGGGACGGTTTGAGGAATTTTACCATGGATCTGAGTATTCAACGAACTGTTCTAGTACAACAGACGGCCTAGTGAAGATTGTTGCTAGACCGGTACACTGTTTGTTTTTGGCACGTCGTTGTAATTGGTAAAGTAGCGTTTAAGTACAGGAATAAATACGGTTTATAACGTGTTTTCAAAAAAAGAGAGAAAAAGAGATTATTTTTGTAACGAACCCTGGAGCCGAAAGCTCTACCTCAGCATAAACACGTCGAACACAGTTGGAAACACGTCGTTACACAGTTGACATTTTAAATTCTGGTGTTTTTCAATGAGACGTTAATTTTTAAACGAGCACTCTTTGCCACATACATAGCAACTATTTTTTTCGCATTTAATTCTAAGTTTAAATTTCTGGCAAGTATGTTTAAAAGTGTGATTTTATGTTGAACGTTTTTACAGCAGTCTCGTAGTCTCTGTGAACAGAGATTATGGTGAAAGCATCCGCAAATTTTAATATATGAGTTTTCATCAGCTATGTTGTGAAATTGTACATAATAAAAATTGAAAAGAAGAGGACTGAGACAACTATCCAGACGTAGGCCATTAATGATATCAATGTGATCTTTTCCCAGGGTAAGTTTCCTATGTCTTAAAAATTCAATGATCCAGTTTGTCCAATGAGCAGAAAAATTAAAATTTATTAGTATGGAATGGAGTTTTTCGAGACTGACATAATCATAGGCCCTAAAAATATCCAGAGATATAACAATGACTTTTAACTTTTTTTCCTTGGCAATACATATTGTATGTAGTAAATCATTAACACATGTTGCTGCCGATCTGTTTTTTCGATATGCATGCGATCTAACAGGAAGAATGTCCCTTTTCTCCACGTACCGGATAATTCTTTCTTTTAACATTAAATTTATGACCTTGAGAAAAACCGAAGTTAGAGCAATTGTACGATAATTCGTCCTTTGATTCGTCCCTTTTTTTGGATCGGTACAATACGAATGGATCTCCAGGATTCACGAAGAAAACATTGAGTCCAGTGATAGTTAATGGCCATTAAATCTGCCTGAAGTTATTGTATAGAAAGTCTTCTTATCATAGCGTAGGTCACCGCTGATGCCTTAGTCTTGTTTTTAAGTGTGAAGGTAAGTTCGTCCATAGAGTAGGGTTCATGCAAAGTAAAATTGCAGGAGGAAGGGGTAAAAAGGTTGAATTATCCTGGACTTGAAGCGAGGTTGAATTCTGAGTTCCATTTTGTCATGCTTCTCGGCTTTAACAAAGTTATAAAAGCCTTTTGTATTTGGAGTTTTACTGAGTTCATAAATTTTTGGCGTAAAAGAGTTTTTTTAGCAGTGTGATTGACATTTTTAAGTTTTTTAAAGCAACAGATAGGGCAAGATAATTTTCCGAATTTTTCCTATGGTTGAAAGCTTTTTGTGCAGCGGTTTTTAGACGGAAGGATTTGTCTACATTTGTTTTCCACCACAAATGTAGACAAATGATGGCTGCCACCCATCGTCGATTCTACAACTCATCGTGATAAATTTAGTGATGTATTTGAGAAGGTAAGGTACAGGACTGTACCACGGCATAACATATTCGTTAGCGATTTCTTGAAAGCGATATTCATATCATTTAGACATACAAAGTAGGATGATTCCATGATGTTGCGGAGAGTTCTTCCACGATTACAATTCAGAAATACAAGATCGGGCATTAAAGTCGCCACACAGAAACACATTTTCCCTCAATTCAAAGAAGTTAACAAGTTTTTGCAGTAGGGAAGTAAACAGATACAATAGTGATGTTTGTAGAAAGGTTTGTGGTTTCATATATTATGATTTCAAAATCGGTTGTAAAGAGAACTTTCTTGACTTTAATGGATTTTTTGAAAACACAGGCTATACAACCATAGTTGTTATTTCTACGATTTCTAACGAAAATATTATAGTTTATTAATTTTGTAGTGTTACTCTCTCCCTCATGGCTAAAGATTTCACTTAAAACACAAATGTCTATAACGAATTTATTTAAGTAGTATTCAAGAAGATTTTTGTTTAATGAAAGACTTTGTATATTGTACTGAAGAATTTTAACCATATGAAATTATAAATGGCATGTTTTTCTTTTTTTTAATGATTTTTTTTATGATTTAAGTTAAAAAATTTTGGCTTTTTCAATAAATTTTCATTTTAAATTATTTGTTAATTATTATTTTGAGACAGTATAGGTGCATTAGTTGCTTCACTTTGATATTTTCGTTTGATGTTTAATATCGAATATTTTAGATTTTCTAGAATGCTGAAACTTTTAGATTTATCTATTTTAGGTAAAACGGTTAATAATTGAGAAATGAAATTTATTATATTTTTTCCAATTTCTGGGACTAAATAAAATATCCGGGTTGGGAAAATATAGGAGCAGATAGCGTGAACGTGGTGGGTTGAAGAGGGGTAAAATGATGTTTGGCTTGTTTTGCTGCTACTTTACTACGCTTTATGCGGGTAATTCGTCGATTTATTTCATCATTGTTGTTCCTGTAATTGTCACGATTTTTACCAAGTAGTGGAAAGTTTGTATTATAATTGGCATTAGAAAGAATTTCATAGTAATTTGTGGTTTTGAATTACTTTGTTTCTCAAAAGATTTGCGATTGCCATTATCTCCCTTATGTCTTTCTCCCTTTTGCAATAAGGACATTTCCTAGAGTCCACCAATATATGATCCTTAGCATTACAGTTTAGGCATTTTATTTCGTCCAGGTGGGCTGACAGTTAGTTTTCTCAAGATACGAGTTGCATCTGCAATCTTCACATTAGCCATTTTCACAGAGCAACAGTTTTCCGCAATTAAGACTCCGTTTCCTGGACATACACATAATCGCAGTATGCGGCAGTCGTTCACAATTTTTATACTGACGTAATGGGTGTATAGATTTCCGCATTGATAATGGTGTTAAACATTTTTAACGTTTTTGGGAAATTTAAAGATCCAAAGCCGATCTTGACAGGGGAAAACGGGTACGGAGTTCCATTCTCATCCTTCTTTATGTAAAGATAAACTGATATCACATCCAATCCGTTGTTGTCCTCAATTTCTTCTCTTATCTCAGTGAAAGAGGTAGGTGCATTTTTGATGATAATATATCTCTGAATAAATCTATCTGGAATAAATGCACAATTCGGCACAAGAGTTTTATTTAAAGCATACTTATTAGCCTCTTTAGAGCTCATGAAAGTTAAAAGAAACATATTAAAACCTACCTCTTTTATGATTACGTCGAGGTTGAGACCACACTTTGTAAGCTTAGCATGTAAAAATAATTCAATGTTCTCGAATTTGAGAGTTTTCACTTGCTAGAATTAAGACATTATAGAGTCCGGAATGATTTGCATGATACCAATTGATCATGTCTTAATGGGTTTATCTGCCTCGTTGTCGGACAGTACCTTGTTGAAAATAGAGTCATCAGATGGTTGACTAAAGCTAATTTCTCTGGATGACGAGAGATGCATCGGAATACTAATAGAATCCCCATTCATATCCTTAAGTTGCTTATTTTTGCCTTTTCTTACCGTTCCCTCGGGAGGTCTTTTAGAACCCCCTGGAGGTCGGCTATCATCCTCCTCCTATTATTCTATCAAAAAAGTATGCCTTACTCCACTACTCCAACGATACTACAAATGATTTTAATTAATCTTATGATTTATTATCATTTTATGATTTTAATTAATCCTTAAGATAATATGGGTTTATATAGAATAAACTTTTACTTTTCCTTGATTACACAAACTTACACACTTTTAATTGTATTTTGAAAGAAAAGCAAATATTCACTAGCTCCATTAAATTTTTTTTGTCACAAGGTGTATTTATATTGTTATTTTACTTAAAATATTTAAACATGAAAAAACACTTCCAATAAGTTTAGTTATCACATAGAAAAGGACCGTTATTTCTCTCACAGAATTCTCAGTAAGAAAAAAAAAATACGCTAGGCGATTTTAGAATACCGATCTCAGCAAGTGTTGTTTAGAGGATTTCTTTTATGATGTGTTCATGAAATTAGGCAATTTCGCGCCGGTTTGAATGCGCTATTAAATAAAAAAGACTTGTAAATGAATGCGTTAAGAAATATCAAAAACAATTTGATAGGTTCGCAGTATGAACACGAAAAGAAATGTATCAACTAGACGTTTGAGGTCACCTTCTAATCATGGACGTAGCCAAGGCGAATTTAAACATGTGACCTCACTTAATCAGCTGATTATTTTTTTTAGTTCTTAGAACTGTCAAACACCATACAAGCAAAATTTTTGCTTACCCGCTGAAATGTCAAGCTCCACGTATAAAAAATTATGAATTCGCCGTATTTTTGTTTCTATAGAACTGCTGCCAAAATAAAAGTTGACAAACAAATTTTAATTTTTGTTTTTATAGCAACAACGTATTCAGACTAGTAAATTTTTTATTAAGACATCAAATTTTTTTTAATTACAGACATTATTTATTTATATGTATCATCTATTTCGATCTCGACTTTTTCAACAAAAAGTGGATTGGTCACAAATCAAGATTACCGGAACTGTTGATTTTTTAACAATTTTTGTTTTTCGGCAAAAGCAGCAAAAAAAAGTTACATAAAAATTTTTCTTTTTTGGAAAGGTCTTGACAAGGGCTTTCGATATATAAAATGTGCCAAAAATTAACCCATGGTGGGACAATATCGATATTTTATTACTTTTTATTTTGACTTTTTTGTAACAAAAGTAACATTATCTCAAAAATATATCGATATAACGGTACTCTCCCATACATCAAATTATTTAGAGAACATTTCAAGCTTTCATATGATATCCATATTACACCCCTAGCTCATTAAATAACAATATAGCACTTTAAAAATAAATATTTAGAAAAATTAATTGATTTGCACTCGTAATATATTTGTTAATATCATAATTTAAAAATGTATAATAAGTCTTATTTCTTTATCATTTTTACGATTTTGTGAAAAATTAAATAAAAATGAAAAATTATTTAAAATTTCATTATAAGAGGAAGGAGAAAATTGCATTTTTATATTATAAGTTCAAGTACGTATAACTCTTAAACTAAGAGCGAGCGGGCAATATATTTTACATTAATCACGAATAAAAATGCTATTGAATCATTATCAAAATTATTTAAAAATCAAGTGTGTTGGTAATCTTGATTTATGCCTCGAAATCGATTTGATGAAAACTATTTGTCATTTCTAGTGAATAAAATTTGTTTTTTTCTTTTAATTTTTTCTTTTTAGGCGGAAACAAGCCAGATTAAAAGGTAACGAAACTGGTGGAAGCAATTCTACAAAGCAACAATACGTTGAAACGTTAAGATGTTAAAACGATTAATTTATTAAATTAAAACAATTTTAAACATATTTTTATGTAGTAACATTTTTTTATTGATCAAATAAAATTAATGTTTTTTAGTTAACATTAAGTTAAAAAAACAGGAATTCATTACATAAAAAAAAAACAAATTAAAATTTAAATATGAATATATTCATATATTATTCATTTTGAAAATGCATGCGCCTTTAAAATGTACATAATATTTATTGAACTAAAAAAATATTAAAAATACTTTAGAACTATTTTTATTTGTGGTAACAAAGTCTTTTCAGTTAAAAAAGAAGAACAAAAAAGGAATTTTTTAGTATATAGAAAAAAGAATTTAAAATATAAATTCATAAATATATTATTCACTCCGTAGAGGATTTCGACAACATATAATTTTTTTTAACTTTAGGCATTCTAACTCAAGGGCAAAAATTATAAAACTTTTTGAAGCTATTTTACTTTTATTAATGTTTTGAAATGGTGGAAAAAGTAAGCTAGAATTTGAATAACACAGATTGAGAAAATTTTTCTTATTATGATGTACAAAGCTTACAAATAATTTTTTTAAATTGTCTAGATTTCTCGCTATAAATCGCTATTTGAAAAATTAACGAGGTTGCACCATATATTAAAGCATACCTTAAAAAGTACTTCTCGCATTTGGTTCAGAAAAATATCAAACAGTAAAATTACTTTAAAGTTTTACACAATATTTTTTAATACTCTCAAAAGATATGGAGATATTAAGTCTATTTCATGAAAAGAACTTAAATTTTGTACAAAAAAAAAAAATAACATAGGAGCTGCCTTTAAGTTCTTTCGAAGCATCCATGAAAGGTTTTAAAATTGTTATTAAGTGATCTATATAATATTTTTTTAATAACGCTATATTTTTCTATTAGATTTTTCTCACACAATATTTTTTGAATATCTGCTAAATTTGATTTTATTGATAGTAGATTAAAATAAACAGTATTCCATTTGTGGGTGTGAAGCTTTTCAATGAAGTATTTAAGTCACAATTAAATAAATATTTCTTGAAAAATTTCACCAATTTTTATGATGTTGTTACAATTTCATCAATCCAAGTGATTTATGCAGTTAATATTTTCACAATCTTTTAAAGCCCCTTTATTGTTACTTCCTCTATCAGTAACCACAACTATCGGATCATTTAGAGAACTATCGAACTAGCTGAATATTATATATATATATATATATATATATCTTTTTTTTAATACGGAAAAGCACACAATATATATATATATTTTATTTTTTTTGAGTAAAAGTGATAAAAAATTATTAATATATATTGTGCACTAGATTACTCATGAAAACAACATTTAGATTTTGTCTGCTCCACCGGCAGTATCTGGTAGATGGGGTTAAAAAATAATATGTGTGCAAGAAATGGGTCGATCGGAAGCAATATGTTAACATATTATTTTTTTAGCCCGATCTACCAGAAACTGCCAAACAAAATCGAAACTTTTGTATGACTTTTATAGTTGTTGTTTCCGAAATCAATGAAATAAAAAATAACTTAGTTGTGTTTGAACTTTCGTAGATTTTAAGCCTAGCAGCTTGTTTTTCAGCTCCCCATCCATAATGAAATGGGCCGTTAAGGCGAGGATGATATTTTTGAATAATTTTCAGTCCACAAATCCCACGTTAGAGCATAACCAATTTTTTTATGGATGTTTCGCAAAAATAGTTGCTTTCAACATTTTTGTAAATTGTGGTTGGATGTGGTATTAATGAA
The DNA here is from genome assembly GCA_932274085.1 of Protocalliphora azurea. Lineage (NCBI taxonomy): Eukaryota > Metazoa > Arthropoda > Insecta > Diptera > Calliphoridae > Protocalliphora > Protocalliphora azurea. The sequence continues at coordinate 61,342,567 of OW026520.1, forward strand.
TCAGTGTTAATATTTACACCAAATTTGCTTCCAAGAGTTAGCATTAGTTTCGAATAATCTTTTAGCCCATTATTCAATAACTTCATTTTCTTTTTCATTTCTTAACAATGCACAGCACTTATGTTTGCTTAAAATTGATAGCGAGTTTTGATTATATTTATATACATTTCTACAAATTTTGCAAGCAACAAAATTCGTTAAATCACCATCATTTTCATCTTTTATAAGACAAAAACAGTCCCAAATTTGCTTCGCTCCCTTTATTCACTAATTTTGTACACATTTCTTAAATTTTTTTTCTTTTATGTCAATATTATTCATTATACAAATTTTATCAAAAAATTCACTTATTCACACACTGCACAACAAAAACAATATGTTTACTTGTGTTACCAACAGGTATTCTAAAATACTAGTAGTACAACAGTTGCTTGAAACAAAAGAGCGAATAAATTTCTCACTCAATGTAAAACCAGAAATAACTGTAACGGTTTTTATGAGTATAGTGAACGTGTAAAAACAAAATCATACCACATCAGTTTATTTGTTATATTTGTTTGGAGTGTACTTTCAATTCTACTCTTGAACGTCTGCCAAATTGTTTTTGTATTCCTATGTAAAATTTTTTACAGCGTTTATTTACTCTTCTTTTTTATTTACCCATTTTTTTGTTCGTAGCATTTTGACATTTTGTGCGGTGGTTTTACACTAACAAAATACAAGCAATTGTTGTTTTTTATATGTGCGTTCACTTTATAATTATATAATTACATTATATTAACGACATTAAAATAGCTGATATTTTTTTCTTATTGGCAGCAGTCGTAAAGTAGCTCTGGGTTGTGCAAAACTTTCGCGTCGCATAATTATTCCTTAAGTACAGTCAGGTAGTCCGTGTGGAGTCTTTTGCTGCATTTACTCCTATCGGACGAGTCCCCAGGTGGCGGATAGGGGGATTGGTTATAAGGCACATGAGCTGTTCATTTTGGTATATGGTACATACAGACTCAGTGTTCAGATCGTGTGTATTATCTCTGCTCCTAGAGATTCTTAGAGTCTCTCTCGGAACAAATAAATGCAGAGCACTTTAAGGTCAAGGTGGTTGGTAGCAGTGCCGAGGACCTGAACGGCTAGTTGGTGCCTAAACGAACTAACAGCTAACAGCTACCCTCCAATGTGTATGGCACGGGTTTTTTATAAGTTTCAGCCTAGTCCGCGCACGACGTCACTGCGCGAGATGGTCCTCCTTTTTACTGGCAAACCCGTGGCACGAAAATCGATTTTTTCAATTAATTATTCCATTAGGACAGAAGACGAACGGTCGCAGGGCGACAGGACAGACACGGACAACACGGATGACGATTTATTGATGATAGGTTTCCATATTCTAGGATATTCTAGCACAGTAAAGTCAGTTGTTGGGCTTACTGTCAGAGACGGATGAGATTCTGGTCATCTCGAGGGATTCCTTTACTGGGACCAGTGTCACACAGAAGATCGGGGATCTTTCTCTTGGATCTGAAGATGAGCATAAGATGAGTCAAGAGAGGAACCGGAGCGTCATGGCGAGGTCGGAGTGGGGGGATGCCTTACGTCTAGCGCCAAGATGCGACAACCGATGTCACATGCCGAACTGAAGAAGAAAAGGCTCGGAGTGGCGCAAGAGCTTCTCTAATCCATCTGCATAAGATTGCTAAGAGAGGCTCATTGCCACTTGCAGGCAGTACCTTGTACCATGGGTAGTACCATAGGTACCTTGTCAGAAAGCACAGGAGGAACGTTAAGAGACAGAACGTTAAGAACGGAACGTCTGGGAATGTCTTACCCTGAAGGATTGAGTGAGAATGTGGATATCACTCCAGAGGTGTCTCGTAAGAGCACAGGAGGAAGGTCAATACCTCAACTATTCGTACTGGAGCGGAAAATAAGGGTAGTGGCAAACCTGCAACCCTTTTGTAACAGCAAGTAAAGACTGGCAAGCCGAAGACTACCGGTGGTAAGGCTATTCATGCACTAGCCAGCAAATTTGTCAATCTGGATATAATCGGCCATCGACAAATAAGAAGGCAGTACGTCAGAGGCCGACCAGCTCTACCGGTGGAAACCATAAGGACACCACTGGTGGGGTTGCTAATATCTCTGGTATACGGCCAGATATATTACCCAATACTATTGGACGCAGGGGCAACTCATACGCCAGTATCACCTCAAGTTTCACCCCGGATAAGGAGACTCGCTTTTTTAAGAAATTCAATAGACTTCTTATTGCCGCAGTTGATAGCTTTAACTCCCTTCATCCAGTCCGTGTCTTTGAATGATACCTCGTTCGACCTTCCTCTTACGAGGGCGATCTCTTCAATTAGCTTGTGTTCAATCCGTCGCCATAGCTTAACGGTGATTCTATCATCTGGATCAACTTTGTCAATGACAGCAGCTTGAATACAGTTCTGCAAGACTGATTCCTTCGCCTTCTTCGATGTTGAGAGCTGTTCGCTTCTTGACTCAGCTCTCCTAACAACCTCCTTGTGGGGACCCTTAGCAGAGCAGGAAAGTGTGCGAGTAGCCTTTTAGGCCATCGAGGTTTGCTGGTCATCCCCAGATCTGGCCCTTTTAATAACCCCCTTTTGGGGACCCTTAGAAGGACCGTATGGGTTTTGACCAACAGCGCTCGAAGTATAAACTATGGGAACTTTCCCAATGGATTTTGAGTCAACCCTGAAAAGACTGAACTAGTTCTGTTTACCAGGAGATATAAGGTTGAGACATTTAGTCTACCAATTTTGAATGGGACGGAACTCAGTTTGTCAAAGGAGGCCAAGTACCTGGGCATTTACTTGGACAGCAAATTGCCTTGGAGGAGAAATATTCAGGAAAGGGCCAGGAAGGGGCTTAATGAGTACCACGCATGCAGGAACACTATAGGGAAGAACTGGGGTCTAAAACCGGTAATTCTATATTGGATATACACATCGGTTGTGAGACCCATACCCACTTATGGATGTTCGGTATGGTTGGAGGCGTTGTCGAAAGGGACGTATAGGAATCTTTTTTCCAAAGTTCAGAGATGTGCTTCAATTGGCATTGCGGGTGCCATGAGAAGTACGCCTCAGGCAGCACTGGACATCATTCTCCAGCTTCTTCCAATTGAGGAGTTCGTGAAAGGTATGGCTGTGCGGTGCTTATTTAGACTGAAACAATTGGGATTAATAGGGAGCTTCACAGCGGGTCATGTTAGCATACTTAATGAAGTCAAGTTTGATAGTCTAACATTATCCTCAGCCGCCCAAACGGATTATGTCCGTACTATAATTGACTTCGAGGCTACTCCCGTTAGCCATTTATAGAGGATAAAGTGGCTAGTAGGGACCTCTGGACTGGAGCGGAAAAGCTCCATGGAGGGTGTGCTATCTTCACAGATGGCTCGAAGATGGAAGTAGACACAGGGGCGGGTGTTTACTTCATGGGAACAGATGTCAGACGATCTTTTAGATTGAATTTAGAAATTCTAGGTATTTATAAGGCCCTAGAATAACTGGAGGAGAATGTTGAGAGAGACACTGAGGAGACTATCTATCAAGTTATTGTGTCAGGTACAGATTGGTGCTTGAGTGTAGGAAGGAATTTAGAAGGCTGATGGATGCATACAGAATAAGACTCTGTTTGATTCCTGATCATTGCGATATTCTCGGCAATGAAATAGTCGATGAGCTAGTTCGTAAGGGCTCGGAGCTGGACAGGTCATTGTTGGTATGATTTCCGGTCACCTCGCTATAGGGAATATGACTGGTAAGTGGGACACTGACGCGTCAGATTTTTGCAAGACGTGCGATGATGTGGAGGAGCTAGAGACAGTGGAATACATACTCTGTCATTGCGTAGGGCTTCAGCGTAGCAGACTGAAGTGGGTAGTGAACTCGATATCCTTATAGGGTTCGTAATGAGGATAAAGTGGCTTTGAGGTAGTCGAGGTTGATTGATGGGTCTTGGCTTCCACACAGGAGGCGTGAATACGCCGCCCTTTTTAAACTAATCTAACCAACCTATAGTTAGGTGGACCTTCGAGAATTTTTCGTCACCCTCTCAACGATGCAATGTATTACCATGCATAACTTAAAAAGTTATGCATCGTTTATATTGATCGCGTGTCTTTATTATAATTGTTATACCCTGGTGGAGGCTATTTAAACTCAACTATACTGGAGGAGTACCATTAAACTCAATAATTATCAAAAGAATCTAAACATGTCAGCTTCCTATATAAAGATATAGGTAGACTCCGACTCCACTTTGATCGACGTGGGTCGAGAACCCCGCCATTAAGTTTGAGAGTAAAAAACAAATTTTTATGGCGGCTTGTGCCCTAGAATTTGTAGTGTCAAATTGTTGTTTATATTTTCAATCTTTGTTTACTTGTGTTATTTTGTGATATTTTTTATCACGTGCAATGTCAAATGTGTTTTTGTTTTTTGTAAACAAAAATAAGAATGGTCAAAATTAAGGTTGACGTAAGAGATGCCAATGCAAAAACAAAATACATGGGTTTACATGGGAATTGTCATTCCCTTAGTTTTATATCATGGACGGAAGAGCTTTTAACTCTGTAGTATGTTCAAACGCCGCTTCGATGAAATAATTTGTCCTTTTTACTCAATTTTTTTCTAACTATAATTTTTTATGAAAGATGGTTTTTCAAAAGTCTATAACTTTAAATCTATTCAATTGCTTTTAGAATTATTAATATTACCATCAATAATGAAAATCAGAGGTGAATCAGAAATATTCAATATATGCTTTAAGTCTAACATCTACTCGATATGTCTAATCATAACATAATGTTAGAGTTAATGTTAAATGCAGACCTCATGTAACGATGTCTTGAAGTAGACTATTGCATACTTAAAGTGATCTGGTAGCACTATATGAGACTTTATTTAGACTTGGTTCTTTGTAATATATAATGCTTCGTTTGTTACATCTAATGACAAAATCTATATTTTTTTAATTTATATGTTTGTCTCTTTTTATATACGTGTTTATTTATTTTAATGAAACACAAGATTTTAAATATTTTAGTTAATTATGTGTAGTGTTCCACCAAAGTTTTTTCAAGTTTGTCGCCTTTGTCTTATGTTAATAGAAGAAGATGATATATCAGCACATAGAATTTATAGTTCAACTGGTGTACCAAATGATTCTAGAAATGAATGTACATGCAAAATAAAATTAGACAATATCAAGTGCTGCAATAGAGCTCGAAAATGTTGCAGCTGTGATAAATATAAACAAATAAATGACTCGATACCGACCATTCTTCATTCATCGTTACCGCGTGTGCCTTTATCACCTAACCCGTTGCAAACTTATTTAAATATTCTTGATGAAGATAATTCAAATAAATTGAACGAATCAAATATATATAAGACCGTATTTAATTCAACATTTCAGGAATCAATAAAATCCAATTCTAATAGAAGAAATACTGATGTCCCTAAACAATTCTGTTTTGATGATTCATCAGAAAACACTATTATACAAATATCAAAGTGCCTGTCTTTAGAAGTAAGTATAACACTTCTTGTATGCCATAAATGTAAATAAATATATATATTTTTTTATTATTTTATATTATATTATATTATATTATATTATATTATATTATATTATATTATATTATATTATATTATATTATATTATATTATATTATATTATATTATATTATATTATATTATATTATACTATATAATATAATATATTATATTATGTTATATTATATTATATTATATTATATTATATTATATTATATTATATTATATTATATTATATTATATTATATTATATTATTTTATATTATATTATATTATATTATATTATATTATATTATATTATATTATATTATATTATATTATATTATATTATATTATATTATATTATATTATATTATATTATATTATATGATATTATATTATATTATATTGTGTTATATTATATTATATTATATTATATTATATTATATTATATTATATTATATTATATTATATTATATTATATTATATTATATTATATCATATTATATTATATTATATTATATTATATTATATTATATTATATTATATTATATTATATTATATTATATTATATTATATTATATTATATTATATTATATTATATTATATTATATTATATTATGTTATATTATAATATATTGTATTATATTATATTATATTACATTACATTGTATTATATTATATTATATTATTTTATATTATATTATATTATATTATAATATAATAAAATGTAATATAATATAATATAATATAATATATTATATTATGTTATATTATATTATATTATATTATATTATATTATATTATATTATATGATATTATATTATATTATATTGTGTTATATTATATTATATTATATTATATTATATTATATTATATTATATTATATTATATTATATCATATTATATTATATTATATTATATTATATTATAATATAATATAATATATTATATTATACTATAATATATTATATTATATTATATTATATTATATTATATTATATTATATTATGTTATATTATAATATATATATATATGTGTATTTATCTAAACATTTATTAACTGATTCAAAAAAAAAATATTGATTAGGTTTGTACATTAGATTTATGTTTATGAGTTGGTACTGGCATGATATAAAGAAACAAGGTAGCACCGAAAACTCAGTATACATCATAAGCACACAGTTGCACAAGAGTATTCAAAAATTATTAAATATAATCCATCACAATTTTATTTGGTGATTTTCATAAATTTTCATTTTTTGATGCCGATTACTTCCACAAATATAAATATAATTAAATTTTTTTGGCTTTTTGAATATGAAATGATTTAAAATATTTTTAAATTCTGTTTTATGTTTAATACCAAAAGTAGCAATTTTGTTAATTAAATTTAAATTTCAACATACATAAAAGAATTGTTAAAAGTATAAAAAATGTATATTTTTTTGGGTTATCGAAAATATATATGTTACGAAAGTTAAAATACAATAAATGTGCGTGAAAAAAATAATAGAAATATTGTGCTTGTGGTTCTGGTGATCTTTGATTTGTTCCAATATAATTTAATTACAAAAATTTTCATAGAAATTTAACAGATTATAAATATATTTTTATTAAATAATTTTAGCAAAAATTTTATTTGCGATTTGAAAATTGCAGCAATAATTTAGTTGAGTTTAACTGGAGACAGAGAAATTAATTACAATTCTTTCTCTTTTTATAATAATTAATAGGAAGCTTTCGTTAACGAATTTGGAATATACAGAATCCAAAAATAACTCTCGATATGATTGGAAACAAAAATCGAATTGGAAGATTTTTCATCAGCGATACTTTGATCAGAAATAAAATTGTTCAGTCTTTATTTCTCCACACCGTCTAGTGCTGTATATTAAATATTTAACTAAAAATTTGTTTTATTATTTGGAAAAATATTTTACAAAGGGAGAATAATTGAATAAGTCATCTACCATTTTAAACCATTGCAAAATGTTTAAATTCCCGCCAATTATCTATTAATATTATTTGTTTAAATATATATACAACTATCTATATACCACAAAAAATGCCATCAATGTATACATTATTTTTCGAAAGGTTTATGGTGATACATCTCATTTATTATAAAATTTTTTTCTTGAATTTTTATTATTTTTATTGTTATTATTATAAGTATTATTATTATTATTATTATTATTATTATTATTATTATTATTATTATTATTATTATTTTATTATTATTATTATTATTATTATTATAAATATTATTATTATTATTATTATTATTATTATTATTATTATTATTATTGATCTAAAAAACTCTTTATTATATTTGCAGTTACGTTGGATACCTGAAGGAATTTAGTTTAAAAACCAGGTCTTCGTGCCATATTCAGTCGAAGACATTTTAAATGTCAAAAAATTAACTCTAGTGCTCTTACGATTTCTTTTGTTTGTTTCAAGAAAATTGACGACACTTTTTAGTTGATGTTCTGTACCAATACTCCTTGCAAACTGTTGATGGTTAATAATATTATTTTGGTTAGAAAAGTCTAAAATTCTCTTATTAATTATTTTTTCAAATACTTTATCCATCAGGCTTAGGATGCTGATTGTTCTATAGCTAGACGGTAAGTTAGGATCCCTTCCTTTGGTCTTCTTAAAAATTGTTTTAAAATAGCCTTGTGTTAAACCAAAGTTGAAAAGTTTACTTATAGTTTCAAAAAAGCAATTGGGTATCTTTTTAAGGATAATGCTATTAATGCCATTTAAACAGGCGCCTTTATTATTTTTCAATAAAAATACAAACGATTCAATGTCATTTAAATTGGTAAGCTCTATTTCAGATCTGTCAAAAATTGTAGCAAGACGGTAATTTAGGATCCTATCCTTTGGGATAACTTTTCTCTTCTTAAAAATAGTTGGAAAATAGCTTTGTGTTAAACCAAAGTTGAAAAGTTTACTTATAGTTTAAAAAAAATAATTGGGCATCTTTTTAAGGATAATGCTATTAATGCCATCTCAACAGGTGCCTTTGTTATTTTTCAATAAAAGTACGAACGATTTAACGTCATCTAAATTGGTAAGCTCTACGTTAGATCTGTCCAAAATTCTATCGTTAAGATCATGAATCTTAAGACAGCTGTGTCCATAGGTAAATAATTATTTAAAGTAATGGTGTGTGAAGTACCAAATATGTCTGCTATTGAATTAGCCTTTTAAGTGACAGTTTTTAAAACTTCACCATTTATATGAAGATCAGTAAATGACTTATTGCAGTTTTTAAGGACTTTTGTTACTTTTCAAAATTTTTTAAGCTCGGGGGCAATTTTAAGATAAATTTTGACCAGAATTCATTTCGGTCTTTATTAAGGTGGAAATCAATAAGTTTATTTAATAACTTCAAAATATATTTTAATTGATTTTTATAGTTTAAATCCTAACATCTTTGAAATTTACGTTTGTATTTATTTCTCTGACTAATTAACATTTTACTAACATTAGAGATTTCTCAATGCCAAAAGCTTCGTTAACTATAGATAGTAATTTTTAAAATAAAAATCTAGATTGCCTGAATTAGAAACAAAAGTCATTCGTTTATATGTATACTTGAGGCCATTCAATCCAATCACAGTTGAAAAACTGTGTGTAGAATCCACAATTTTAGGGAGGAATCTTCTTTAACAGCAACTGCTTTTTCTTTAGATAGTAGCTGAAATCTGTTCGCACTTGTTCTGGCACTTAGTCTATTGGCCATAATCGATATGATAATAATAAATATGGTCATATTATACACTTCCTGCCACTTGAATAAGGAATCACATTTTTTTAACTTTAATTAAGTATATCTCGTAAACTAAAGTTCAGAAAAAAATAATTTTTTGCGCAACAAAATTTCAAAGTGTTGGCTTTAGTTTCCTGAAGAAATAAAAAATATACATATTTTGTTATACTAAAATTATGCATTTATTTAAAGACATGTATATCTGTGGTACTATGTGTCACTTGAATAAGGAATTCTTTTAATATTCATCAGGAAGCCTATGTTTTGAATTTCTTTCAATATAAACGGCTAGAGAATTTTTAATTTGATAGTTTTTATTTAAAATGGGACATGGTAAGGCTCTTAATAACTCTGAAAAAGAAAAAATTCTGATTTTGAAATCTCAGGGTCAGAATCCGGTCCAAATAGCAAAAAACATTAATAGAGGAAAGACAGTTGTGTGTAATTATTTAAGTAACGTGGAAAGATATGGAAAAAACATGAAAGGGCGGAAGAAAATGGCAACAACTTCAAAAGAAAGACGAAAAATTCTTAGAATTGCATCAAATTCTGCAATGTCGGTATCAAAAATTTGTGAAAAACGTGGAGTCAGTGCCAGTCTAAGAACAGTGCGCCGTATTTTAAAGTCATGCCCATACATAGTCCGACGAAAACTGCAAAAAAAACCACTTAATGAAAAACGCAAATCACAACGTCTACAGTTTGCAAAAAATACAATGTCATGGTCCGACAAATGGTTTAAAGTTGTATTTTCCGATGAAAAAAAGTTTAATATTGATGGTCCCGACGGGTATAACTATTACTTCCACGGCCTAAATAAGGAGGAATTAATTTTGAGCCGCAGACACAGCCGAGAGGGCGGAATAATTGTATGGGGTGCCATTTCGTATTATGGTACCATAGAATTGGTTTTTGTATTCAACAAAATGACTGCAACGACTTACAAAAACATTCTGGAGGAAGCATTTCCAAAATTTAATGATTTCTTTGGACCCATACCTTGAACGTACCAACACGACAACGCTCCGATTCATACCGCCAGAGCAGTAAAACAATGGATTAATCAACAAGGTGTTCAACTTCTGGATTGGCCCCCATATTCACCAGACCTGAATCTAATGGAAAATGTCTGGGGTTGGCTTGCAAGAAAGTTTATGAAGCAGGAAAACAATTTGAGACGATAGAATCCTTAAAGGATGCAATAACGGAAGCATGGAGTTCAATTTCGCTAAATTACTTAGAGTCATTATACAAGTCGATGCCAAATCGCATTTTTGAGGTTATTTCTAAAAATGGTAGTAGTACTCTTTACTAATTGAATGCTAGAAGATAATAACTATAATTTTTATAACCTAAAATTTAAAAATAAATTACAGTTTGCTTAGTTTTAAAATATTCCTTATTCAAATGACACACGAAAAAGAACCACAGAAATACATGTTTTTAAATAAATGTATAATATTAGTATAACAAAATATGGATATTTTTTATTTCTTCGGGAAATTAAAGCCAACACTTTGAAATTTGGTTGCGCAAAAAATAATTTTTTTCTTAACTTTAGTTTAGGAGATATACTTAATTAAAGTTAAAAAAATGTTATTCCTTATTCAAGTGGCAGGCAGTGTATATCATTAAAAAGGTATTTGAATGGTGTTCATATAGTTTAAAAAGCATGTGTTTTAAAGACCCATAACTTGTAGACTAAGAGCGAGCGGTCAAAATTTTTTACATTACTTTAACCACGAATAAAAGTACTAATGAATCATAAAAATTGTTTAAAAATCAAGTGGGTCGGTGATCCTAATTTAAGCCAAAATTTCTCTATAGACTCTACGTAAAAGATTTTTTGAAATACAATTTTTGGTAAACAACTTTAAAAAATTTATTATAAAATTTTTTTCTTCAATTTTTGTTATTGTTATTATTAGTATTAGTATTGTTATTATTATTAGTATTGTTATTGTTATTATTATTAGTATTGTTATTGTTATTATTATTATTATTATTATTATTATTATTATTGTTATTATTATTATTATTATTGCTATTGTTGTTATTATTATTACTATTATTATTATTATTATTATTATTATTATTATTATTATTATTATTATTATTATTAATATTATTATTATTATTATTATTATTATTATTATTATTATTATTATTATTGTTATTATTATTATTATTATTATTATTATTATTATTATTATTATTATTATTATTATTATTACTATTATTGTTATTATTATTATTATTATTATTATTATTATTATTATTACTATTATTATTATTATTATTATTGACCTTTTTACAACCTTTATAAAATAATTAATTACATTATTATAAGGATTTACTTAAAAGTACTACAACAATTAACTTTTAAATAATTAAATAAGGAATCTACTAATATCACAGTATTAACGAAAAGTTGTAATTATTTAAATGTTGTAAGAAATTTAAAAAAAAGAGTCTTAGTTTAGCAAATTTCTTATTTATTTTCTTGTATAAGTTTTAGCACATTTATAAAATGTGACTTGGCATTCGTAAGTCAAAATTGGCCGAATACACATTTTGTAAATAAGTATTTTGTTTTTTAAATTAAATTTAGATTTTCTATTGAAGAAGGGGTAAAATGTATGGCTTTATGTGTTGTTTAAATGAAAGTTTTGTATCTAAGATATTTTCTAGATATTTGATACTATCCAGCAGAACAAAAACTCTCCTAGAATATAAATGTTCTGTAGGAATACGTTTCTGTGATATATTAAATGGATATATAATAGCTTGTGTTTTACTAACATTAATTTTTACCTTCCATTTATCAAAGTATTCGTGGGTAGACTTTAAACTATTTTCATTTTTTTTTTTTTTTTTTTTGATTATTGCGTTGACACCTTACCGCAACAAATAAAAGCACAGTCGTCAGTGTAAAAAGCTACTATACACTACTATATATTCAATAAAGAGTAGGTGATAATACCGATCCTTGAGGCAGAACCGTAGGGATTTGTCCATCACTAGATAGCGTGTTATCTATAGATAAAACAAATGAGCATTGATCTAAAAAACTCTTTATTATATTTGCAGGTACGTTGGATACCTAAAGGAATTTAGTTTAAAAACCAGGTCTTCATGCCATATTCAGTCGAAGACATTTTCAATGTCAAAAAATTAACTCTAGTGCTCTTACGATTTCTTTTGTTTGTTTCAAGAAAATTGACGACTCTTTTTAGTTGATGTTCTGTAACAATACTCCTTGCAAAAGGTTGATGGTTAATAATATTATTTTGGTTAGAAAAGTCTAAAATTCTCTTATTAATTATTTTTTTCAAATACTTTATCCATCAGGCTTATGATGTTGATTGTTCTATAGCTAGACGGTAATTTAGGATCCTTTCCTTTAGTCTACTTAAAAATTGTTTTAAAATAGCCTTGTGTTAAACCAAAGTTGAAAAGTTTACTTATAGTTTAAAAAAAAGCAATTGGGCACTTTTTTAAGGATAATGCTATTAATGTCATCTAAACAGGCGCCTTTATTATTTTTCAATAAAAATACAAACGATTCAATGTCATTTAAATTGGTAAGCTCTATTTCAGATCTGTCAAAAATTGTAGCAAGACGGTAATTTAGGATCCTATCCTTTGGGATAACTTTTCTCTTCTTAAAAATAGTTGGAAAATAGCTTTGTGTTAAACAAAAGTTGAAAAGTTTACTTATAGTTTCAAAAAAATAATGGGCATCTTTTTAAGGATAATGCTATTAATGCCATCTCAACAGGTGCCTTTGTTATTTTTCAATAAAAGTACGAATGATTTAACGTCATCTAAATTGATAAGCTCTATGTTAGATCTGTCAAAAATTGTATCGTTAAGATCATGAATCTTGAGACAGCTGTGTCCATAGGTAAATAATTATTTATAGTAATGGTGTGTGAAGTACCAAATATGTCTGCTATTGAATTAGCCTTTTAAGTGACAGTTTTTAAAACTTCACCATTTATATGAAGATCAGTAAATGACTAATTGCAGTTTTTAAGGACTTTTGTTACTTTTCAAAATTTTTTAAGATCGGGGGCAATTTTGAGATAAATTTTGACCAGAATTCATTTCGGTCTTTATTAAGGTGGAAATCAATAAGTTTATTTAATAACTTCAAAATACATTTTAATTGATTTTTATAGTTTAAATCCCAACATCTTTGAAATTTACGTTTGTATTTATTTCTCTGACTAATTAACATTTTACTAACATTAGAGATTTCTCAATGCCAAAAGCTACGTTAACTATAGATATTAATTTATTAAAATAAAAATCTAGATTGCCTGAATTAGAAACAAAAGTCATTCGTTTATATGTATACTTGACGCCATTCAATCCAATCACAGTTGAAAAACTGTGTTTAGAATTCACAATTATAGGGAGGCATCTTCTTTAAAAGCAACTGCGTCTTCTTTAGATAGTAGCTGAAATCTGTTCGCACTTGTTCTGGCACTTTGAATTTAGAGCTATTGGCCCCAATGCTTTCTTCTCTTTTGAGCAAACATTGTCAAACAAAAGTAAATTAAAAAGTTGAGATTTTTTACACTTTTTATTTAAAAAATGCAACTAATATTTCTTTGCTTTACTAGCTTTTTTATTTAGAAAAAAAAAAAATAAAAAAAAAATAAAAGAGTGAAAAAAACGAAAATTAAGATAAATTATAATATCTTGCTTATTCTCTTTTAATTTTAGATATCTTTATTCGGGAATGGTTCTTTGAACTATTGTTAATTGGTCTAAGATGGCTTTTTATATTACTGTGAATTTTTAAATAAATAAAATTTGAACTATTACTTCTAACTTCCACTTCTTACTTCTAACGGATATAATATTGGTGACTTCAGTAAAGAACAACATACATCTCAATCGCACCTTCTATTATTCCAATTTCATGCCCCCAGGTTTATATTTAAATAAGGAACATCCAAGAATATTGTACCACTTCGTAACTCTTTATGAATTCCTCATTAAATAACACAGGGCGCCAAAAACCTACCAAAATATATATGTGTGTATATTACCCAATAAAAAATTGGATTTCATAAAATTTTTAAAATTTTTTTGGGCCGAAAAAAAATATATTTTTTTTTCTTTTGTTCTTACATTTCACAGTCTGGGGGATGAATAAAGCACTTTTTCTTGACCCTTTTACCTCCCAAAGTACCAACGATATGTTTGATATATTTGGATAAAGAAAGTACTAGTTTTTTACATCCTAAACGTTCGAAGGTTCAAAAACTACCAATCTATTTCTATTATTTTTTAGTAGAGAAGATTGTGACTAATAGGGTTTGTGGATTCTAACCCATATAGAACCATATATCTCCAATTTCATGGAACGAAAAAGTACCACAAAATTCCCACATGATGATTTTCAACGATTTATATTCAAGTTAATGTTTTTAGGTTCAATATAAAAGAAAGTTCAAAAAGTCCCTTTATATAGGATCTTATTCACTCAAAGCTGTTTATATTTAATTGCACGCTTTTACGTTGAATGTTATAGAATATTCAAAAAGTACCATAAGAAGAACGAAAAGTACCACAAAGTCTTGCCGATTTGAATTCTTATGCACATAAAATTATGTATTTTTAATTTTATGTTTCTAGGTTTAATATTATAAAAAAATCAAAAAGTGCTATTAGAATACGAAAAAGTACCACAAAGTCTCCTCTTATGAATTCTCCTTCACTTAATACCATAATTTAAAGTTTTTAGGTTCAATATTATAGGAAATTCAAAAAATACCATTAGATGAACAAAAAAGTACCACAAAGTCCCCCTCTTGAATTCTTACCAACATAAGGCCATGTATCTTTAATTTCATGATTCTAGGTTTTAATAATATAAAAATTCAAAAAGTATCATTAGAAAACGAAAAACTACCACCGTTCCCTCTAATGAATTCTCATACAATCAGGACTATTAATCTTTAATTTCATGTTTTTATGTTAAATATTATAGAAAAGTAAAAAAGTACCATTAGAAGGAAAAAAAGTGCCACAAAGTACTCCTCTTCATTCATAGGAACGTAAAAGTACATATAAAAGTAAAAGTATATATATATATATATCATTAATTTCGTGCTTCTAAGTTAATTATTACAAAAAATTAAAAAAGTACCATCAGAAGAACAAATTCCCCTCTTGTGAATTCTTACACACTTACGCTTAAGTATGTATTTCTAGGTTTGCTATACCAGAAAATTCATTATTGAATTTGAATGAAATGTAATTTTCCCTTTTCCTTCCTTTTTTGGTACTTTCTTACCCCCATAAATTTAGTCAAAATTGCATTTCAATAAATTTTAGAAATTATAGTGGACTTGCATAATACAATAAATAGAAAAAAGTTTTATCCTTTAAACGTACAAATTTCCAGAAAGTACCAAATTTATATTTGACATTTTTTGATGTTACGAATACGATTAAATTTTCTTCGTTTACTCGATTAAAAGGTACATACGTTGCCAAAAAAGTACCAAAATAGAGTTTTTACCCGTTTTCTCCCTAAAAGAGCTGAATTTGAAGAAAGTACCAGACACCTGTCCGATTATTTTTAAAATGAATAACGATAACTATTAAACTTTTTATATTTGCTAAACTAATAGAGGTTACCTAATATATATATATATATATATATATATATATATATATATATATATGTATATATATATATATATATATATATATATATATACAGAGCATAGTTTTTGATATATCATTTACTTTGACGACTTTTGCATAATTTGGAGATTGTCCTCAAAGTTTTCATATACCTTGCGCGTAGTTTGGGACATTTTATTTGAGGACATTATTTTCGAACTTTTAATTTTTGTATTATTGCACCTTTGTGCGTAAATTTCTTATTTAAGGATCAAATTTTAGTATTTGATATTGCCATACTTATTGCAGAAAATTCTCGTTTTGTATCGGCGTTAAACTTTTCAGCAGCAAGCTCTGACATCAATAAATTTTCGCGACAAAAAACATCATGCAGATTGCATTGTAGAAACATCTGATTATTGTCAAATGTCAAACTCCAAATATAAAATGCCAGTCGCAAAGTAGCTCTGGGTTGGAGAACAACTCTCGCGTCACCGTAATTATTTCTTAAGTACAGTCAGGCGGGTTTTTTTTGTTTGGCCTTCGAGAATTTTGCATCTCACTCCCGCATTGATAAAGTTTTTATAGACGTATAACTGTATCTTGTACGGTTTTTCGTGGCTTACATTTGTCACATGCATTCGATTTTGTTATACTAACTTGTATTTTGGATTTGTTACAGTACCACACAAAACTGAAATTGATATTGGTGGAGATCATTAAACTCAGGGAGCTGAACTCGGGAACTCTAGCTTTCTACACGAAGGTGTAGATCGAGTGGATATTTTGCGAAGGAGGCTTCTTTTGGATGTACACCCTGGCAATATGTTAACGAAAGGCTACGCCATTTAAATTTTTAAAATTCAAAAAAAAAAATTATATATATAAAATGCTCTATTTATACCCAATCATATGCTTTGCAAAAAACCTTTTTGTGCACTAAACTGCGCTCGCAAATATAAAGTTAAATTATTAAATATATAAAATTAAATTACAAAAGTCTATTATATATGTTGATGGACTGTACTTTTTGCTAAAAACTAAATATTAGTTGTAGCTTATTTAGTGAACTATTATAACGAAAACCTTGAAAAATTGCACGCTTAATTCCAGTGGAAGTCGCTATACAAAATAAATATTAATTATCGTATATCTCGAGAACTGTTACAATTGAAGACCTTGTGGGAATGTCCTTCATACTAAATTAAATAGAATAGTGGGAATAACTTTCTTATTAAATAAAATAGTTTGGATTGAAAATCTATTATTATCTAAATAAATTAAAATGAATTTATTAATGTGTTGTGTCTAAATTTGATGAATCTTAAATTTAAATATATACATTGAATCATAATATAATTATTTTTGTAGTAACCATTTTCTAATTGCATTGTGTAACACCTTTAATTTTCTTAATTTCTTTTTCATCTCTGTCAATCTTAACTGAATACATTTTAACTCTTAATCATTCTTCATCATTCTTAATGCTTATTTATTCAGAAGAGGATTTTCTTGATATTTGGATTTCGTACAATTCCAATGGAAATTATACATTTGCCATTTTGATAATTCTAAAACAGAAAACCCAATGCAAATCGATTTATCATATTCAGTTCGAACCCTACTCCGTTCAATTGCAAACACTTCATCATGAATTTTCAATGAACTATGAAATCTAGGCCTAGCTCTACCACCAAGTTTCTTACCTCTATTTTCCCCCTCCACAGTGGGGCAGAATCGAAATTTTTTGGAAATAAATCTGTAACTTCTGCTGGTTGGAGGAGTGTACAATGTTAAGTTTGCAAGGGGGCACAACAAATTCCTCAGGGTCGGAGCTAAGGGGGCTCAAAGTTAGGTACCTCTGACATAAAAAATTTTTAATCGCTTGCCAAATTTTTGTTTCTCGTCCGATTTCAAATATTTTTATATATTGTTGTAGGCCCTGATAAGACCTATAAATGTGTATTTTCTCCAAAAACCCCAAATTGAACCTTTTGTTTGGTTTATTTCTAAATAGCGAAAGAAATTTTAAAAATATGTATTCCAAATTAAGCTTATCCTTTAGTATATATAATTTTCCGATACATTTGTTAAATTTAGGTAAACACCATAAATGTAAACTAATAAAATAATTAATGACTAAATTAAAATAGACATTTTTTGTTTGTTTTGTTATTTTAAATTCATTAATAAGATCATTAATAGATTTACTTAAATTTGGGTAATGTGGCAACCCTATTAAAAATAAAAAAATATTTATTAATTATTTTTATAAAAATATTTTGTGTATAGATATTATTGAAAGTATACAGAAATATTCATAATTGTCTAGTAATTATTCACGCAAAGCTAAATGCAAAGTTGCAAGTTTGTAAAAATATGTACAATAAATTGGAAATATAAAAGTTTAAAGACGCATGTTTCTGAAATGAGGCATGATCTTGACTTGAATCTTTTTGCAAAAGATCGGAAATTATATATGCTAAAGGATAAGCATAATTTGGAATACATATTTTTAAAATTTCTTTCGCTATTTAGAAATAAACCAAACAAAGGGCCCAATTTGAGGTTTTTGGAGAAAATACAAATTTTTTAATTGTAATAACATATTTGCGTATAAAGATATCTTAATAAAATTTGCAGGAAATTATTATTATCAACTCAAAATACTGAAGACTTGAAGGACCTTTATTATCTTTTAGATATGTATACAGATAAAACAGATTATTTTATAGAAAATAAGTAGTATAAATTTAAAATATTAGAAAAATTGTCTACATAAATTTAATGTAAATAAGTAATAAAAAATCGTACTAGAAATAAAATATTTATTAAGGAAGATGATAAATACCACAAATAATAATATTGATTAAGTTAAAATAGACATTTTTTTGCTTGTTTTGTTATTTTAAATTCATTAATAGAAATATATGAATGCTTAGAAAAGGATAAAGACTTACTTAAATTTGGGAAATGTGGCAACTCTATTAAAAATAAAAAATATTTATTAATTATTTTTATAAAAATATTTTGTGTATAGATATTATTAAAAGTAAACAGAAATATTCATAATTTTCTAATTAATTATTCACGCAAAGCTAAAGGCAAAAGTTTGCAAGTTTGTAAAAATATAGTCATATATACAATAAATTGGAAATACAAAAGTTGAAAGGCGCATATTTCTGAAATGAAAAAGATCGGAAATTATATATACTAAAGGATAAGCTTAATTTGGAATACATATTTTTAAAATTTCTTTCGCTATTTAGAAATAAACCAAACAAAAGGTTCAATTTGGGGTTTTTGGAGAAAATACAAATTTTTTAATTGTAATAACATATTTGTTTATAAAGATATCTTAATGAAATTTACAGGAAATGTGGATCTTATTAATACAAATGAAAGCGCGTTAACCAAATTTCAATCAGGGGTAGGGTTTTCCTGAAATCCCAAAAAATGAATGAAAATTCCCGAAAATGGGATTTTTTACATTTTTGGCTATAGAATCCACATTTTTCCGAAGTCCCGTAGATTTTGATTTAAAACTTTTAACAACATATTGGAGATTCTTAAAATATATTCCGCTTGTCGATTCGTGCTTTGAGATTTGAGAAAATATGGTCTAAAATCAAAACTTTCATATAAAATGGGTCGAATTCGGTAGGGTGTGTACCATGACCAATTGAGTTATAGGGCTAGTTTTTTATCTTGAAAGTCATCTCTGTGAAGTTACCTTTCAGAAAAGTGCAAAATTATTATATGTTACTAAAGAAAATTTTATTTTAGATAAAAAAGAGTGTAGATACATTTTCGGCTAAAAAAACACAAAAAGTCGTCTTGTTTGCAAATTTTCAAATTCAAAATCGTTTATTTTAGGACTCGGTAAAGCTATCGACTTAAAATTTTTTTATTCAATAGATAATTTTGTTCTTTAACTAGTTAAGAAAAAGACTAATAAAATCGGTCGGAAATACTAGGATACATATGAAAAAAACTGGACCAAGAATATGCAAAATTATGGTGCTTAAAAATTCAAACGCAAATAACTCGAAAACTATAAGAGATAAATAGGACATGTAAGCATGTTTTTTATAGGTCTTATCAGGGCCTACAACAATATATTTGAAATCGGACGAGAAACAAAAATTTGGCAAGCGATTAAAAATTTTTTATGTCAGAGGCACCTAACTTTGAGCCCCCTTAGCTCCGCCCCTGAGGGTTTGTTGTACCCCCCTTCCAAACTTAACATTGTACACTCCTCTGCTGCGCCTATACAAAATTTCATGAAAATCCAGATCAGAAGTTACAGATTTATTTCCAAAAAATTTCGATTCTGCCCCTCTGTGCACTCGAAAACAATTTTATTGTCTTTCCTTTTATCTATACTTTCCATTGACTTACCATAAACCGCGTTATATAATAATTTAAACAAATTCTGTTCGAATGAATTTTTCGTCATTGTTTTATGATGGTTATTCAGATCAATATATGTTTTTAACCACTTCGATTAACTAAATTTTAGAATTCTGTGTACTTTCCTTAAATCCATCTAATGATGAATGCATTGTTGCAGATTTCTATAGTGTATTATATTTTTGTTTTATTTAAATCTGTAATTAATTCTAAGTCCGCTTCTAATATGTATCCTGTATGTGAATCATGTTTTACATCATCTAAATTGAAATTTTCAATCTTTTAAGACCATTCAAAGTTTTTGTAAGGAAGGTATTGAGATCTAGCATAACTATATTAATTGTTTACATCGAAATAAATTAGATAATTCAATTCATACATATTGATATTAGTTAATAATTCTAATTCTTTCTCCGCTATTTTCAGCATCGCATCCCATGATATACCAAGTGTAGTGTAGTATTGGCACGGATCTAAATTATAAATATTTTCACAAATTTGTCGAAAATCTTCAAAAATATCACAAAGTAAAAGAACATCTGTCTTCAAATATAAAAGTGAAAGACTAATATAGATCTAAAATTAAATGTGTTCCATACTTGTTCGGCATGTTTATAAAAATCCGCGCTACACGATTCATTAGTCAATTCGTTAAAGAAGAAAGATTGAGGAGGTAGTTGTGTTTCATTTAGACGATTTTCTGAATCTAGATAATCGTATGGAAATATACCTTCAAGTTTCATTTTGATAATTTGATTTTACTGTTACTAAAACAGAATCGGACAAATAGCCAGTTTTTCTAAACTTGATGGCATGAATCTGAGAAAATAAGTTAAATAGTATCTTTATCATTTATTAGAATTCTATTTAATAGAATGATACTTATGTCACCCTTTACAGAAGTGTTCTCTTACAAATAAATGACAGTCATATGCCGAAAGGTTATGAAAATATATAGGAATAAAATGTGCAATTTGTTATTCTAAATTGCATTTATTATGCGCGGGCCCTCTATATTCGCCCGTCAAGTGATAATGATTAGCCACTCTACATTCAAAAGATACAAATTTGTTATAAATATTACAAATTTTAACTTATTTTTTTTCTGTTGAAATAGCGTTAAGAAATTCATCGGTTTAGTTTTACATAAGTATTTAGTATAAGTATCTACCGTATTATTAACTAAAGTTTAAAAAAAATGTTTTGCCGAATCTTCACCACTAAATATAATTGTGAGTCAAGTGAGCAGTTAACGTAGTAACTATAAGCGATTGGAATATGTTTCTGTACCGACTTGACATTAGTTGAATTTTGAACATTCGTCGATTCTAAAATACATTCAAATTAGAGCAGACAACAAAAGGAATATCATTTGCCTTTTAAAATTTTTAATACTAAGTATTCTCTTATCTAAGTCAGGTATCTTTGTTATTGTTGCATTCACCTTTATGTTTTTTTGAGGGCTTCTTCATTGTAGAAATGTATTAAACATGCATTACATACATGTATTTTTCTTGTATGTTCGGTTAATTGACTGTTAGTATTAAATAAAAATAATAATTAACAGTTAGTTCTCTTTAATTTTATATTAACAAAAATTTACTCGCCTTGATATCTTTTTGATCCAAATGTAATGGAATCTTTCATTCTCTTCCAATAATATGTGATTTGCTTTTTCTTCTTGAGTGAAATAGTCCAGATAAACAATTGTATTATTCAATTCAAAATTTTTTATTTTGGTCACTAGTAACGGAACGTTAAAATCTTTAAAGTTTAAAACCATACTATTTTCCAACAGAACAATATCTGCATTAATATTTTTGATTGAATAGGTGGTGATTGGATATAACGTTGATATCATCGCCCATTTGAAACAGTATTCATCTTTATTTTGCACGTTAATACATTCTTCATTTTTTAATATCGTTGGTGGTAAAGAAATATATTGAGAACCCTTTATACATTTATATTAATTAATATTTAATATACATTTATATTAATTAATATTTAAGTTAACGCCCATCCACTATCACATTGTAATTATTCGAATGAAAATTATTACAATTTTAGTTTGATGTGATATTTGTGTTTACAACATATCTTAAAAGTTCTATGACTATATTTAGTTGAAGTAGAAAATTTTTGGGTATTATATTACTTTTATTGTCATTTTCAGATATATATGTGGAGATTCGATTTTTAAAGGTAGAATTAATACACATTACACCTTTTCTCCATTTGTTTATTACCAAGGACTGGACTGGAAGTTCGTTCAAATGCTTTTTTTTTTGCCTCTACTCATAGAACAGAGTAAACTAAATATCTTTGTGAATTAGAAAATTTGCTTTTTTAGTTATTTATTAGATATTAAGGAATATTTTGTTGAAATTGCATGTTTTGCATATTTTACCATAAATGCGTTTTGTGTCATATTATTATTTTTATAGACTTTCAGGGTCAAATTTCCAGTCATTTATCTGAAGGCACAACAAGTTCGTTTAATATCGATTTATGTATATTAAATATTTGTTTTCGATGTCATACGTTTTTTTAAAACATCGAGAATTGATTAATTCTTTTTAAAGAAGTTACCAATGAGATTACTCTGTCTAAGAGCACAAGAAGCTGTATAGAGCTACCCTTAATATCATTTTAGAAAAAATCGATCTATCATTAAGATCACATCCATCGAAAGAAGTGTTGTCAATACAGTTGTTTCAATTTTAGATACAAACGAAGAAACAATAAAATCTTTCCAAATCGTTTAAAAATGACAATAATATAATAATAATAATAAATAATGATCAGTGTGTCCCCGAGTACTCAAGACGCCTTCAAAATTCGTGAGGAAGACCATGTCTGCTTTAATCATCTCAATTGTTCGCATACTAACCATCTTTTACTTACAGCTGGCATTACCTCCTTTGAGTAATCGGGGAATACAAGTTTCTTCAGACAGTTGGGACGGACAAGACTTCCGACAAACTGTTAGTTCATTTATGCGAAGGCAAGGATTCTTTACACCGAAGGTTGCATTCTGACTGATGAGAACTTCATTAAAAGGTAGCTCAATTTGCTTATTATTTCTAATAGTTGTCCTAACGATAAGTCGGTGATAGAACCCCTTTTTCAATTTTGGTATGGATAGGACATACAGTAATAGAGAGCCATTAGTGTAGATCGTCGGATTCCCATATTCAATTGCTTCTATAACATTGGCGTACGGTAGCGTTTCAACTTCTGTAATAATGCTGTTAATCTCAGTTTTGTCTAACAGATTCGAGTTTACAACCCCACTCTTAGCGAATTGACAAACTCTTACAATTTCATTGACTACATCCTTCAATATAAGAACCTGGTTCATGGTATCCTGGCCAATTCGGTCGTTCTCTTTACCGTTATTTATCTCGTTCATTTTTCTTACTATCTCATTGGTTTTTTGTACAACTTCGTTTGTTGTGTTCAGGAGCTGGGCGTTAATTTTATATTGTTCGTTGTTGTTGCTGATGATAGCATTTTGGCTTCTTAAGACGGTATTCCAATCTGTTGCATCAGGATTGCCAGCAACCCATTTCCAAGCAAAACCGATCCAATTAATTGATCTGAGGCTTCTACCTGTTTGATTTCCTAGCTTAAAAAGTCTATCCTTTATTTGGTCAAGATGATAGAAAATCATGTTTTTTTTTTGTCACTGAGTGGCATATGTTCCAGAACTAACGCGGTTATGTTATCAGCAATAGCTTTGTAATCATCAAGGCTTATGATGTGAACTAAATTAAAATTTCCGTTGATAATCCAGGCATTTCCATCCCTTATGGATACTATGGGTACATCATAGCGGTAAATTTCCACTGCATGTAAAGCGATCGTATTTATGCTGATGAAAGTCAGTATGGTTATGAAAAGAATCATTCTTCTGGAAGGTAATGCAAATTGTTAGTTCGCTATATATTCTAGGTATTCATAATGGGTTAGTTGATTTTTTCTATTAGTAAATTAGTTGGTTATTATCAATTAAAATTATTATAGTTATAAGAAATTTCTAGAGTTTAAATGTAACCTTAATCCTAAAATCTTCCCAAGGATAATTTGTACATTATAAAAAATTTTTTATCTTTTGGTTTCTGTATTTTCCTTTAATCTTCTCTTTCCCCTTTTCCTATTTATTTTCTTTTATGCAAAAAAGTAATAGAAATTGTGTTTGCATGTGACGAGTAAGGATCTTGATATCTCACATTGATGAGGACCGTTTTTTCGGACTTTGTGTTAGTAAGTTTTTAATGTTTTCCTTGTGAATCTTTTTTCCACTCCTCGTTAGCACAGTTACCCTATTATTTCTTTCTACGATTTCTTTTCGATACAAGGCCTTATTCTTACCCTGAATTGTTTTGATAGCAACAAATATTCTATCCCCTTTCCTATATTTTCTTGGGGTTTTGCCTCTTCTTATTCATCCTTAAGTAGCAAGCAGCTGCGTTTCGCTTTAAGAGGTGCCTAAGGTCTTTATTTACTTTTTTCTGTTCTGATAATAAGCGTTCATAATTTATCCCTCTAGTTCTATTAAAAAATAAATCACAAGGTCTTTTTTTGTCACTGAATGAATTATATTGTTATACCTATCAAGGCAAATTTCGATCAATTCCTTTACGGATAAGTCCGGGTATTCTGTCCTTAGACACCTATAAATCTCGATTATCGTCGAATGAAGTCTCTCAACTTGACCGTTCACCTCGCTTCTCTGTGAAGGAGTGAGGTACAACTGGACTCCTAAAGATCTAATGAATGTCTCCATCAATGGACTGATAAAACTACTTTCATTGTCTGTAACAAGAATTTTTGGTGCTGTAAAAAAATGCAAACCCTTAATTACTTTCTTTCTGACTTGTAGTAATGATCTGTCTTTGATAGCAAAAAATTTTGCGAATTTCGTAAATTTATCTATACACGTAATTAACTTTTGACCTTGGATTTCCATAATATCCATATGAAGGATTTCGCATGGATACCTAAGAACAGGAGTTTTTTGATGGTGCGGTGTTAATGGTTTCCTATCATATTTACAGCGATTGCAGACATCGCAACCGGACACATACTTCCTTATATTAGCATACATTTGGGGAAAGTAGAATCGATCTAGGATCTGTTCTTTATTTTCCCTAGGATTTCGGTGTGCCCTTTTATGTTCGTCCTCGATAATTTTAAATTGGTGTTCTCTTGAGGTTATATCCGTCACCATTTTTTGCGTAATTCTTATTTTATATTGCATAAAGTGGTTAATATAGATTTCCTGGATAACTCCTATTAGGCTTTCAGGGGCTTTTATTCCATTCACGAAGTTGGGCCGTAATTTCTCTTTAAACATTGATAAGTGATTCTTCATTCCAATGTTTTGAGGATACAAAATGTCGAGTGTATCCGCGATGTGGCTCCTCAAGTGCTGACATATCTATTCCAATTCTTATTACGATTTGATTTCTGAAAACATTTATGGGGACTTCTACGTGGGGTATTAAGTCTGAGGAAACCTTCCCAACCTTCGGAGGTTGTAAGAGTTTCTGCAATCATTACCGTTTTCCGAGGCAGTTTCAGTGGAGGAGCTATATAAGTGATTTGACGCTGTTCTTAGTCTAGAGAGGGCAGCCACGTAGTTTGATTTACCAGATCTGTAAATCAGTTCGTGATTATACTCCTGTATACGCGCTTTCCATCTCTTTAGCTTTGCGTTAAAATTCCTGTTACCTAGCGCAAAGGTCAGTGGTTGGTGGTCGGTATAGATTTTTATTTTCTTCGCACCATAGAGATAGTTTCTCAAGTTGTCGAGTGCCCAGACTATGGCTAACATCTCCTTCTCATTTGTCGCATAATTTTCCTCCGTTTTGTTTAGCGATCGGGAGATGAAAGCGATAGGCTTATCCCTGCCAATTTCGCCCTGGGACAATACGGCACCTATAGCAAAATTGGAAGCGTCGGTAGTTAAATTGAATGGTTTCTCAAAGTCCGGAAAGGTCAATACTTCGGCTGTAGTAAGCGTAGTTTTCAGAGAGTTAAACGCGTCAATTGCTTCATCATTAAGTTCGATAGGAACCTTTTTAGACTGACTCGCTTTTACTTGAGCGTGTTCCCCTCTCGTTAGGTTCGTAAGGGTTTTCTCAACTTTTGCGTAATCGCGAACGAATCTCCTATAGTAAGAAGTCATTCCTAAAAAACTTTTCAGGTCCTTTAAGTTCGTGGGGGGAAGAAGATTTTCGATGGATTTAACCTTGTTCGGATCCGGTCTAATGCCCTCAGCACCTACCATATACCCAAGGAACTCGACCTCTGTTTTCATGAAGTGTGTTTTTTCGAGGTTAACCTTCAAGTTTGTCTGACGAAGCCTTGCGAATATAATATAAATATTCTTAAGATGATCTTCAACACTTTTACCAATGACGATGATGTCGTCGATGTAAACGTAGTAGATTTTGCCGATATATTCTTTCAAAACATCGTCTATCATCCTTTGGAAGATAGCCGGTGCATTTTTTAAAAATTCATACTTGCCATTCGCCGTTAAGAAAGCTGTTTTGGGTATGTCCTTCGGTTTCATGCTTATCTGGTGAAAACCGGATGTAAGATCAATTGTGGTGAAATAGCTCGCATTTTCTAAGTTGGCTAACGTGGATGCAATGTCAGGGATAGGGTAGGTATCAGGTATTGTTACTGCGTTTAATCGTTTAAAGTCAACGATCATCCGGTACTGTTTTGCCAAATTCGGTTTCGGTTTCTTTGGCACGACCCAAATAGGAGAATTGTAGGGACTCTTTAATGGACGTATGACTCCCTCGGACAGCAATTCCTCTATCTGTCTTTCAACCTCATCCCTCATACACGAGGGGTATGGGTAACTTTTTGTGTATATCGGTTCATCTGTACTCGTCCTGATTTCAGCTTGCACGTTTGTGGTCCAAAAAGGGATTTGTATTTCGTTATCAGGTTATTTATTCTTGATTTTATGTTAGATGAGAATTCTTTGTCTAAGACATAGTTGGTTCCATTCGACATTTTCTCCTTAAGAGGAATCCGAACATTCCCTTTCAAGAATAAAATATTCTTTTCTCTATCAACTACTGCACCTAGATCTTTGAGGGTATCATCACCAATTATGCCGTCAAAATTTTCTATTCTGGGTAGAATATAGAAAGGAATTAATTTGTTTATACCTACGAATTTAAAAAATGGTCCAGTAACTTTTCGCTCAATTATGATATCACCCCCTACCGAGTGTACTCTTACGGGTTTATCCAAAGGTGTACTACCAGCGGACAATGACGGGCCACAAAAGTTCTTATTAGAGCCCGTGTCAATCAAAAAATGTAGAGTTTTATTGTCAGTGATTCGATATTCTATATAGGGCAGGCTTGAAGGCCTGCTTCCATAAAATTTATTTCACCAGGGATGTCGTCTAGGTTGTCATTGTCAATTTCTGTAGCATGCTCAAGGTTGTTAGCCTCAACAGGAGTTTCTAAGTGATAAAGGCGAGATTGTTTGCCTACAGTATAGTCTGGATGCGCACCCCTTTTTTCAGCCGCCCTTGGGTGATTTATGTAGTCGACCCGACGTGACTGAATTGTCCTGTCGACATCCATCGGTTCATGTTTTATATCGAGGCGGTAGTGCTGGCTTTTGATTTGGATTATATCGATTTCCTTGCGCAACCGGTTGGTTATGGTTATTCTGCCAATGTCGAGGCCTAAAATTTTGATGCTGCCAGCGCATGGGAATTTGTTTTTGCGGCCTTTGTGGCAGCGGTCTATTTGTTATCTCCGTGGAAGTCGAAGCAGGTATTTTATTGTGTGCCCCGAGTGCAGGATCTTGCTTCTCATGGACAGATTTTGCAACTCTAGGCAAGCAGAGTAGGCTTCAGGCAAGGTGCGAGGTCTTTGGATAATAATCTGAGCTCAATCCCCTTATGAAAATGTCCAAAGATCTATTCCGATAGGTTTCGACAAGTGCTTTGACCGTCTCTTCCCCATAAGATTCTGTCTTTATTTTATTTATAATTAATGAAAGCTGGTTGAATAGTATTCGTCAATTGTTGAAGAACCTTGTGACAACTGGTTTAACTGGTGTTCCAGTGTTTGTACATCCCTTTTATCGGCGTAATGAAGCGAAAGGAACTTTTTGATTTCTTGCCAATCGCCATCAAATACGTTATACGAGACCAAAGCTGTGTTGGCAGCGCCGACGACTTTTTGGCGGATACTCTGCACAATGGCTCGATAAATAGGTTTCTGTCTCACTATCTCAAAGTCCTTCAGGATTGACTCTACAGCATGCACCCAAGAAATGTATTGGGTGGGATTACCATCAAATACCCTAAGCTCCTTCACACAGTCCGGCAACCTACTAATGCCTTTTAAGTCTGCTTCAGAGCATGGTCGTTGAAGAGGTCTCACTTCATCTTCAACGGGGCCTGTTACATTTACCTGAGTTCTTTCAAGTGCGCCTATTCTATTCAAAATTGTTTCTAATGCATTTTCTTGCAGTGCTCCCTCAATACGAGTAAGCCTTACTTCGACCGAACGGACTTGTTCCATGAACCTATTCATGGCACCAGTTAACGTGGTTACTGAGTTCTTTAATTCTTCCATTATTCCGAAAGCAACAAATTCTAATTTTACGCTTTGATTAATTGAGTTGCTGATATACAAAACACTCTAGCAGTTTATGATAAAATTAAAAAAAAAATTATAACTTTTAATTTCCTATCACCACCGTGCTATCGAGGTAAAAATGGAAAGCAAGATAAAAAAAGGTTCACTTACCCGCAATATTCGGTGAAGGGATCCTTAAACGTTGCACGACACAAAAGGTTCTATTAGATTTTTCACAGATTTTTTCGTAAAGAAAAAAAATTTATTTTGCTATCTTTATTGCTTTTTGCTTTTCACTTTTTTCTTTTGTATAAACTTATTTCTGAATTTTTTGTATAGAAATTTTCTTTTATTTTCTTTTATATTTTTCGGTATAAATTTTTTATCTTTTTTTTTTGTTTAATTTTCTTTTAGATTTTTCATTTAATTTTCGTTTAATTTTCTTTTAGATTCTTTGTATAGAATTTTTCTTTTATTTTTGTTTAACTTTTTCTTAATTTTATTTATAAATTTTTATTTTAGGTTTTTTGGTATAAATTTTCTTTTTATGTATTGTTTGATTTTTTATTTCTTTTTTTTTTATTTTCCTGGCACAAAATATTTTTTTTTTTTTAGATTTTTCTTGTATAAATTTTTCTTTTATTTTTGTTTGATTTTCTCTTAAAAAAATTGTATAAATTTTTCTTTTAGATTTCTTGGTATAAATTTTTCTTTTATCTTTTGTTTGATTTTTTATTCCTCCTTTTTTTATTTTTCTGGCACAAATTTTTATTTTCGATTTTTTTTTTATAAATTTTACTTTTATCTTTGTTTGAAAAAAAAAATTATAAATTTTTATTTTAAATTTCTTGGTATAAATTTTTTTTATCTTTTGTTTGATTTTTTATTCCTCCTTTTTTTATTTTTCTGGCACAAATTTTTATTTTAGATTTTTTTGTATAAATTTTCCTTTTATCTTTGTTTGATTTTTTCTTAAAAAAATTTTTTTATAAATTTTTATTTTAAATTTCATGGTATAAAAAAAAATTTTTTGTTTGAGCCTTAGCTGCGCAACGCGACGCGATTAAGTGGAAAAAGCCATTTTTTTATACTCTCGCGGAAGGTCCGTATGTATCCATTTTGATAACCCACTTTGACATTCGTGGATATCTACTAGGGTACGGATTTCTTCACGTTCGCTTTGATAACCGTCTGTGATTTTTTTTTTGCTGGAATCACCCAGAATATCAGGTTGGCGAAGAGTTTTATTATTTTCATTATTTATTTGTATAAGTCCTGGAGGGATCCGTGGAGGTCGCAGGCAGTTTATTAAGCGGGTCCCTGCTCGGGCGCCAGTTAAAGGATTCCCACTCGAGTTTATAAAAAAAATTAATATTAGGCGCGACCAACTGCGCCAGAATAAAACACGAACTCTTTTATATTTTTTCAATTTATTTAAGGATTATTCTTTTTCTATACAGATATTTATTTGACACAATTATTCCTTTTTTATACAGATATTTATTTGACACAACTAATTAATATTACTTATCTAAACGAACGCGCAACCAAGACTGACCTCATCCCACTTATTTTCTGTCCAAGAATACTTCATTATTACGCTGCACAAGGCTCCAGACGCTGAGTCAGCATAAATTCGTTCCCACGTTATTCGATTCTATTTAGCAGGTACTCATATTGCAAAATACATTCCCAAGATATCTGAAACCGTTGTCAGGTATGCGCGTGTTAAAGTTGTGAAATATTTTTTATGCTGACTCTGCCAGATGCGTTTCGCTGGCAGAGTTGGCAGTGTTGTTAACTCCTCCCTCCTTAAAAATTTGCGTCCCGCAGATGGCGTGAGCAGGTTGGTAGGTGATTTTTACATTTGGTAGGTTCAATCTTCTCTCTACTTTGTACCATAGAATTCCTACACATACTCCTAATGCCAATATGATGCTTGTATGCATGCTGAGTGGTAAATTCAATTTCCTTCCCAGGTGTTGGAGTTGGCCTATATTCTGTACACTTATGTCATGAACCTGATCAATGTCTACCAACAGTTTTTCATTAAAGACGCTTGACAGGACTGGTGGCAATGGCTGTATTTTTGAGATGGTCGTGCTCGAAAATGTCTCATTGTTTATGAAGATAGTTTCATTAGACAGTCGTATCAGATAAGTACCATTTAGGGTTTCAGTGTGTCCCCGAGTACTCAAGACGCCTTCAAAATTCGTGAGGAAGACCATGTCTGCTTTAATCATCTCAATTGTTCGCATACTAACCATCTTTTACTTACAGCTGGCATTACCTCCTTTGAGTAATCGGGGAATACAAGTTTCTTCAGACAGTTGGGACGGACAAGACTTCCGACAAACTGTTAGTTCATTTATGCGAAGGCAAGGATTCTTTATACCGAAGGTTTCATTCTGACTGATGAGAACTTCATTAAAAGGTAGCTCAATTTGCTTATTATTTCTAATAGTTGTCCTAACGATAAGTCGGTGATAGAACTCCTTTTTCAATTTTGGTATGGATAGGACATACAGTAATAGAGAGCCATTAGTGTAGATCGTCGGATTCCCATATTCAATTGCTTCTATAACATTGGCGTACGGTAGCGTTTCAACTTCTGTAATAATGCTGTTAATCTCAGTTTTGTCTAACAGATTCGAGTTTACAACCCCACTCTTAGCGAATTGACAAACTCTTACAATTTCATTGACTACATCCTTCAATATAAGAACCTGGTTCATGGTAGCCAATTCGGTCGTTCTCTTTACCGTTATTTATCTCGTTCATTTTTCTTACTATCTCATTGGTTTTTTGTACAACTTCGTTTGTTGTGTTCAGGAGCTGGGCGTTAATTTTATATTGTTCGTTGTTGTTGCTGATGATAGCATTTTGGCTTCTTAAGACGGTATTCCAATCTGTTGCATCAGGATTGCCAGCAACCCATTTCCAAGCAAAACCGATCCAATTAATTGATCTGCGGCTTCTACCTGTTTGATTTCCTAGCTTAAAAAGTCTATCCTTTATTTGGTCAAGATGATAGAAAATCATGTTTTTTTTTTTTGTCACTGAGTGGCATATGTTCCAGAACTAACGCGGTTATGTTATCAGCAATAGCTTTGTAATCATCAAGGCTTATGATGTGAACTAAATTAAAATTTCCGTTGATAATCCAGGCATTTCCATCCCTTATGGATACTATGGGTACATCATAGCGGTAAATTTCCACTGCATGTAAAGCGATCGTATTTATGCTGATGAAAGTCAGTATGGTTATGAAAATAATCATTCTTCTGGAAGGTAATGCAAATTGTTAGTTCGCTATATATTCTAGGTATTCATAATGGGTTAGTTGATTTTTTCTATTAGTAAATTAGTTGGTTATTATCAATTAAAATTATTATAGTTATAAGAAATTTCTAGAGTTTAAATGTAACCTTAATCCTAAAATCTTCCCAAGGATAATTTGTACATTATAAAAAATTTTTTATCTTTTGGTTTCTGTATTTTCCTTTAATCTTCTCTTTCCCCTTTTCCTATTTATTTTCTTCTATGCAAAAAAGTAATAGAAATTGTGTTTGCATGCGACGAGTAAGGATCTTGATATCTCACATTGATGAGGACCGTTTTTTCGGACTTGGTGTTAGTAAGTTTTTAATGTTTTCCTTGTGAATCTTTTTCCACTCCTCGTTAGCACAGTTACCCTATTATTTCTGTCTACGATTTCTTTTCGATACAAGGCCTTATTCTTACACTGAATTGTTTTGATAGCAACAAATATTCTATCCCCTTTCCTATATTTTCTTGGGGTTTTGCCTCTTCTTATTCATCCTTAAGTAGCAAGCAGCTGCGTTTCGCTTTAAGAGGTGCCTAAGGTCTTTATTTACTTTTTTCTGTTCTGATAATAAGCGTTCATAATTTATCCCTCTAGTTCTATTAAAAAATAAATCACAAGGTCTTTTTTTGTCACTGAATGAATTATATTGTTATACCTATCAAGGCAAATTTCGATCAATTCCTTTACGGATAAGTCCGGGTATTCTGTCCTTAGACACCTATAAATCTCGATTATCGTCGAATGAAGTCTCTCAACTTGACCGTTCACCTCGCTTCTCTGTGAAGGAGTGAGGTACAACTGGACTCCTAAAGATCTAATGAATGTCTCCATCAATGGACTGATAAAACTACTTTCATTGTCTGTAACAAGAATTTTTGGTGCTGTAAAAAAATGCAAACCCTTAATTACTTTCTTTCTGACTTGTAGTAATGATCTGTCTTTGATAGCAAAAAATTTTGCGAATTTCGTAAATTTATCTATACACGTAATGAACTTTTGACCTTGGATTTCCATAATATCCATATGAAGGATTTCGCATGGATACCTAAGAACAGGAGTTTTTTGATGGTGCGGTGTTAATGGTTTCCTATCATATTTACAGCGATTGCAGACATCGCAACCGGACACATACTTCCTTATATTAGCATACATTTGGGGAAAGTAGAATCGATCTAGGATCTGTTCTTTATTTTCCCTAGGATTTCGGTGTGCCCTTTTATGTTCGTCCTCGATAATTTTAAATTGGTGTTCTCTTGAGGTTATATCCGTCACCATTTTTTGCGTAATTCTTATTTTATATTGCATAAAGTGGTTAATATAGATTTCCTGGATAACTCCTATTAGGCTTTCAGGGGCTTTTATTCCATTCACGAAGTTGGGCCGTAATTTCTCTTTAAACATTGATAAGTGATTCTTCATTCCAATGTTTTGAGGATACAAAATGTCGAGTGTATCCGCGATGTGGCTCCTCAAGTGCTGACATATCTATTCCAATTCTTATTACGATTTGATTTCTGAAAACATTTATGGGGACTTCTACGTGGGGTATTAAATCTGAGGAAACCTTCCCAACCTTCGGAGGCTGTAAGTGTTTCCTCTGAGTTTCTGCAATCATTACCGTTTTCCGAGGCAGTTTCAGTGGAGGAGCTATATAAGTGATTTGCCGCTGTTCTTAGTCTAGAGAGATTTACCAGGTCTGTAAATCAGTTCGTGATTATACTCCTGTATACGCGCTTTCCATCTCTTTAGCTTTGCGTTAAAATTCCTGTTACCTAGCGCAAAGGTCAGTGGTTGGTGGTCGGTATAGATTTTTATTTTCTTCGCACCATAGAGATAGTTTCTCAAGTTGTCGAGTGCCCAGACTATGGCTAACATCTCCTTCTCATTTGTCGCATAATTTTCCTCCGTTTTGTTTAGCGATCGGGAGATGAAGGCTTATCCCTGCCAATTTCGCCCTGGGACAATACGGCACCTATAGCAAAATTGGAAGCGTCGGTAGTTAAATTGAATGGTTTCTAAAAGTCCGGAAAGGTCAATACTTCGGCTGTAGTAAGCGTAGTTTTCAGAGAGTTAAACGCGTCAATTGCTTCATCGTTAAGTTCGATAGGAACCTTTTTAGACTGACTCGCTTTTACTTGAGCTTGTTCCCCTCTCGTTAGGTTCGTAAGGGGTTTCGCAACTTTTGCGTAATCGAATATAATATAAATATTCTTAAGATGATCTTCAACACTTTTACCAATGACGATGATGTCGTCGATGTAAACGTAGTAGATTTTGCCGATATATTCTTTCAAAACATCGTCTATCATCCTTTGGAAGATAGCCGGTGCATTTTTTAGCCCGAAGGGCAACCTTAAAAATTCATACTTGCCATTCGCCGTTGAGAAAGCTGTTTTGGGTATGTCCTTCGGTTTCACGCTTATCTGGTGAAAACCGGATGTAAGATCAATTGTGGTGAAATAGCTCGCATTTCCTAAGTTGGCTAACGTGGATGCAATGTCAGGGATAGGGTAGGTATCAGGTATTGTTACTGCATTTAATCGTTTAAAGTCAACGATCATCCGGTACTGTTTTGCCAAATTCGGTTTCGGTTTCTTTGGCACGACCCAAATAGGAGAATTGTAGGGACTCTTTAATGGACGTATGACTCCCTCGGACAGCAATTCCTCTATCTGTCTTTCAACCTCATCCCTCATACACGAGGGGTATGGGTAACTTTTTGTGTATATCGGTTCATCTGTACTCGTCCTGATTTCAGCTTGCACGTTTGTGGTCCAAAAAGGGATTTGTATTTCGTTATCAGGTTATTTATTCTTGATTTTATGTTAGATGAGAATTCTTTGTCTAAGACATAGTTGGTTCCATTCGACATTTTCTCCTTAAGAGGAATCCGAACATTCCCTTTCAAGAATAAAATATTCTTTTCTCTATCAACTACTGCACCTAGATCTTTGAGGGTATCATCACCAATTATGCCGTCAAAATTTTCTATTCTGGGTAGAATATAGAAAGGAATTAATTTGTTTATACCTACGAATTTAAAAAATGGTCCAGTAACTTTTCGCTCAATTATGATATCACCCCCTACCGAGTGTACTCTTACGGGTTTATCCAAAGGTGTACTACCAGCGGACAATGACGGGCCACAAAAGTTCTTATTAGAGCCCGTGTCAATCAAAAAATGTAGAGTTTTATTGTCAGTGATTCGATATTCTATATAGGGCAGGCTTGAAGGCCTGCTTCCATAAAATTTATTTCACCAGGGATGTCGTCTAGGTTGTCATTGTCAATTTCTGTAGCATGCTCAAGGTTGTTAGCCTCAACAGGAGTTTCTAAGTGATAAAGGCGAGATTGTTTGCCTACAGTATAGTCTGGATGCGCACCCCTTTTTTCAGCCGCCCTTGGGTGATTTATGTAGTCGACCCGACGTGACTGAATTGTCCTGTCGACAACCATCGGTTCATGTTTTATGGCTGGATATCGAGGCGGTAGTGCTGGCTTTTGATTTGGATTATATCGATTTCCTTGCGCAACCGGTTGGTTATGGTTATTCTGCCAATGTCGAGGCCTAAAATTTTGATGCTGCCAGCGCATCGGAATTTGTTTTTGCGGCCTTTGTGGCAGCGGTCTATTTGTTATCTCCGTGGAAGTCGAAGCAGGTATTTTATTGTGTGCCCCGAGTGCAGGATCTTGCTTCTCATGGACAGATTTTGCAACTCTAGGCAAGCAGAGTAGGCTTCAGGCAAGGTGCGAGGTCTTTGGATAATAATCATTCGGGAAAGCTCTGAGCTCAATCCCCTTATGAAAATGTCCAAAGATCTATTCCGATAGGTTTCGACAAGTGCTTTGACCGTCTCTTCCCCATAAGATTCTGTCTTTATTTTATTTATAATTAATGAAAGCTGGTTGAATAGTATTCGTCAATTGTTGAAGAACCTTGTGACAACTGGTTTAACTGGTGTTCCAGTGTTTGTACATCCCTTTTATCGGCGTAATGAAGCGAAAGGACCTTTTTGATTTCTTGCCAATCGCCATCAAATACGTTATACGAGACCAAAGCTGTGTTGGCAGCGCCGACGACTTTTTGGCGGATACTCTGCACAATGGCTCGATAAATAGGTTTCTGTCTCACTATCTCAAAGTCCTTCAGGATTGACTCTACAGCATGCACCCAAGAAATGTATTGGGTGGGATTACCATCAAATACCCTAAGCTCCTTCACACAGTCCGGCAACCTACTAATGCCTTTTAAGTCTGCTTCAGAGCATGGTCGTTGAAGGGGTCTCACTTCATCTTCAACGGGGCCTGTTACATTTACCTGAGTTCTTTCAAGTGCGCCTATTCTATTCAAAATTGTTTCTAATGCATTTTCTTACAGTGCTCCCTCAATACGAGTAATCCTTACTTCGACCGAACGGACTTGTTCCATGAACCTATTCATGGCACCAGTTAACGTGGTTACTGAGTTCTTTAATTCTTCCATTATTCAGAAAGCAACAAATTCTAATTTTACGCTTTGATTAATTGAGTTGCTGATATACAAAACACTAGCAGTTTATGATAAAATTAAAAAAAAAATTATAACTTTTAATTTCCTGTCACCACCGCACAGTGGGGTCAAATGCAAATTTTTTGGTAATAAATCTGGATCTCCTAAACTACTGGTCGGATCAAATTGAAATGTATGGAAGAGTTGTAGAGGAGGACCTAAGCTTTCAGAAAAATCATCTTGTAGTCACCCTGTGATAACACGAGATAAGCTACAGGGTGTCAAAAGTTGACTACCTCGAGTATGTCAAAGTTAAAAAAAATCGTAACTTGTACAAATGAAGTCCGATTTTAAAGATTTTTATATTTCTGGAAAGTGCTTGGCAAGATAAAGAAAAAATAAGCTTACTCATATAAGTTATCTCTTACAGTTAAAAAGATATTTATGCTTGAATTTTGAATTTTTGATTTTTTGGCTCGACTTTCTTTCGTGTTTCGGGAATAAGTCCGGAGATATATGAGGTAAAAATTTTTTAAAAATATTCTGTAGTTTGCTAAATATATCAAAATAATATGCTGAAAGAATTTTTGGATTATCTCAATTCGTCTAGACGTGAAAAATATTCAAAGTCAGCACTCTGAAATTGGCATGAAAAATGGCTATTTTTTTACAAAAATATAGTACAATTCATTCACTTTTTTCTCAAAGTTCCGTTAATAAAAAAATTTTTTCCTTATTAATTTCAAAAGATAAGGCTTCATAAATGGTTAATAAAGAAATTTTGAATTGATTTAAGTTTGCACCCTACATCCAGCATTGACCGAAAATTGTCAATTTTAAAAAATAGTTTCATTTTTATCGATTAATAAAAAAAATGTCACGCGAGCTTTTTTAAATTTGGTACCCATATTTTTTATGGAAATAGATTTAGAATGATTTAACACTAAACTGCTTCCCGCCCGGCCAAAAACGAATGCAGGAGTAGAGATTTTATGTTAAAAGTCAGTTTTTTTAACGACTATTTTTAAAAGCATATTAAAAGCATATTAGCATAGTATTTTTATTATTATTTCTTATGTAGTGTATAAAACACAAATCAAGCTTTCATTCCTAAAAAAATCAATAAAATAGCTCCAATAACCTATTTTTGGTCATTTTTCAAAAATAATTTTTTTTTTAAAAAATAGCTGAAAACCCAAAAAAATTTAATTTTTTTAATACAACTCCACTAATTTTGCAAATACTTTAAAAATGTTAAAAGAATATAAAAATAGACTTATCTACCAATTCAACGATATACAAAATGTTGATATAGGTCATTTAATAATAGTAATATAATGGCCTCAAAACTACCAAGTCACGTCAAAAGTTGCAAAAGTCACCATTTTGTTCCGTACTTCCATATGTGTGTATGCGTATCATTTTAGTTTTCTAATGTATTATGTAGGTATATATTTGTTATTATAAAGTAGTAAATTCTTTATTTGAGTAATGTTTATTTAATTTGTTCTACATATTTACATACTTATTATACATATATCCCGTATATTTATTTTATTAAGAATATATTATCGAAGATATTATTAGAGATTTTCTTGAAAATAATCAGAAACATCAAACGTTAGCAAATTTTTAACTTCCTTACCTCTTTTTCTATTTCAAGAGTGATTTTTGGTAGCCATCGTGTTCTTATAGAATATATAACTGGATCTGATGATATTAATAGATATTCCATTAAGTCCATATTTTGCGCTATTTTCGAACATTTTCGGGTATTGAAGAGTCGGAAATGTTTAACATCTTTATTTCGGGCTTCCTGTGCTTCCTCTGTTAGCTCTCCCAGTGGCAAAATACTATTTTCTATTATTTCTTTACCATGAGCCAATACTTTGTGAATTGTTGGAGTCATTGATTTCCAGGGGTATGTAATGTTAAGTAGTTCTTTAGTTTCGTAAGCAAAAATTTTAAATTTATCCGCATTAATTTGTTTTTTGCTATTAATGGCTGCCAATATAATCTTAAAACGCTTCAAAATATTTAAGTCAATGCCTGTGATTGAAGATGTGAGTTCCGGATTTTCAAAGAAACGTCTTGCTGTATTTCCATCATTTGAGCTTCCATAGCCATGTAGAGGTTTATCAATTATTAATCCGAGTTGTTCTTTGAATTCTAATTGAATTCTTTTCTCCTCTTTTCGTAATTCGTGAAGTTCCAAATTGTTTTTTACTGTAGCATTTTCCTGCCCAGGAATATTTCTGTACTTCATATCATATGCAAGATGTAAGCAGAACTCCAAAAATCTTATCCTTGCGTGGAGTGGTGATATTCCAAATTTTAAAGAATTTTTATTAACAAGGACTTCAGAATTATCCTGAAATTGTGAACTTATTTTTCCACATATATTACATTTCCATGTAGATGTTGTATCTGTTATAGCGTTTACAACTTTTCCATCAATCATCGTTAATTGTTGTTGAAATGTAACTTTAATAGTTCTGTTTGATACTTTTACATATATTGGGGGCAATGCTTTCATTTCTTCTTCCAATTGGTTGACAATGCTGTTTATTGTAACCGTGGTTTCTTTTGTGTAATCAAAAAGGATTGGACGGCACAAAAATTTGGAACCTGGAGTTAAATTTATCCATATATCATCAAAAAGCGAGTCATTTCTTGTCGATGAGGAAGGCTTATTTAAGCGCATTCGAAGTGGTACCAGAGACGCTATAAACAGCGAGGAATAATTATTTCCAGAATTACTTTCATCCAGTTGTTTGTATTCCGAAAATCCTGATGTTCCATCGCAGCCCCATTTGAATATTAAAATAAGTTCAGAGTCTTTGCATTTTTCAATGTTATCATTGCTGAAGGTGGATATAATTCTAGAAGCAGTATTTTCAAGTAATTGCAATATATTAACTTTAGCACTTTTAACAGAAGCATTAACCGGGTGCTCCATAGGCTGTAAAATATTACTTTTCGCTTCTCTCACTGATTTGCTACTGGGAAAGATATCATATCCTTTTTCGCTAACAGATTTCCTCAAAATCTCGTATTGGTTTCTTGATAATCCTAAATTTAATATTAGAGCTAAAGCATCTTCAGAGGTAAAGGACGATGTTGATTTCGGTGTCACTATGCTTTGGATTATCCGATGTAATCGATTGGGAGAAGCTGTTGGTAACACATCTATAACTTTTTCTACTTCCTTTGGTTGCGTACGTGTTACTAAAGCTTTAAATGTATCTTTTATCTCGGCATTCATATGTGAATTTAGAATAGATTCCTGTTTGGTCCTCTTTGTTCTTAGCTGAACTTCATCGTAACTTTTTTTTGGTCGACCCTTTTTCTGCTTTCCGATGAAAATTGGTATTTCTCCCTCCAACCACTCTTCATTTTTCTTCTTGAACTTTGGTATTGACCAATCTGAAGCTTGCATCCTTTTTTCGTATGATTTATAAAAATTTTCGAGCTTTAAACTGTCTTCTGCAGTAAGAGTTAAACCAAAAGATACTACTGTATCAATGAGTTTTCTTATTTTTTCTGGACGATTTATAATATCAGATAGATTATCCCAGATTACTTTGCAAATAGAAAAGTGTTTTAATGTAATCTCCATAATGGCAAATTCACTAATAAATCTGCATATTTATAAGGATACTTATATATAGAAAAAGAATATTTATATCAGGTAAATGGTGACAGGCAAAAATGAATTAAAAAATTTAAATTTTTGCTCAAAACCCCCAATTTCATTCAGTTTATTTTTATGACGTGTAGTGTTAAACAGGTACGTCAAAAAATGTACCTATGCGATTGTAAAAAAAATCATTTTTGTTATAATACATTAATTAAGTAGCTAGGTAAATTATTTAAAAACTTAAAAAAATGTAATAAAAAACGAAGGAAAATATACTTATTTATGTACTTAGGTAATTTTAAAATCCTTTTCAGTAGAAAAAAATTATGAACACTTTAAATATATTCATTAATAAATATTATTATTTCGTAACAAAAATAAGCAATGCAGTTGAGTGTTACGTATACACACATATGGAAATACGAACAAAATAGTGAATTTTGCAACTTTTGACGTGACTTGGTAGTTTTGAGGCCATTATATTACTATTATTAAATGACCTATATCAACATTTTATATATCGTTGAATTGTTAAATAAGTCTATTTTTATATTCTTTTAACATTTTTAAAGTATTTGCAAAATTAGTGGAGTTGTATTAAAAAAATTAAATTTTTTTGGGTTTTCAGCTATTTTTTTTTAAAAAATTTATTTTTGAAAAATGACCAAAAATAGGTTATTGGAGCTATTTTATTGATTTTTTTAGGAATGAAAGCTTGATTTGTGTTTTATACACTACATAAGAAATAATAATAAAAATATTATGCTAATATGCTTTTAATATGCTTTTAAAAATAATCGTTAAAAAAACTGACTTTTAACATAAAATCTCCACTCCTGCATTCGTTTTTGGCCGGGCGGGAAGCAGTTTAGTGTTAAATCATTCTAAATTTATTTCCATAAAAAATATGGGTACCAAATTTAAAAAAGCTCGCGTGACATTTTTTTTATTAATCGATAAAAATGAAACTACAGTGGACGTTCGCTAGTACGAATTATATATTGTCAGGCCCTTTCGTAGTACCGAAAAATTCGTATTATTGAACAACGCATTTTTATGTTCCAATTCAAATAATTCACATAAAATATTTAGATTTTATTAATATATATATAGATATATATATATATATATATATATATATATATATATATATATATATATATATATATATATATTTTATAAAAAACTACATAAAGAAACAAGATATAATTAATTTGTATTATTTTGAATTCATTTTTTCTTCTTAAAAAAAAAAAAATAATTTACTTATTTAAAAAATCCGTCATTAAACATTGACGTTTATTACTTTTTAAACTGATTTCTACAGCCTTTTCATAAAGACTTCTCAATAATAGTATATTCGAGGTTTCAATGTTGTTCTCAACAGCCCATTTAATACATGTGTCAAAGCAGTTTATTGCATCCACATGTTTTACTTTTGTAAAGTTATTGTCAGGAACTAATAAAATATTATCCTCATCGACATCATCATCCAATTCAATTTCTTCACTTGGATCATCAAGATTCCATTCAAATAAATCAAGAAAATCAAAT
Source organism: Protocalliphora azurea (assembly GCA_932274085.1). Lineage (NCBI taxonomy): Eukaryota > Metazoa > Arthropoda > Insecta > Diptera > Calliphoridae > Protocalliphora > Protocalliphora azurea. Next base: position 61,384,622 of record OW026520.1, read on the forward strand.
TGTGAATTTGGAAAATTTGCATGTAGTAAATTGTGCATTTTGGAAATAGCTCTTATCTCCTCACTGTCACGCACTACTGATAGTGGAATATCATCCTCGTCCTCAAAATTGTCATCGCCCAAAATTTTCTTCCAACATTTCTTTATGGAATCACTGGATACTTTTTCCCAGGCTAAGGCAACCAATGAAACGGCTTCAAATAAAGTGGTTTGTTTGAGGGACGTTTATAAATTTTCGTTGCAAGATACAATTTTTGACAGTAAACTGTTACGGTAATGCAGTTTTAAGAGCCTAATTGCATTCTGGTCCATGGGCTGTATTAGTGGAGTTACATTGAGGGGCATATACATTACCCAAATCTGTCCATCTTTAGTATCATGAACCAGTTCATCTGCAGGTGGATGACTTGGAGCGTTGTCTAATATTAGAAGAGCCTTAATTGGCAGTTTTTTTTCTTTTAAAAATGTCTCTACCTGTAAATATATTTTGAATTTTTTTTAAATCATTAATAACATTAAAACAATTTACTAAAACTTACTTCTGGAATAAATTTATCAAAAAACCATTTTTTGAACAAAGCTGCATTCATCCAAGCAGATTTAGAGTTTCCGTACTTAACAGGAAGAATTTTGTTCCGAAAAGATCTCGGTTTTTGAGCTTTTCCTATTACAAAAAGTTTAATTTTCTTAGTTCCTGCAGCATTAGCACACATTAAAAATGTTAATCTCTCCTTTGACAATTTTCTACCTGGAGCAGATTTTTCTCCACTGTGAACATATGTTTTGTTTGGCAACATTTTCCAGTAGAGACCGGATTCATCCGCATTAAAAATTGCCTCGTTTGTTAGCCCATACTCCATAATGGTAGACGTTAACTTATTAACGAATGGCGCAACATGTTCTTTAGAAGAAGATAATTTCTCACCAGACTCTTTTAACAATCGTATTCCATAACGCTTTTTAAATTTTGTTAGCCAACCATCACTGGCACAAAACTGACCATTGTAGAATTTTTTGTGCAGCTCCACAGCTTTGCATTTTAATTGTTCTCCACCGACTGTGATATGGAATTTTCTTTGTGCTAAAAACCACTCGTAAAGTGCATCCTCCATTTTTTTAAATTCACCACTTGTAAGTCTATACCGATTTTTTAACGAACTCATGGAATTATCCAGCAGTTGCGTTTTTTGTTTAATGATTGTACATATTGTGGATTTGGATAATCCATATTTATTTGAAATTTCAAACAACGATGTTTTATTTTCGTGGTCTGCTATAATTTTTAATTTATCTTGCAAAGAAATTGTCTTTTTTTTACATCGTTTTACTTGCAACATTTTGACAGTTAAAAACACAAAACACTTTTAAAAATAAAAAAACTTCACAATAACTTCCCTAAACGTGGATGACCGCGAAAGAATGAAGTAAAAACATAATAAAAACTTCATTCATACGTAAATAATACAAAAATTCTTATAACAAACCACCACTATCGCACTATCGAATAGAAAAAATGCCTATCTATTCGTACTATAGAATAGTCAATGCAAAAATTTTGCCATTCGTATTATTGGAAATTCGTAGTAAAGAGCGTTCGTACTACTGGACGTCCACTGTATTTTTTAAAATTGACAATTTTCGGTCAATGCTGGATGTAGGGTGCAAACTTAAATTAATTCAAAATTTCTTTATTAACCATTTATGAAGCCTTATCTTTTGAAATTAATAAGGAAAAATTTTTTTTATTAACGGAACTTTGAGAAAAAAGTGAATGAATTGTACTATATTTTTGTAAAAAAATAGCCATTTTTCATGCCAATTTCAGAGTGCTGACTTTGAATATTTTTCACGTCTAGACGAATTGAGATAATCCAAAAATTCTTTCAGCATATTATTTTGATATATTTAGCAAACTACAGAATATTTTTAAAAAATTTTTACCTCATATATCTCCGGACTTATTCCCGAAAAACGAAAGAAAGTCGAGCCAAAAAATCAAAAATTCAAAATTCAAGCATAAATATCTTTTTAACTGTAAGAGATAACTTAGATGAGTAAGCTTATTTTTTCTTTATCTTGCCAAGCACTTTCCAGAAATATAAAAATCTTTAAAATCGGACTTCATTTGTACAAGTTACGATTTTTTTAACTTTTACATACACGAGGTAGTCAACTTTGACACCCTGTAGCTTATCTCGTGTTATCACAGGGTGACTACAAGATGATTTTTCTGAAAGCTTAGGTCCTCCTCTACAACTCTTCCATACATTTCAATTTGATCCGACCAGTAGTTTAGGAGATCCAGATTTATTACCAAAAAATTTGCATTTGACCCCACTGTGCACCGTGCTATCGAGGAAAAAATGGAAAGCAAGATAAAAAAAGATTCACTTACCCGCAATATTCGGTGAAGGGATCCTTAAACGTTGCACGACACAAAAGGTTCTATTAGATTTTTCACAGATTTTTTCGTAAAGAAAAAAATTTATTTTGTTATCTTTATTGCTTTTTGCTTTTCACTTTTTTCTTTTGTATAAACTTATTTCTGAATTTTTTGTATAGAAATTTTCTTTTATTTTCTTTTATATTTTTCGGTATAAATTTTTTATCTTTTTTTTGTTTAATTTTCTTTTAGATTTTTCATTTAATTTTCGTTTAATTTTCTTTTAGATTCTTTGTACAGAATTTTTCTATTATTTTTGTTTAACTTTTTCTTAATTTTATTTATAAATTTTTATTTTAGGTTTTTTGGTATAAATTTTCTTTTTATGTATTGTTTGATTTTTTATTTTTTTTTATTTTCCTGGCACAAAATATTTTTTTTTTTTAGATTTTTCTTGTATAAATTTTTCTTTTATTTTTGTTTGATTTTCTCTTAAAAAAATTTTATAAATTTTTCTTTTAGATTTCTTGGTATAAATTTTTCTTTTATCTTTTGTTTGATTTTTTATTCCTCCTTTTTTTTATTTTTCTGGCACAAATTTTTATTTTCGATTTTTTTTTTTATAAATTTTACTTTTATCTTTGTTTGAAAAAAAAAATTATAAATTTTTATTTTAAATTTCTTGGTATAAATTTTTTTTATCTTTTGTTTGATTTTTTATTCCTCCTTTTTTTATTTTTCTGGCACAAATTTTTATTTTAGATTTTTTTGTATAAATTTTCCTTTTATCTTTGTTTGATTTTTTCTTAAAAAAAATTTTTTATAAATTTTTATTTTAAATTTCATGGTATAAAAAAAAAATTTTTGTTTGAGCCTTAGCTGCGCAACGCGACGCGATTCAGTGGAAAAACCCTTTTTTTTATACTCTCGCGGAAGGTCCGTATGTATCCATTTTGATAACCCACTTTGACATTCGTGGATATCTACTAGGGTACGGATTTCTTCACGTTCGCTTTGATAACCGTCTGTGATTTTTTTTTTGCTGGAATCACCCAGAATATCAGGTTGGCGAAGAGTTTTATTATTTTCATTATTTATTTGTATAAGTCCTGGAGGGATCCGTAGAGGTCGCAGGCAGTTTATTAAGCGGGTCCCTGCTCGGGCGCCAGTTAAAGGATTCCCACTCGAGTTTTTAAAAAAAATTAATATTAGGCGCGACCAACTGCGCCAGAATAAAACACGAACTCTTTTATATTTTTTCAATTTATTTAAGGATTATTCTTTTTCTATACAGATATTTATTTGACACAATTATTCCTTTTTTATACAGATATTTATTTGACACAACTAATTAATATTACTTATCTAAACGAACGCGCAACCAAGACTGACCTCATCCCACTTATTTTCTGTCCAAGAATGCTTCATTATTACGCTGCACCAGGCTCCAGACGCTGAGTCAGCATAAATTCGTTCCCACGTTATTCGATTCTATTTAGCAGGTACTCATATTGCAAAATACATTCCCAAGATATCTGAAACCGTTGTCAGGTATGCGCGTGTTAAAGTTGTGAAATATTTTTTATGCTGACTCTGCCAGATGCGTTTCGCTGGCAGAGTTGGCAGTGTTGTTAACTCCTCCCTCCTTAAAAATTTGCGTCCCGCAGATGGCGTGAGCAGGTTGGTAGGTGATTTTTACATTTGGTAGGTTCAATCTTCTCTCTACTTTGTACCATAGAATTCCTACACATACTCCTAATGCCAATATGATGCTTGTATGCATGCTGAGTGGTAAATTCAATTTCCTTCCCAGGTGTTGGAGTTGGCCTATATTCTGTACACTTATGTCATGAACCTGATCAATGTCTACCAACAGTTTTTCATTAAAGACGCTTGACAGGACTGGTGGCAATGGCTGTATTTTTGAGATGGTCGTGCTCGAAAATGTCTCATTGTTTATGAAGATAGTTTCATTAGACAGTCGTATCAGATAAGTACCATTTAGGGTTTCAGTGTGTCCCCGAGTACTCAAGACGCCTTCAAAATTCGTGAGGAAGACCATGTCTGCTTTAATCATCTCAATTGTTCGCATACTAACCATCTTTTACTTACAGCTGGCATTACCTCCTTTGAGTAATCGGGGAATACAAGTTTCTTCAGACAGTTGGGACGGACAAGACTTCCGACAAACTGTTAGTTCATTTATGCGAAGGCAAGGATTCTTTATACCGAAGGTTTCATTCTGACTGATGAGAACTTCATTAAAAGGTAGCTCAATTTGCTTATTATTTCTAATAGTTGTCCTAACGATAAGTCGGTGATAGAACTCCTTTTTCAATTTTGGTATGGATAGGACATACAGTAATAGAGAGCCATTAGTGTAGATCGTCGGATTCCCATATTCAATTGCTTCTATAACATTGGCGTACGGTAGCGTTTCAACTTCTGTAATAATGCTGTTAATCTCAGTTTTGTCTAACAGATTCGAGTTTACAACCCCACTCTTAGCGAATTGACAAACTCTTACAATTTCATTGACTACATCCTTCAATATAAGAACCTGGTTCATGGTATCCTGGCCAATTCGGTCGTTCTCTTTACCGTTATTTATCTCGTTCATTTTTCTTACTATCTCATTGGTTTTTTGTACAACTTCGTTTGTTGTGTTCAGGAGCTGGGCGTTAATTTTATATTGTTCGTTGTTGTTGCTGATGATAGCATTTTGGCTTCTTAAGACGGTATTCCAATCTGTTGCATCAGGATTGCCAGCAACCCATTTCCAAGCAAAACCGATCCAATTAATTGATCTGCGACTTCTACCTGTTTGATTTCCTAGCTTAAAAAGTCTATCCTTTATTTGGTCAAGATGATAGAAAATCATGTTTTTTTTTTGTCACTGAGTGGCATATGTTCCAGAACTAACGCGGTTATGTTATCAGCAATAGCTTTGTAATCATCAAGGCTTATGATGTGAACTAAATTAAAATTTCCGTTGATAATCCAGGCATTTCCATCCCTTATGGATACTATGGGTACATCATAGCGGTAAATTTCCACTGCATGTAAAGCGATCGTATTTATGCTGATGAAAGTCAGTATGGTTATGAAAAGAATCATTCTTCTAGAAGGTAATGCAAATTGTTAGTTCGCTATATATTCTAGGTATTCATAATGGGTTAGTTGATTTTTTCTATTAGTAAATTAGTTGGTTATTATCAATTAAAATTATTATAGTTATAAGAAATTTCTAGAGTTTAAATGTAACCTTAATCCTAAAATCTTCCCAAGGATAATTTGTACATTATAAAAAATTTTTTATCTTTTGGTTTCTGTATTTTCCTTTAATCTTCTCTTTCCCCTTTTCCTATTTATTTTCTTCTATGCAAAAAAGTAATAGAAATTGTGTTTGCATGCGACGAGTAAGGATCTTGATATCTCACATTGATGAGGACCGTTTTTTCGGACTTGGTGTTAGTAAGTTTTTAATGTTTTCCTTGTGAATCTTTTTCCACTCCTCGTTAGCACAGTTACCCTATTATTTCTTTCTACGATTTCTTTTCGATACAAGGCCTTATTCTTACACTGAATTGTTTTGATAGCAACAAATATTCTATCCCCTTTCCTATATTTTCTTGGGGTTTTGCCTCTTCTTATTCATCCTTAAGTAGCAAGCAGCTGCGTTTCGCTTTAAGAGGTGCCTAAGGTCTTTATTTACTTTTTTCTGTTCTGATAATAAGCGTTCATAATTTATCCCTCTAGTTCTATTAAAAAATAAATCACAAGGTCTTTTTTTGTCACTGAATGAATTATATTGTTATACCTATCAAGGCAAATTTCGATCAATTCCTTTACGGATACGTCCGGGTATTCTGTCCTTAGACACCTATAAATCTCGATTATCGTCGAATGAAGTCTCTCAACTTGACCGTTCACCTCGCTTCTCTGTGAAGGAGTGAGGTACAACTGGACTCCTAAAGATCTAATGAATGTCTCCATCAATGGACTGATAAAACTACTTTCATTGTCTGTAACAAGAATTTTTGGTGCTGTAAAAAAATGCAAACCCTTAATTACTTTCTTTCTGACTTGTAGTAATGATCTGTCTTTGATAGCAAAAAATTTTGCGAATTTCGTAAATTTATCTATACACGTAATGAACTTTTGACCTTGGATTTCCATAATATCCATATGAAGGATTTTGCATGGATACCTAAGAACAGGAGTTTTTTTATGGTGCGGTGTTAATGGTTTCCTATCATATTTACAGCGATTGCAGACATCGCAACCGGACACATACTTCCTTATATTAGCATACATTTGGGGAAAGTAGAATCGATCTAGGATCTGTTCTTTATTTTCCCTAGGATTTCGGTGTGCCCTTTTATGTTAGGTAGGTAGGTAGGTAAAGAAGGGTTGCACAGCACTCATAAGAGTTCTTGTGCATCCACTCGGAGACCATGAGGTCCATTGTGAGTCCCTTCGTGAAGAAAAAATAGAAATAAACTACAGATAGGATATAGAAAGGAGCAAGAGGGAAAATAGTGGAGAAAGACCCGAGTCCAAGAGAACCAAGAGAAGAATAGAAATGGATACAGGCACCAGTGCCTGTATCCATTTTGGATCCATCAGTGAACACCGATACTCCACTGAATAGTTTCTCCCTACCTGACCATTGGTTCCTACTCGGAATAATCAGTATAGGATTTTCCCCGAAATCGACCTCCGTGCACATATAGTCCGTGGATCCAGAAGGAACCAGGGTATGTCCACCGAGATTGACCTCGTTTAAAAGTTTGGAATGTCCTATTCTGATTGATCCTGTAAGTCCTAGTTCACTAAGTCTAAGCAGGCTCCTTGCAGCCATTCCCATCACAAACTCCTCAATGGGTAGGAGATGCAGAATGACGTCAAGTGCCGCCTGAGGTGTGCTTCTGACGGCACCCGTTATGCCAATCGAAGCACATCTCTGGGCTTTAGACAAAAGATTCCTACGACTTCCTATTCTCATTGCCTCCCACCAGACAAGACATCCATACGTCAGAATTGGCCTCACCACCGAGGTGTAAATCCAATTTACTACCATCGGTTTGAGTCCCTAACTCTTACCTATGGAGTTCCTGCATGTGTAATAGGCGTTGAGACCTCTCTTAAGCCTCTCCTGAGTGTTCCTCTTCCAAGATAATTTACTATCAAGGAACACACCAAGATATTTTGCCTCCTTCCTCAATCCTAGTTCAGTCCCCCCTAGTACCGGTAGCCTAAATTGCTCACTCCTGTACCTTCTGGTGAAAAGAACTAGCTCCGTCTTCCCCGGGTTGACCCCCAAACCCTTACTAGTGGCCCATGAGGACAGTTCGTTAAGTTCATACTGCATGACGTCGCTGATCGTGGAAAGAAATTTACCCGTGATCAGTATAACCACGTCATCAGCATAGGCAACGATTTTCCGCCCTCTTGCGTCAAATTGTCGTAGAATGACATTGACGGCTAAGAGCCATAGTAAGGGCGAGAGAACTCCTCCTTGCGGAGTTCCTCTAGTCACTATCTTCCTTACGCATGCATCTCCCAAGTTCGAATTAATTATTCGGCTATTCAGCATCAAAATAATCCATTCGATTAGGAAGCTTTGAATGCCTAATGATTCTAGTGATTCCCTAATAGCCTCAATCTTAATGTTATTGAAAGCTCCTTCTATATCAAGGAACGCTGCCAATGTATACTCCCTATACTGCAGGCCGCGTTCAATGTAACTCACCACATCATGTAGCGCACTCTCAACAGATTTACCCCTTAGATAAGCGTGTTGAGCCCCACTGATGATATGGTTGTCCATTGTCGTCCTCAGATAAAGATCGATCAATTTCTCCAATGTCTTCAAAAGAAAAGACGATAGGCTGATCGGTCTAAAATCCTTAGGTTTCGAGTGGCCAGCCTTACCCGCCTTAGGTATGAAAATTACCCTAACCTCTCTCCACCTCCTTGGAATATATCTTCTAATAAGACACACACTAAAAAGCTCAGTGAGAAGTTTTAGTGTCGTGTCACTGATGTTCTGCAGCATGGCTGGAAAAACACCGTCTGGACCTGGTGACTTGTAAGGTTCAAAGGTGTTTACCGCCCATGCTACCTTATCCATCGAGACTATGTCACCAACTACTTCACTAAGTTCCCTATCAGATACACATTCCGAGAATCCCAATATCCGTCCCGCCTGTGCATCTGCCTCTAAGTTCCTACAGCCTGGAAAATGAGTTTCCATAAGTAAACTCAGGGACTCAGAGCAAGACTCCGTCCATGTGTTATCCGCACGCTGAATATATCCAGGAGCACTAGGATCCTTGGATAAAATTCGCCTGAATCTGGATAACTCATTAACAGAGTCGATGGACTCACAGTAGTTCCTCCATGAGTCCCTTTTTGCCCTCTTAATGTCTGCCTTATACCTATTAAAACTTTCCCTTTAGCTGTTCCAATCCTCACACTTGCGTGTCAGTTTCGCCCTATTGAACAACTTCCTAACGGTTGACCTTTGGTCCCTAAGTTCCTTGGTCCACCATTTAGGCTGTTCTCTCTTCCCCGGAAATATTACCGGACAAGTTAGTTCATAGCTTCTCCTAACTTTCCCTGTGAAGTCCTCCACTAAACTCTCAACTCCCTCTGATGACAATTGCCATCCTGGAGCGGCGTTCAGTTCCCTATCCATAATGGCCCTAAAGGAGTCCCAATCGGTCCTTCTGGAGTTCCTATATGGTTCTCCCCTTGGCCTCGCGAAATCTAAACTGAAGGATATCCTGCTATGATCCGAAAAGGAACATTCACTGTCCACCCTCCAGTTCTTGACGTATTCGCCCCTAAAGTTCGTCAGTGTTATATCTATAACTGCCTCTCTATCTTTAGTTCTGAATGTGGGCACATTACCCAAGTTACAGATAAAAAGATTGTTAGTAGTTATAAAATTGAAAACTAACTCACCTCACTCGTTGATATCGGCGCTACCCCACTGGCAGTGATGTGCGTTAGCATCGCAACCGAGTACCAAATATATGCCTCTTCTCTTTGCATACTCTGTTAGTCTGCACACCATATCACCCGGTGGGTTGGCCCCATCGTAGGGCATATAAACGGAGGCGAGTGCGAGTTTCCTCCCGTCTCTATCCTCTCTATTCACGACCGTTAGGTCTCCATTGCTGAAAGAATGAAAGTTCATAAAATTTGACTCATTCCTAGCCAGTATACACGTTCTTACCTTATCCCCAGTGGATGGTACAAAAAGTGTATACCCCTTGACACTTAATCCACATACCCTGGTGTTGTTGATCCAGGGCTCTTGGATTAAGGCCACATCCACTTTGGAGTCGACAAGGTTCATCGCTAATTCGATAGAGGCTGCTTCACAGTGATGCAAATTAATTTGCACCACTTGCAGCCTTATTGGTACTGTCAGGTTTCGGATACCGGAACCTGATAGTGCCCAGACCGAAATTAGCGATTCCCCCCATAGACTCCAATTTCCTGAGAGACTCCTGGTCTATAGCAAACCTGAAGTCTCTTCCGAGGTTCTCTTTACAAGTCAGAGAAGCTAACAACTTCCACTGACTTGTATCCGGACCCTCATTCTGGTTGACCAGTACTGTCAGTATAGTTTCCACCGGTTTTATGGGTGGTGGAATCCACACTGTCACTACTGGTCTCAGGGGCAACTCAGATGCGAATATCACATCCAGTTTCGCCTCTGGACAAAGGCTGCCACACTTGGCAATTGTGGCCTTGAGAAATTCAAGTGATTTCTCATTACCACAATTGACAGTTTTGACACCTTTTGACCAGTCCACGCCTTTTAAGGACACTTCATCCGGCCTTCCTTTCATTAAGGCGATCTCGTCGATGAGCCTATCTTCAATCGACCTCTATAGATCCGTGCTAATCCTCCCATCTGGGTCAGTACGGTCTATGACAGCCGCCTGGAGATATTCCGGCTTCATCAACTCCTTCGCCTTTTTCGAGGTCTAAGGCTTGTCGTCACCAGATCTAGCTCTCTTAATGACCTCCTTTTGGGGGCCTTTAAGAGATCCAGTCGGTGTATGACTCGCCTTCTTGGCGGTAGGGACTGGTTGGTCATCGCCAGACCTAGCTCTCTTAACGACCTCCTTACGGTGATCCTTAAGAGAGTCAGATGGCTTATGACCAGCTCCACTTCCAGCATTCTTTATCATCTTCTTTAGAAGACCTTTAAGAGAGCTGGGAGTGTTGTTTGCCGCACCTTTCTTGCTGGTAGAGGGTTGGTCGTCTCCAGACCTTGCTCCTTTGGTGATTGATTCACCAGAGTTGCCGGATGGTTTACGATCAGCCCCCTTTTTGGCAATGATAGCCAGCTTCCCAGTTTCAACCGATCGTTCCGAAGATGTGATCGGTTTATTTGGTCGGCTGCTATCATTGTCGTTATCCTTGGACTTCATTGCGACCCCTGACACGTTTCCTATACTCTCCCGAGCATTTTCCGGAGCGGTGTCAAATATCGCATTCAGTCCCTCGGGATAAGACATTCCCAAGATAGCGGAGGTCGAGCCATAGATTTTTTCAAATCTAATCACACTCTTCCTATGCCTCTTGATAAGGTATTTATCCCTACCACTGACTGACGACAGATCCCTCTTGGCCATCTTATTAAGAAAGATCAAGGAGGCTCTGACGCCATTCTTCGCTTTTTCTTGTTTTGTTCGGCTGTCGACGACGGCAGTTACACCTGGTTGCCCGCGTCTTGCCGAACTAATTTTGAACCCACCTGTCCATCATCCCGTGCGGATGACACCTCGGATGCTGGAGAACTCCGTTCCTGAGCGTGAACTGAAATCATTGTTATTTCATGTTTCTCATCAGAATCAAGAGTAAGATCCTCCAACTTCTCCGTAGTGCCCGTCGCCCCGAGAGAGTCTCCAGGTGAGCCCAAGAGGTCGTCCGTTTCGGCCAGTTCACTCAATAATTGTCCCTCCTGAGCAATTATGTCCTCGTGAATTCTTAAAAGGTCAGAGTCAATGAAACTCCTACTGAAACTGCCCTATTCCTCTTCTCCACATCCTTTGTTTTAAAATATTATTGACTACTTATCTTGGTCCCACGAAAATGCACGTACTAAGTGGACCATCTAGGCTTTAAAATTACAACCAACCCGTGCCATGGGCGTTGGAGGGGAGCTGTTAGCGATTAGTTTCTTTAAGCACTAACTAACCATACAGATCCTCGGCACTGCTACCTCTCACCTTGATCTTAAAAGTGCACTTAATTTATTTGGTCCGCGAGAACTTCTATGAGTTTCTAGGTTTATATGTAATGCTTAGGACCCGACTATAGTCAGTACATGGGGATCTGTAACCAAAAGTAAGTGATCTCCAGTTTATTGGCTACAATCGGATCAGAAGCCTTACATCCGAACCCCCCTATCCGCCACCTGGGGACACGTCCGATGGGAGTAAATAAGTAAAGACTCCTCGATAATTTTAAATTGGTGTTCTCTTGAGGTTATATCCGTCACCATTTTTTGCGTAATTCTTATTTTATATTGCATAAAGTGGTTAATATAGATTTCCTGGATAACTCCTATTAGGCTTTCAGGGGCTTTTATTCCATTCACGAAGTTGGGCCATAATTTTTCTTTAAACATTGATAAGTGATTCTTCATTCCAATGTTTTGAGGATACAAAATGTCGAGTGTATCCGCGATGTGGCTCCTCAAGTGCTGACATATCTATTCTAATTCTTATTACGATTTGATTTCTGAAAACATTTAT